>JAVYIG010000574.1:0-527193 GCA_035222895.1 Strongylocentrotus droebachiensis | reverse complement strand
CATTTTCTGTGTACAGTGAATGTAACTTTACAAGACTGGGCCAAATTTCTTATCATTTTGATGATTCCAGAACCTTGCAGTACACACCAATACTATATACTAGATGATCAACCTTTTCTGATCGATTCCACGCTGTTTCTTTCACAGTGCAATCGCATGACCAGAACTCAACTTTACCTTTAAATCATTCACGAGCAAGCGTCAAATGGCATATACTTAAAAAACAAACAATTGTCTAATATCTCTCTGTTCAGGTGCGTGTGGACCATGCCAAACAGTGCCTGGTCTTCGGTTCGGACCTGTCCTCCTCCCAGTACGAGCTCCAGGAACCTGAGGGCCCCCACATCCAGGACATGCCCTCGCAGCAGATCCGTCACCAGCTCACCCAGATGTCTAGCGCCCTCGTCAAGGCCATGCGCCTCATCGACCATGAGAAGATCGAGGTAGGTCACCAAGTTCTCACTGGTTTCCACTATTTCTTGGGAAATTCAAGCGTTGTACTGATCGGTAATTAGATTTATAGAATAATGTAAACATTAGAATTTTGCTATTTCTCATTTTGTCAGGTTTTTTCTGTTGTTCTTGTGGCCTCTGTCTGTTTTTGCCTCATTTTATTGTCTCGCCTGCGTAGCAAAAAGCGAGACATAGGTTTCATGTGAGTAGAATTTCAGGTCACAAAGTCAAGGTCAAAGGTCATTTCAGGTCAACAGACTTGGACTATGTTGTGGCATCATCATCGAAAACTTAACCTAAGGTTAAGTTTTTGAATTTTTTATATAATTTTGAAAGTATAAGTTCTTAGTCAATGAAACTGGGATTATAGGGTTATCAAGTATCTCCAAACATGTAAGTAGAATTTCAGGTCACTAAGTTAAGGTCAAAGGTCATGTTAGGTCAACAAACTTAGACTTTGTTGTGGCATCAACATCAAGATTTTGAATTTTTAGCATATTTTCAAAATTGTTTGTTCAAATCCCAAGAAAGTTGTACCCAAGGTTTGTCAAGTATCACAAATTCCAGGTCACAATAATTCTTGGTCAATATTCACTTCAAAATGCTGATTATATTTACAGGATTTCATTTTTGGGGGCCTGCTAATGGGCCACCCTGCCTATAAATAATGTTCCAACCTCGATTTTCCATTATATCGAATTGCGTAATGCAGGCGGGACCGCCGAGAGTGTTTCCCTTGTTTTTCTTGTCAACATTGTATTTCAAAGATGTAAATTCATATCTGCAAGAAGAAATTAAGTCAATTTTAGTGCACATGTAGGGAAGGGCAGTTTGAATCTCTTGGTTTGAGAAAATCTGTGAGTGTATATGATGTTAACCAAAGTAGTGGAACCTTCTGAGTACTTCATGAGGAAAACACTTGCCCTCTCTGATACACTCCAGATTTTTGCCTTTTCCCTCCACAGTTTAAACTTTCAGAGGAATTTGATCGTATTATTTTTGCAAATTTCGCTAGAGCTTGGAAAAGATGAAATATCTGGTAAAATGGTCCTCTAGGTGTCAAAGTGACTTAGTAGCTTGGAATTGCCCAAATTCATATATTAATCAGATCAGATAATCAGTAATTAGATTCATAGAATAATGTAAAAATTAGAATAAAAAAATTAGGTCACATATTTTTTTAATAGATAGAAAAACATTTGTTCACTTATGTTTTCTTGGTAAATTTGGCACAGGACTCTCTTTTAGTATGCCTCCTGTCATATTGAATTTTGAAGAAAAAAAAAATTATGTAGGATTTTTCCTTCTAACTGTTGCCTTCTTAATGTCTCCCATGTCCACAGGAGGATCAGGTGAACCGTAAGCACCAGGTCATCCAGAACTACCAGCGTACCGCCCGCAAGGACCATGAAGCCATCCTGATCAGGAGACAGATCATCGAGGATAGGAAGGAGAGATTAGAAAACCTTACTGTCCAGAGGGTGAGTTCTTTCTACAAGGTCTTTGTGTCATTTACTTAAAGCCCCACTGCACTACTTATAGCTACTTGCGCCCTCTATATAGCAAACAATGCTAATTGGTGACCATTGCATACCTGCCAACCACTCCGATTTAGGCGGAGTTACTCCGCTTTTTTCATACCCACTCCGAATTCCGATTGCATGCCTCAAAACTCCGATTTTTTTTTTTTTTTTTTTATTTTTTATTTTTTTTAAACAAACGACTGTTGCATAAGACTAAAGCATAACACAGCACTGATAACCAGATCACGCCGACATCCGCGCTCGCGCTCATAGAAGATATACACAGCGCAGCCCGAACGTGATCGTTAGTTCCGCAGTCATTATCCATGTACTGCATGTACTAGTACATGGAAGCACGTGCGCAAGCTATATCGATAAAGTGTGTGCGGACGTTGTACTAATACATACACTACATGCAGCGTTGTTGCCTAGTAACTGCATGCGTATAGCCCACGTGTATTTATATTACATGTGCAGTTGATACACCGTGCATAAACACTGTATACATTGGCGTGTTTTCTTCAATGCTTGTGCGATGACTGCGATCGTGGAAGCTTGTTATTTACCGGACTTCCTCGGATTTATTTTGGATTACTACTACTATATTCTTCTTCTTCGTTGATTTCTCCATTTTTGAAGGACAAACTGGGTAAGACTCGTGCTGTTCATAATCAGAAGTATAAGAAAGAATACAAAAATTGTTTATGTGTGGGGCGAAAAGGTTGAAGGAAAAGGCCCATTTGCACCATTAAAATGGAGAGAAAAAAAAATAGACCCTAAAGTCCTGTGTACCCCCCCCCCCCCCCCCCCCCCCAATCTACGGGCTACTACCCCAATCCTTCGGTGGTTCGCGACCTCGTAGTCCATCCAGAAAAATTTACTCCTAATTTCTCTTGTCTCAGGTTGGCAGGTATGCCATTGGTCCCCCATGATCCTCTTATTTCCTATGTTAATTGAGAGCCGAGTTGATGAGATAGCCACCTGTCAGTGACCATACAGGGAGGTCTAATCCCTCCTGGCCAAACTAGTACAGACAGGCTTTAAAACACACTATCAATTTTGTATCCACTTTTTGACTGAATGTGATAAGAACGATATGGATTATTAGGAACGCTAAAAGATGAAAGTTCAATATCACAAAATCACTGCATTGGTATTGTACAATGTTTGTGTGAAATCTAGTTTCAAACTTGTAAAAATTTGCCCTAATGACTTTTTTTTTGACATAGTTAAATACAAATTAAATTTTAAGTTGTAAACAATCTCGTGCAACAATCAGCAATTCATTTTTTTTTTGTGTAGGATCTTGTTTGGCAACTATGCCAGCAATCTTAAAAAGAATAGATCAGTTAAGTCTGTATAGACCAGTTCATGGTTAGCACATGTCCCAAACGACCCCGAAGATCCACAAATCTTCAAAACATGAAGAGGTCCCACTTTGTACTTTTTGAAAAAAATCACTCCTACAGCGATGTAGGTGCTACATGAATAGCCTTTGTTTCCCCTTTTCAAAGAATACTTGTGTATGACAAAGTGCACTGCTTGTGGATAAATTAATAATGATTACATAACTTTCATGAGCCACGTATCCAGTATTTTGTCTCTGTGTATTCCCCAATTTGGTCTGCAATGACCTTTATCTGCTCATGCTCAGAACTATGAACGTGCTTATTGCTTTGATCTTGTCAAGCATGTTGTTACCTCCATTGAAATACTCAAACCACTAACCAGTCTCTGGGTTTGAGAAATCTGTGAGTGTATATGATGTTAACCAAAGTAGTGGAACCTTCTGAGTACTTCATGAGGAAAACACTTGCCCTCTCTGATACACTCAAGATTTTTGCCTCTTCCCTCCACAGTTTAAAATTGTAAAGGGATTAGCACGTATCCAGTATTTTGTCTCTGTGTATTTCACAATTTGGTCTGCAATGACCTTTATCTGCTCATGCTCCGAACTATGAACTGGCTTAACGCTTTGATCTTGTCAAGCATGTTGTTACATCCATTGAAAAACAAAAAAAACCACTAACTAGTATCCTCTCCTCTGTGACTGATTTGCAATGTTTAGTAACAAATATATTTCATATCTTTTATTATAAAAAAAGGCTCAACCTTTATATTAGTATTATGTTTCCTTTCAGGTTGCAACCTATTCAGTTTATGTTATGTCCTTGTCAAATATGCTCCTAATGTGTATTTTATTTAAAGCCTCGGTCACATAGGCCATTACGAACGCCGTACGAACGATTTTCAGACAATGGAAAAACGGAGATTCGTACGAACACGAAATGTTGTCTTTTTTAAATGAATAAAATTGAATTGAATTGAATTTACTTACAGGAGCGTGCCGAGCAGGACATCATTGAGGAGCAGCAGCGGGCCCAACGCAACGCCGAAAATCAGCGTCTGGAGCGGGAGGCGACCGAGAGGGCTCGTCGTAAGCAGCAGGAGGACATGGAGGAGATGAAAAGGAAGCATGCCAAGGAACGCATCAATGCCATCAAGTCCTCCAGCATTGCATCTAGGGTCTTCTCCATGTATGAGATGGAGGTGAGTGGATATTTAAGATTGTGTGGTGATGGATGGATGAGGACAGTATTAAAGATAAAGACCAGTTATGGTCATGCGATTGCATTGTGAAAGAAAGGTTGTGGAATCAATCAGATAATGTTGATCATCTAGCATATAAGTATTGGTTTTGACTGCAAGGTTCTGGAATCATCAAAATGATAAGAAATTTGGCCCAGTCTTGGTAAAGTTACAAGCACTGTACACAGAAAGATGTATATGGGACTACGCGACACATGCGCGATATCTATCCGGTCCAAATATATATAAATTAGTAGGCAGTTTCTCGGCAAAATTTGTATCATCACGTATTAGTCAAAACATTCTTTCACATGATTGGTAATAAGAGCTTCCATTGCATTTTTTGAGAGGGGGCGTTTCCAAAACTGGTTCTACCTTTAATATAATGATTATGATGATGATTATGATAAGATTGATGATGAGGACGAGGGTAATTGGAATGTATTGTGACTGATAAAAGGGACATTGATGATTGGTGATGATTATGATCAGGGTGATCAAGTAGTGGTGATGGTGGTGGTGATCTGTGAGTGTATATGATGTTAAAGGTAAAGACCAGTAATGGTCATGCGATTGCATTGTGAAAGAAACGTTGTGGAATCAATCAGAAAAGGTCGATCATCTAGCATCTAGCATCTGCAAGGTTCTGGAATCATCAAAATGATAAGAAATTTGGCTCATTCTTCGTAATGTTACAAGCACTATACACAGAAAGATGTATATGGGACTACCATATCTCTCTCACCAGACCATGAGAGAAATAAATTTACCAAATATATGAATTAGTAGGCGGTTTCCCGGCAAATTTGTTATCATCATGTATTAGTCAAAACATATTCTTTCACATGATTGGTAATGAGAGCTTCCATTTCATTTTTTGAAATTGGGGCGTTGCCAATACTGGTCTTTACCTTTAACCAAACTAGTGGAACCTCTGAGTACTTCATGAGGAAAACACTTGCCCTCTCTGATACACTCCAGGTCTTTGCCTTTTCCCTGGTGATTATATCATATATGATGACAATGATCGGGAGATGATGGTGTGGATGGTGATGATCTTAAAGATGATAATGGTAGTGATAATTGATGAGGGTGGTGGTGATGGTGGTAATGATGATGATTATAGTGATGTTGTTGGTGAATATGACCATGTGGGAATAATGGTGATGGTGTTGATGGTAATGAACTTAAAGATGATGGTGGTGGTGATGATGATGGTTGGGGGGGGGGGGCGATGATGTGTTGATATTGATGATGGTGATGTTAAAAATGATGATGGGGTGGTGGTGGTGTTCTTAGAATTGGTGATGGTAAAAATGATGAAGATGGTGATGTCTTTTATCTTATACTGTCCCAAAGCTTGTGGCAGTGCAGTGGTATGCTGATGATCCTGTAGGTCTGGAGTAGTGCTGTAGTCAAACGTTTAACCGTCCGGTATCCGACCGCCCATGGCGGATTCCGTTTTCAATTGGACGGTTTCGTTTTCCCGTTTTTTTTTTTTTTTTTTTTTTTTTTTTAATAATTTTTTTTTTTTTTATTTTTTTTTTTTTTTATTTTTTTTTTTTTAAAGTTTCGATTTATGCCTCTCCACCTGGCACTATGCCTGGCAATGTCTCCCAGCTCAGTAATCGGTGTGATGACTTACCACTTGGAAACTAGAACAACACTCCAATTTGTCTGTCATCTTGGTTTGAAAGTAATCTTTGTAATAGATCTCAATATATATTCATCCAAGTTTAACACATGGTGTACCACAAGGTTCTATCCTAGGTCCTCTACTGTTTTTAATTTACTTTAATGATCTTACACATTATTCTAAAACGACATTGTTACTATTATTTGCGACTAGTTCACAAGCACAAATCGGCGCCTTCAGTTAAATCACCTTCCTGCGTTTTCACACGGCCAAAAAAAAAAAAAAAAAAAACGATTTTTTTATTTTTTTATTTTTTATTTTTTTTATTTATTTATTTATTTTTTTTTTAAAATAAATCGTTTAACCGAAAACCGTCCGGTTTTGACAGGCGGTTAAACGGAATTGGAGATATCCGTGATGTTACAGCACTAGTCTGGAGTTAATGTTTTATTTCCTCTTCTATCCCATTTTAGGAATTGGAGAAGCTTGATGCTGATCAGATCATGCAGAGGCATGTAGAGCAGCTCGAAGCTGAGAAGAAGGAACTGCAGACCAAGCTCAAGTCTCAGGAGAAGAAGGTAAAGATTCCCAATCCCTACATTTCTCTCTCTTTCACTTCTCTGCCAATAGTATTTCTATCTGCCCTCCTATATCCATATACCTCCTTTTATTTTTTTCTCTCCCTTGTATATGTTCTCAGACTTATTTCTTTGCATTTGATGATTTCTCATTTTATTATGCTTTTTCTGTTGTTCTTGTGGTTTCTTTCTCTCCTTCTCTCTCTTTCTCTATCTCCCCCTCTCTCTCTGCCTCTCTCTGCCTCATCCCTTTTTTTCTTGTAAACTTGTTATCTTATAGATGTCAATTCGCTCTTGTTATTGGAGGTCGTCACCCTTTTCCCTCGTATTTCCTTGACTTATCCCAGTCCATTTTTGGCCTATTTCAGCATTTGTATATCATATTAAGTGGATCACAACCTTATGACCTTTTGCATATATGTTCTGCAATACTGCTCAACAACTATTTTTATGCCTCCGTTACGAAGTAGCCGGAGGCATTATGTTTTCGGGTTGTCCGTCCGTCCGTACGTCCCGTTCTCGTGATCGCGTTATCTGAAGAACCGATTGATGGATTCCTGCCAAACTTTGGTCATGTATGTATCTTGCAGAGCCGATGAACTGATTAGATTTTGGGGTCACGAGGTCAAAGGTCTAAGGTCACAGGGCTCATTATGTATGCAAAAACAGCTCGTGATCGCGTTATCTCAAGAACCGATTGATGGATTCATGCCAAACTTTGGTCATGTATGTATCTTGCAGAGCCGATGAACTGATTAGATTTTGGGGTCATGAGGTCAAAGGTCAAATGTCATGGGCTCATGTATGCAAAAATAGCTTGTGAATGCATTCTCATTAGAACTTACAGATGGATTACTATTTAACTCGGGACATCTTGCAGAGCCAATAAACTGAGTAGATTTTAGGGTCATGAGGTCAAAGATCAAAGGGTCATATATGTATATGAGAAATTGCTTGTCATCACGATATTCTGAGAACCTGTTAATGGATTACAATGAAACTTGAATTTGAAAAATTTCTTCTGTTTTGGTTTGTAAACTTGCTCTTCGACGGAGGCATCATTTTCGACTGCGCGCAGTCGAAGTTCCATCTAGTTCCTTTGGATATATCCCTGCAAAATGGATTTTAGTATGGATAAAGCAAAAAAGAAGTGAGTGTTATATTATATATAAATATCTGAAGAAGAAATTATGTCAATTCTAGTGCTCATGTAGGTAAGGGCAGATTGAATCTCTTGGTTTGAGAAAATCTATGAGTGTATATGATGTTAACCAAAACTAGTGGAACCTTCTGAGTACTTCATGAGGAAAACACTTGCCCTCTCTGATACACTCAAGATTTTTACCCTTTCCTGATGTTCATGTTATTTTTGTAAATGGCACTGGAGCTTGGATAAGATAAAATATCAGGTAAAATGATCCTCTAGGTGTCATAGTGACTAAGTAGCTTGGGATTGCCCATTTTCATATGTTCATCTTATTACTTTTTGTCACAGGTTGATTACTTGGCCCGAGCCAAGCGTATTGAAGAGATTCCACTCCTTGAGGAGGTCGCTTCAGAGCTGACCGTGAGAGATCGTGAGCTGTGGGACCAACTTGAAGAGGAAAGGGTAAGTGAGCTTGTCGACTGTGACTGGTAGTGTTTATCCCTTGTCCAATAGTCCATTTTCATAACTAACCAAATTCAATGGACATGTCTCTGAGAAGTTCCTCGATGCAAATGATTTCATGCACCTGTTGCGAATAATTGTATTTCAAAATTCAGAATGCAAATTGCATACATGGAAGAAATTAAGTCAATTATAGTGCACATGTAGGTAAGGGCAGTTTCAATCTCTCGGTTTGAGGAAATATGTGAGTGTATATGATGTTAACCAAAGTAGTGGAACCTTCTGAGTACTTCATGAGGAAAACACTTGCCCTCTCTGATACACTCCAGATTTTTGCCTTTTCCCTGATGATCGTATTATGCAAATCCAACTAGAGCTTAGATGAGATAAATATCGGGTAAAATGACCCTCTAGGTGTCAAAGTGACTACGTAGCTTGGAAGTTTTTGCCTCTTCCCTCCACAGTTTAATGAAATAATTTGTATCAAGGTGCTTTACAAAGATGCATGCATTAGATTTTGTTACATTATGGAAATGGCCTATGGGTTCTATGAAATGCTCTGTGACTATTGCTTGTGGTCGATTTCTGTATCAAATGTATTCCAAATGCTAAAACCATTGACCATTGAGGCGCGATAGCTCAGTTGGTACGGCAGTGGCTTCGTAATCCAGCGACCCAAGTAGTTGCGCTAACTAGTGCCCTTTGGTAAGGCATTAATCCTTATTACCAGGTCCCTTGAAGAGGATCTGAAGCTGTCGGTGCTCTGGTTGCTTACTAACAAGCATTTATGCTTTCTTAGTTGTCGGGTTAAATAACCACCACCACCAATTAAACACTAAACCCAACCTAGTCCTTTTCAGGACTCCTCAATCCTCCCTCTCTCTCACATGGTGCATCCGCAAGCCTACTGTACAACCTAAAATCATATTGAAGTCCTAACACAAACTCTTCATCTTTCACAAAATGAAACTGGAGCAAATGTTAGGTCTCCTTCTCAGGCAACTGTTGCATTATATCCTCTATCTTACTTAACCCAAAACAAGTATTGTGAAGTAAATCTCTAATGAGACAGTTGATATGAATTGTTTGAACAGCATCAAGATGCAGATTCTTAAAGCCTGTCTGCACTAGTTTGGCCAGGAGGGATTAGGCCTCCCAGCATGGTCACTGACGGGTGGTTATCATCAAATCAGCTCCCAAATAACATACGAAAAAGATGATCATGGAGGACCAACGGGTACCGCTTAGGCATCGTTTGCTATATAGAGGGTGCAAGTAGCTATAAGTAGTGCAGTTGGGCTTTAATCTGAATCCCTCACTATTTGTCATGACAGGTCAAGCAGCTGCAGAAGGAGCGTGAGCAGGCCTTGGTCACCAAGCATCGTTTACTACGCGTCAACGACGAACGAGAGAGCTTCCTTGACATGCTCAGGCAGACTCGACTCAACCTTTATCAGGTAAGCCCTTTTTTTTTTACTTGGGGGGTGTTTCACAAAGATCCTAAGTTGAACTTATCTCTAAGTTGGACTTAAAAGTTATGGAGAGCCATTTGTAGCCTTAAAATGAAATATATTCAAAAGCGAAAAATCAAGTATTTTAGACTTTTCATAAATTCCACGTCAAGAACATGAAATCTCCTTGATAATAGAAAATATGAATGATTTGAATCAACATTTTATGCCTTTTAAAATAACTTTTACAAAATAATTGTATAGATGCCAACGGCTTTCCATGATTGTTAAGTCCAACTTACAGATAAGTTCAACTTAGGATCTTGTGAAACACTTTACTGTTTTGTGACCAAGGCATCTAGCCATGATTAGTGGCTTGACAGATATATGGACAGATGGATTATATCACCAAAGCCAATTAAGATCCCCATATCCAAACAGGATCAGGCGGATAGGCACCGATGAGAAAGGTCATTGGCTTTTGAGATATGGTTTTGGTGGAGAATGCTGAGAATATTGTCGGATGGAACGTAATAAGGCATTTGTTCAAAATCAAAAAGGAGAATAGGCTATCCTGTTTCAAAAGGGAGATCAAAACAAATTTAAGTGCTTTCACCACATTGATAGATTGGACATATTCCGAAGATTATCAGCTGGCCTTCTTGTGGGTAGCAAACCATATATTCTTTACATCTGAGATATGAGTTCTGATAGTTCATGAACCCAGAAATTAAGTCAATTCCAGCGCACATGTAGGTAAGGGTGGTTTGAATCTCTTGGTTTGAGAAAATCTGTGAGTGTATATGATGTTAACCAAAGTAGTGGAACCTTCTGAGTACTTCATGAGGAAAACACTTGCCCTCTCTGATACACTCCAGGCTTTTGCCTCTGCCCTCCACAGTTTTAACTTTTTGAGGGATTTTTAAGGAACAGTTATCTTACTTGCTCACTTGTGTGGTTTTAATGGCCAACTGGGTGAAAAAAATACAAGGTAGTGGTGATAAATAAAAATCTGCTCAACTCCAAAAGGGCTCTGGAAAAAGGCTTTTGATCTATGGTTTTGGAGGAGAATGCTCAGAATATTGTCAAATGGAACGTAATAATCCGTAAAAGGAATTTGTTCAAAATCGGAAGAATTGGCTACCCTGTTTCAAAAGGTAGATCAAAACAAATTTGAGTGCTTTCTCCACATTTATAGATTGAACATTTTCAAAAGATTATCATCTGCAAGTAAAAAAGCTGTATTGAGCTATAATTTTCAATGGCTAAACCGGCCTTCTTGCGGGTAGTATTCATTACATCTGTGAAATGAGTTGTGATAGTTCATGAACCCAGAGATCACGACTCTTTGTTTCTTTCTTGTGGTCGTCTGCAGGAGAAGCTGGCTGCCTTCCAGGAGAAAGTGAAGGAGGAGCGAGCCAAACGCCTGCTGGAGCGGAAGGTCAAACGCAAGGAGGACCGTCGAACCAAGTGGTTGAAGGAGAAGGCCGAGGAGGAGCAGCAACGCAAGGATGAGGAAGCAAAGAGAGGTGGGTTTTTTCCTGATTTTTTTTTCTTTCGATTTTCCCCTTATTTTTCCCTATTTTCCCCTTATTTTCCTGATTTTTCCCGATTTCGGTACTCAAAAGGGGTGAATGTTGTTGGATGCCATTTTTTCGTTTTTTTTAATTCAACGGGGGGTGGTTGATCACCCCTGGGTGGGTGTCATGAGCTGGTACAGTGAAATCGGTCCCGAAACGGGGTTCCAAGCTATTTTCGAAATTAGGCGAACCTTGGAAAGAGGGTACCCTCTTTATCAAGTCAGAGAAGTTGTGAAAATTTGTATTTCTGTAACTTGCAGCGTATCTCTCAAATAGGCATAGAATTAGGAACCAATGTTTAGATAAGGGTTAACATGAACTTTTTGATATTTCAAATAATGTAACAAACTTCAGTGGAGGTTGAGCAAGTAGCAATGAACAACAAGAATGTGCAAGTTTTTATTGCGCAATGTTCATGTACTCAACAGGCCAATATGCTTAACATTGCCTGTAAAGTGTATTCAATATACAGTGCATGCACTGTTTGTATAAAGACTACTTCTGCATGTATGCCCTGCACTACTGCTCTAGACCTATTTTTCCTTTGGATATATCCCTGCGAAATGGATTTCAGTATGGATATTGCAGAAAGAAGTGAGTGTTAATTTAGAAATATCTACAGGAAGAATTAGGTCAATTCTAGTACACATGGCAGTTTGAATCTCTTGGTTTGAGAAAATCTTTGAGTGTATATGATGATAACCAAAGTAGTGGAACCTTCTGAGTACTTCATGAGGAAAACACTTGCCCTCTCTGATACATTTAAGTATTTTGGCCTCTTCTCTCCACAGTTTTAGAGGGATTACTATGGAATGGTTATCTTACTTGCCCACTTGTGCAATGCTAATGGCCAATTAGGTGAAAAACAACATGGTAGTGGGGAGAAATTAAGCTCTATTAAGCTCTAAAAGCACTCAGGAAAACTGGGGGACTAAAAGAGCTTAGCATAAAAACAATAGTAACACAGCATCATTGTCATGTGAAATTCTCACATAAACTGGCGCGAATCCAAAAAAAGGTACAGTGAACAATAAAATACTTTTACAACCAGGGCCCCGTCTTACAAAGAGTCACGATTGATCCAAATCAATCGCATCTTTGCAGCCTCCTATATCTTATTTACATAGTTGCGATTGATATCAACTCTTTGTAAGACAGGGCCGAAAACAGTACAAGTATTTCATTCTGATTGATTGACTTGTTGTTTACTTGGTTATAGTTCTCTCCAATTATTTATAAATTCAATTTTTTGTTTGTTTTGTTGACAGTTCGTGAGCTGGAACAGCAGCAGGCTGAAGCTGAATACCAGGAGCACCTTAGGAAACTCCAGGAGCAGGAGGACCTGGAGCTGGCAAGGTTGGTTTTATGATCAATTCAATATATCTTTAAAGCCATACTGTACTAGTAGCACTTCCGAAAAATCCTCTGTTGCACCATCTCAGGTCAGCTGTAGCAGTATAGACCAGTTCACGGTTAGCAGATGTCCCAAATGACCCTAAATATCTACAGATCTTCAAAATATGAAGAGGTCCCACTTTAAAATAATCACTCCTACAGCGATGGAGGTGCTACACAAATAGCCTTTGTTTCCCCTTTTCAAAGAATTCTTCCACCTGTGTATCATGGAGTGCACTGCTTGTGCATAAATGAATAATGATTACATAACTTTCATGAGCACGTATCCAGTATTCCGTCTCCGTGTATTTCACCATTTGGTCTGCAATGACTTTTATCTGCTCATGCTCAGATTGCAACCATAAACTGGCTTATTGGCCAATAACTTGCTAACTGTTGGTTCTCGCATCGAGTCATCCATCTGAAAAGTGGAAAATAGGTATTGGGCTGAGCACGGTTGGCAAGTTGACCATGAGATAGCGCTGTGCAATATATGGTACGCTAGGGCAGGAAGTTCATCAGTCCAGTATCGCTTTAACATATTTCATGATAATTGTGATAGTTTGTTTGAAAGGTAAGGATGTTCAATCATTTCTATCCTCGCATTTACCAAATGGAACAGGTGTAAATTGGTTAGTTGGTTATCAAATCTAAGAAACCCCTGTAGATACATACTTCCCTTAGAATTTGTTTTTTAAATGTTGGGGAAATTTATTGACAATTTTCAAGGAAGTGTCTACCATTTAGAGTATTGAAATCTGTGAGTGTATATGATGTTAACCAAAACTAGTGGAACCTTCTGAGTACTTCATGAAGAAAACACTTGCCCTCTCTGATACACTCCAGATTTTTGCTTCTTCCTTCCATAGTTTAAACTTTCAGAGGATTTGTTCCCCCTTCTATTATCTACTGTTGAAATATGTATCGTGATACAGAGATTAGAGGTACATTTGGCAATTGGCATATGAAGTGAGGGGGGTAGTGGATGTGAAATTTAGTGAAATTTTGGGTGTGTGTATGTGATAGACCCCTGTTAACATGGAGGAAAGTTTCAGATCTATATTAACAGGACCCCTTTTACAGTTGAGCCCTGATTTACATACATGTATATACAGTGCGTCCCAGAAAAAACGAAACCGAGAAGTATCGATGTTTTATCATAACTTAATCACAACCATAATTAATGAATGATACATATTTGGAAAGCTTAGAGTCTCCTCTTTCAGTTGATGCTACTTAGATGATGCATATTTCACGCATGAGTGATTAAAAGCAATTTGAAGGAAGGAAAACAAAAAGACATCTGGCGGGCGGTATCTGAATTTCGAAGAAAAATTAACATTTCTAGAAAGTTGAGTTTCTGCCCTTTCATATGACACCTCAATCATGAAAAATGAGCGAGGAATGACAAAGTTCTGTTTGTTTAAAGTAGTGCTTGCATTTCCATAATTTTATTAAACGAATTCGTTTTCACTGGCTGCCTGCCGTATCAATAAACAAAATTAACAAAAGACTCCGTTTCGTTGACAATCAGCCGTAGACGAGAGTCTTCATGCATGGCTGATTGTCAACGTAACGGAGTTAAGTCTTTTGTCAAATCTGCTTTTTGCTACGGCAGGCACCCAGTGAAAACGAATTCGTTTGTTAAAATTATGAAAATGTAAGGGCTACTTTAAACAAACAGAACTTTGTTATTCCTCGCTCATTTTTCCTGATTGAGGTGTCATATGAAAGGGCAGAAACTCAACTTTCTAGAAATGTTAATTTTTCTTCGAAATTCAGATACCGCCCGCCAGATGTCTTTTTGGTTTCCTTCCTTCAAATTGCTTTTAATCACTCATGCGTGAAATATGCATCATCTAAGTAGCATCAACTGAAAGAGGAGACTCTAAGCTTTCCAAATATGTATCATTCATTAATTATGGTTGTGATTAAGTTATGATAAAACATTGATACTTCTCGGTTTCGTTTTTTCTGGGACGCACTGTACAACACAGTCCATTAACTAGCTAAATAATCAACTAGCATGAGGTTTTGTGTTAACTGATTATTCTCATCTTTTCCATAGGCGACGGGAAATTGAAGAGAAGCGCATGAAAGAGAGCAGAGAGACCAGACCTTCAGAGCCTGAAAGGACTTGGCGTGAAGATAAGTAAGTGAACTGCATTGTAAGAGGGTCATGGTGAATTATTAAGGGTTTTAGCAAGCAAAATCTTTGAGTGTATATGATGTTAACCCAAACTAGTGGAACCTTCTGAGTACTTCATGAGGAAAACACTTGCCCTCTCTGATACATTTAAGTATTTTGCCTCTTAACCCTTTAAATTCAATTTCAGCCTTTAGTTTACATGGGATTGGTGTTAATCGAATTAGTATACATTTTACATTCCAGTGCAAGTACGTTTGATTTAATCCGATTTAGACTGGACATTTTAAGAGTAAGCTATCCCTGGGGATGTGCCTATTTTACTCCCACATAGGTATTATAATAGCAGCTATGTTGACTCCCAACTTGACTAAGAGTATTGTCTTTATCTGCCTGTCTGTATGAAAGCCTACAATGGTTGAAGGCCATTATTGTTCTTACACTATGTTCTTTGTCTTTGCTCAGGCCGAAAGAGATATGGCGACCGGTCACTAAGGAGGGAGGCTGGAGGGAACGCGAAAAGCAGCGTGAAGAGATGCGCCGTAGGGAGAGCTCTAATCAGGAACCACAAGGGGAAGAACGGGAAGCTCCTCCCCAGGAACAGCAACCTGATTCTGAAGAGCGAGTGCAACAAGAAGCAGCACCACCAGCACCTGCTCCAGAGAGCTCGGAGAGGAGAATCAAAAGTCGTTTCGTGAGCCGGGACATCCGCTACGAGGAAGGCGGAGAGTTCCACCCAGCGACGAAAGAGCGAGAGGAGAGGCGTGCCAGGGAGGCAGCAGAGGAATCTACACGTGCTCAACCCTCGAGGGATGAGGGGGAGACTTCAAGGCCTGCCACCCGAGACACCCACGTCGATGCACCTGACAGTGTCCGTGACAGTGAAAGAAGAGATGACTCCAGTAGGAGCGATGAGCGCAGTGCTTGGAGAAAGTCGGAAGGACCACCCAGAGAGATTGAAGGTCGCCCACCTCGCGATTTGGGTCGCCGTGAAGAGGGACCAAGGTCGTTCGGACGCGATGACGGGCCACGGGGAGGTTACGGCAGCGGCAGACGGGATGATGGGCCACCACCAAGAGATCTTGGTCCAAGGGATAGCGGTCGTAGGGAGGAGCGCTATGGTGGTGGACAAGATGGCGATGACCGGAGTTGGAGAGGTGGTGGTGGCCAACAAAGAGGGGATGACACCCAGCAGAGTGTCAGACGCTTTGAGAGGCCTCGCAGGGATGACGACGGAGGAGGAGGAGGAGGAGGAGGAGGATGGAGAAGTGGCCGTGGTGGCGATCGTGGTGGAGATCGTGGCGGGTACGGGGGTGACCGAGGTGGTGATCGTGGTGGAGATCGTGGAGGCTATGGTGGTGATCGTGGCGGTGACCGCTTTGGCGACCGTGGAGGCGACCGTGGAGGCGATCGTGGGGGTGACCGGTTCGGTGGTGACCGTGGTGGCGACCGCGGTGGCGATCGCGGTGGTGGCGGTGCATGGCGCAACGATGACCGTGGCTCAAGGCCTGAGCCTCGAGGGGAACCCAGAGGAGGACCAAGGGAAATGCAACGTCCGGTGAGGAATGAGGGTGGATCATCAAGGGTAGAAGAGCCGACCTGGCGGGGGCAGGGTGGAGAAAAGGGTGGGGAAAGAAGCGGTAATCAACCAAGAGATGAACCCAAGAGAGAAGATGACGGATGGACCACTGTCAGCAAGCGTTAGATCGTTACATTTATGACAACCCCAAGTTCTAACATGTTATTTGGTAGTTATTTGGTAATAAGGGCCTGCATTTCTTGGGTCACCATTATTTTGATCAAATTGATGCCATTCTTTTCCTTGCATGCATGTCAGTATTGTCATCACAATGGCAGTAGCTCTAACAAATTTGACTATTTTTCTTTTGAAAGACAAGTTGGTGTGAGGCACACGTCATTCCTCAAATACATACGTTCGCATGAGACTTGCAAATATAGGTTGAAATAAGGTTTTGTGTTTAATTCTTTTAGTTTATTAAGACTAACTATACCATTTATTTGAGAGGAGATAGCTAAAAAGAGAAGGGTTTTATTTTAACTTAATGTTTCACTTCACCAATGGCCACCTAGGGTGCTTGATATGGAAAAGTGGAAATTTACTCCTACATTTCAAAACTTCTTACATGAAACTTTTAACTATATCATGTAATATTATAGAGTATGTTAACATTCAAATGAATGCAACTGTTAAAGAAAGCATCGTCTTAATAGAATTTCCTGTGAGAGTTCCCAAATACTTTACATTCTGTGTTTAGCATGTCTGTTTCCTTTAGAGGCATTATTGCCATTAGTATTATGTATGTTTGAATTTGAAATAGTAAACAGATATTTCTTGTTGTACAGCAAGGTACATGTGAACATTTGTGTTGAAAAATTAATGAAGATAAAGAGATGTCTCCCTTTAGGGGCGTTTTCGTTTGATCCTCCCCTTTATTTGGGTGAAAGAGGTAAGAGCTTTGATTGCATCGTTAGAAATCCTCATTTTTTTTTCTCATGGGAATTGAAAATCATGAGATTACAAAAAATTGTTACTCATTTTAATGAAAATGATCAATTGTTGATAACATACAATAGCAGAAGCTGTGTCTAACACTATTATTTGTATCCATATTCTATTCCCCGATTAATGTTGTTGCATTCTTATTTCAGAGAATTATTCTATCTAAAATTTGTGAATTAACATTTCTGCATACTATCCACCTTATTTTCTTTGGAATGAAAAAAAAAGAAGATGAAATAAATAAAGGATCGTAATCAAATGATTATACCAATTTGAAGTTTCAATTTGTTTGTGTCCATGCATATATTTGGTACTTTACATATTACCCGTAGTGTATTGAATGCATTTTAAAATGAGAATCATGTTCATGTCAGCCATCTATGTGTCAAGAAACTTTCCATTTCATAGAAAGCACATGTACAAATGTCCTCCAAATATACACAGATGTTTTAAACATGGAGAAGTCCCACTTATTGTCTATTGGAATGATCACTGCCAAAATGGAGATGCTTCATGAAAGTCCTTCGTTTGCCCTTTTAAAAAGAATACTTCCACCTGTGTATCATAGAATGTATCGCCGGTGCATATCTTTCATGTTGTACAGTTTTCTACAGGTGACCCGTTATTTGCCCAGATTTGTGCAGATAGTATCTTCGAACTGGCTGATTGCAAAATTTCAATGCGTGGGATTCAATTATTTAGGGGGCATAAAGTTTAGTAAATCTCAAGAACATGTGCTTTCAAAAATTGAGTTAACACGCAAAGTTTCTGTTTTTAAGTTTACATGAACTTCATGAAGACATATGACCCGTCTGCTCAAAACCATCATGGAGCTGCTGAAATTATGTGTTTTGTCTGTAACTGTAGATCTCAAGATTTTTATTGAGAAGAAACGCTTGTAAGTTGCTCCATTCAAAACCCACTTCAGTATCGTGAAATGAGAGCAATCAATCTAAAGGGGCGTTGCAAGAAAGTTGCAATCAATTGGAAATCCAAAAATTGATTGTAAGTCTTGTGATTGCAACTCAACATTCTTGCAACGCTCCATTAGTGAGAGAGAGAGAGAGAGAAAGAGAAGGGGGGGGGGGGAGAATATAAGCTAGATCCGAGTTAATTTAATTGATAAAACTTTAATCCTAACAAAATCTTAGGAAAAAGAGGAAAGACAGGGAGAGAGAGAGAGAAGGGATGGGACGAAATAGTGGTAACTGTTGATGGGGTAAGAAGGCATCACTATGATACCTTATACACAGTATACGTGAGCTTGCACCAATTTTATGTTAAACAATTTAAAGATATAGAGCGAGAGAGAGAGAGAGAAAGATAGAGAGGGGAGAGAGAGAGGGGGGGGGGGGGGGAATATAAGCTAGATCTGAGTTAAAGGACAAGTCCACTCGAAAAATAACTTACTTTCAATAAAAGCAGAAAAATCAGACAAACCAATCAAACAAAGTTTGAGCAAAATCGGATAACTAATAAGAAAGTTATGATTTTTTGAAAAAGTATGTAAAACTATAGAACAATGAGAATCACGACATAATTTGCCAAGATGGTTATCAGTTTGTGACGTCATGTCCCCACAACTTATCAATTGCTTGATATAGTTTAATCCCATTAATTTCCCTTTTTATCCCCCAAAACTTGATATACCCATGCCTTTGCCCAGGTTATATGATTTGTATCATATTGCGTGCATGACATTTCCAAAAAACTTTTATAAATTTTGAAGAATTGATACTCATTTTCTGAATATTGTATTTCATAATTATTGATTTTTTTATATAAATAGTTTATCAAAATTCAATTTTTCATGATTTAACTGGACATAAATTACTCTTTATTTGTGCATCCACACATACAAATATTACTAACAATCTAACTTGGATGCTGGTGTGAAGAAATAAGATTCTTAGGGTGAAAATTGGAAATTTATATTATCAATATAAAGAAAATAATTAGTGGATAGTGAGGACCATACGTCACAGACTCATGAGTGAGTTGCCAATTTGTGTAGTGATTTTCAAAGTTTTTTATGTCATTAAAAATGCATAACTTTCTTATTAGTTATCCGATTTTGCTCAAACCTTTTTTGATTGGTTTGTCTGATTTTTCTGGTTCTATTGAAAGTATATTATTTTTGGAGTGGACTTGGGCTTTAACTCAATTTAATTGATAAAACTTTAATCCAAACAAAAGCCTAGGAAATTAAGGAGACTAGTGGGGCATGGCAAGAAGGTAGACTTGCAATCAATCGCAACTTTCTTACAACGCCCCATTAGTCTCTTTAGATTAGATGGGTACCCTTTTCCCAACCCTGTGGTTTAGAGCAGTTGGGTAATATTTTTCACATAATCACCCATGAAAGGTGTGCATAGTACTGGTAATTTTCAAACAAGGTTATATATTTTTGCAAGATACATATTCGAGGATTAAACGACAAACCTGAAATTAGAAGTAAACAAAATTAGAACACACGTTTGCTAAAGTCTTTGACCAACACCATGCATTACCTTCATAAACTAACCGTACATTTTATAATATATAGGATGGATTCTCCGTCTTCGCCTACAAACTGACTTGGGTCAAACCCTAGTTCAAAACTCGAGTACCGGTATGTCTTTTGGATGTGACGTTGAAGCTCAGTCCTCGGACTTTAATAATCATTTCTATTGATACATGCTCGAAAAACCTAACTACACACACACACCCTCTGACAAAAAAGTTGGCGTGAAGGCTTGCCCAACTCTATATCCAACTCAGGAACCCAAACGCATCAATCATTTTAACAGTATCTTTCAAGAAATAATTTTTGAGAGAATGCTGCTAGAGCATACATGAATGTCAAATCACCTTTCCCCATCATATACACATCGTAGAACACTTGTACACAACAGCATCCACATACTATAATACATAACGACGAGCAAGTGTACATGAATAATAGTTTTTATTTTTCCATATTGATGAATTACATACTTTTGATGCCACTTGGGTCCCTATACCACAGCCACACTGCAAACACGGACTATAGACTGACAATGTCATAGCAGTCTCTGTGAACTAGGTAATGTTTCGTTAAATCTACTGCCCGTCTGGTGTCGGTCTCGTTAGTGTGATTAGGTAATGAGCAATAGAGTACCGAAGTGTGACGTCATACTGGCCAAGATGTCCAGGGAGCTGGTTCCAAACAATTTTGTGCTAAATAATGGCGTGGTGAGATCACACCAGTGCCAAACACTGCATTTGCCCTGCTCCAGGCTGGTTGCTAGGATGATTTTGCGGTGAACCGCATGCACAGTCTCTGTTTGAAACCAGTTATCTTGACGACGAGCGAATATGACATGAGCAATAGGCACATGTATATAGATTTATATAAAATCTACATGAATATAAAGATGCATTATGATAGTGATACACTTTCGGTTTTATAACATGTATGTCCATACTACTTGGCTCAAAACATATCGAGACAAATGAAAAGGAATAATTCCTGCTTTTCAAACTAACCTTCCCATTACACTTACTACAATTTCATTTGTCAAGTCACTTTTTGTGAAATCCCCCCTTCTCAGTTAGGCCTATCTAAATATCTTTCATCAGTTTGATGTTCGATATAATGGGATAAAACGGAAGAGGGTCTCTATTTGTCCGAAAAATGGCAGTAAACTGATATTTGTACCCTAATCTTGACATTTGCTTTAAAAAGAAAGTGGGCCAAGAAATATATGAATATATAAATATGATAGAAATCTAATCTATCAAATTATAATTTATACACAAATCTAAAGGGTTATATTAATTATCATTTTTCTCAATACGCACAACTGGATTACTCAAGGCCTCGATCACCTTTGCAGTTTCATTACAAGAAGTTCAAAAACTTGAAATGTTAGAATGTACTGTAGATGTCATAAATGGAAAGCACTATTATTCCTATGGAAATGCCCTGAGGCCATAAGCCTGATTTCGGGACCTGGTATAAGAAGTACACATACAAAACAGAAACAAAATTTAGTAATTTACCTGTAATCGTTTTCCACAAAAGTACATGCAGTATAAAGATTTATTTTGAAAAGGCTTCTATAAATCAGGCCTAAACATATAGGTGATCTATTACGAGGCGTTGCTTCATAAAAGTTTTCCTTACAGAGTTGTCCTAATTCATAAATTTGGACAATGAGTGTTTGTTGTATTAAAATTTAATTGTTTAGATGATTTAACCTTGGAATTTAGAAAAGTCGACTCTATCATGAAATTAGACAATCAATGTCGACTATAAGAAGAGGCAACAGTATTCTTCAATCTATATAACCATCAGATATCCGCAAAGTCCAAGAGAAGTACCAAGACCAATCTTCAGAGCTCCTGGTCCAACATGATGCAAGACCGATTTAGTCCAGGGCTCCAGGCCTTAGTCCAGTTCTTCTCCTTCCAGCTGCCGAAGTGGTTTTCGATAGTCTAGTTTACTTTCTTGATATCTCCTCAAGTCTAGAAGCCAAGTTCATTGATCACATTGCATTCTTCCTTTGTTTCTTTCATTCTCCCGGCATAACAACTGGTCAAAGGTCATGTCTTAAATTGCTTTGGTGACCCCTACTAAGGCTGGTCTAAGAGTCCTTTCATGTAATTTATATCCTAATTTCTCTACGACGGCGACTGTCCCTGGCTCCTTGTCTGGTGCGGGTATCTGAAAGAGAGCCTCGTGAATGTGGGGGTCAAACTTCTCATTGTTAACAGGGTTTATCACTTCTAGCTTGTTCTTGGCAAATACCTTAAATGGAGAAAAAAGAAGGGGAGAGAAAAGAAGGGGAGAGAAAAGAAGGGGAGAGAAAAGAAGGGGAGAGAAAAAAAAAAGGTTGTTAAAAATGAACACATTTTCAATTTCTATTCAGCCCCCTAAATTCTTTCTTCTTTGAAAGCCCTAAAAGCAATTTTCCTAATTATCTGTTGTCATGTATGGAGTACCTGGGCGAAGCACAGGGGCGGATCCAGGATTTTCCAAAAGGGAGAGGGGAGACGTGAAAATGTACGAAATTGAGAGAAGCCGGGCCCCGGAAACTGTTGAATCTTATTAAAGATGCTCTTTGGTACATTCTGAGGCTTTTCTAAATGTCTAAACTGAACATTTATGTGAATATTTCTTAGACTTTGTCAGGAATCCATCAATCGGTTCTTGAGACAACGTGATAACAAGAACGGGACGTACGGATGCCGGACGGACAACCCGAAATCACATTGCATCCGGCTACTTCGTAACAGAGGCATAAAAATGAACAGAAGTTTCACAGATACCATACCTTTTGCAGTTGTGTCTCCGTCATGACGAGGCCCTCATAGAGGTTCTTGAGGTGAATGTTTGCATCAGCACCACTCACAGCATCCTTTGGTACACTGGTCGTCGCCTTCCCCAGGATATCGGCAACTTCCAGGAGGTCTTTACAGAACCCCGAGATGGAGTAGATCTTGGAATCGTTTAGCTGCTTGGTAAACCTCATCCGCACATTCTCTGTCTCGGCAAGGGCTCGTTTATATTTATCCTGATAGAGAGAGAGAGAGAGAGAGAGAGAGAGAGAGAGGGGGGGGGGGGGGGTAGACATAGGGAGAAACCAAAAGTGATAGTGTTAAAAAATGAATAAAGAAAGTCTTTACCAAAAGCTTTACAATGGAACCCTAAGCAAATAAAACTCCAGTCCATGGCCCGTATTCAACTAACATCTCAACCTGAAGCTGGGTTTAAGCATTTTTCCAATTAATAATAATAATAATAAAAACTGTGAAAGCATTTACCACCAAAGTCTCTAAGCGCCAAAGATCTCAAGTTCTCCTTTGATAACATGAACTTAGACACAGGTTCAGTTCTAACTGAATTAGCAGAATGAGAAATAACCTTATAAAAACAAAACAAAACCCAACAATATATTACGGGGAAAAAAGTAGAATACAAATAGATCGGTCTGGTAAATTACACTTGTTGTATAAATGAGAGTAAAAAGGGGAGGGAATATATTTCACCTTCTCCCAAAGTCATCTAGCATCAATCATAATAGACAAATAATGAGGGTGAAATCCAATCAGTTCATAAATTTATCCTGGATAAATAATTGATATGAATCTAAGGATATGGTTATGGTACAGAGTATTATCGATTTGATAAATACAGTAACCTCCACTGTAACTCTCCTAACATTTTCCTTGAACACAGATACAGTAAGAAAGAATTTACAGATGACAAAATGGAGATAAACAACATTCTCCTTACTGTAAAATCTGCAACTTGAGCTGTAAGTTTCGCCTTTTCTTCCATTAGCTTCTGCTCGAGGTCCGTCATCTTTGTCTCCTCCTCGGATTTACTTCCATTTTCCTTGTTAGCTTCTTTGGTTTCTGCGTACAGGGTCCTAACAAAAAAAGGAAAAGGAAATAAAAATATTATTAGAAGGAAGGGACTTCATCTGCTTTTGAAATGTCTCCTTGAAGTCTTGAGCTAATGAACTGGTGCCTCAAGTAGAACTTTAGCTTACATCTAGCGCATGCAAATTATGTTCATCTGGTCTCAGCCTCATTTTCCTAAATTGGCACCTACAGGTGCTCTTCTGAGTGGCTATCGCTGGCTGTTATTCGCTTAACTTTATAAGATATTAGTGTGAATAGAAAGCTTGCAATTTTCTTTTTGATCTGATACCAAAATCATGATATTACAATCAAACCTTCTATTTTTAACGCTTTTTCAAATTATCTAATATTTGTGGTGGTACACAAGTATATTAGAAATCGTTATATTTATGGATATTTCAGCCGTCTCTGAACCGATTTTGATCAAACAAAGATGATTTTGTCATTTAAATTGTATGTTTTTTCAAATTTAACACTCAGTGTTTCATTATCTCACACAATTTTTGTGTGTGTAGTGCCCTCTGGAACAGAACTCAACTACATCTTTGATGTATCACTTTAAAGATGAAGTTGAGTTCTGGTCATGCGATTGCATTGTGAAAGAAACGGTGTGGAATAAGTATTGCAAGGTTCTGGAATCATCAAAATGATAAGAAATTTGGCCAAGTCTTCGTAAAGTTACAAACACTGTACACAGAAAGATCTATATGGGACTACACAAACACGTGGCGTAAAAATCCTACCCCCGATTTTTACGATGTTACATGACATATTTAGAATACGAAGAGCCATGCTTTCCAGGGAACATGTCTTATCTGATGTTCTTCCACACTTGCATAAGGCCATGTAAAATTGATTTCATGTTGATCGTCCCCGCCCGCTTCCTTTTTTCCGCCCGCCTCCTTATATTTGATATTTGATATATTTTCTATTTATTCAGAAAACAACACAGAATACTTACCATATGCATCTTTTCCACCTTTTCTTTAAATACGCTGTTCAAATATTCTTGTACAAACATACTAAGACTCTAGAAAAAAATTGTATTGAAATGTAGAGTGGTTGATATGCTATATGATCGGCGATATGCTGAAGTGAAGCTGCGCTAAAAAATGATGCGATGATGCATGCGATGCGCATGCATATATCGCATGTATATGCTTGAGTCGAGGAGCTAGCTAGAAATGAGTCGATCGAGTCGACTGATCATCGCATCGCAGATACCTCACGATAGCGCGGCCGCGCTCTAGCGCTGGATTTTACACGCGGCAGCCATCTTGGGAAAAATATCAAATATCAAATAACATGGTACACCCTCCTCCTCTTTTTCAAAAAATCCGGACGATCAACATGTAATCAATTTTACATGGCCTAATAAGAATGATAACACTCACAAATTATTTTTCACCTCTTCCCAGAACTCAACCTTCTCTTTAAGTTTAACTTTAAGTCTAGTTAGGGTCTAGATTCTACTTAAGTTTGAAAGATTCTCATTTCCGTCATAATTAAGAACATCAGATTTGAAGAGCCAAGATTTTCAGGGAACATTTTAAATCTGATGTTCTTCCACACTTACATAATAACAATGATAACGCTCACAAATTATTTTTCATCTCTTCACAGAACTCAACCTTCTCTTCAATTTAACTTTTACGTGAGCCCTCTCTCATTACTGTAAGTTCGAAACCGCTCGAGCGCGTTATCTCAGATAATCTCACTGTTTAGCGCTAAATATAAATATGTAAAGTTCTACGTGTGCCTGTGGCGATCATTTATGAAATAGAGTAAAGTACCCGGTAATCGGTCAGCTCCGGTTTTCGGCCAATTGGTTGGATACATGGTAAAATCACTTTAAAATACATCGCATAATAGCATAACACATATCCCACACATACCATACCATGCCAGTGTCACTGAAGAACCACATTTGCAATGAAAAATATATCCTAAAATATCACATTTTAGCGATGTAATCGGCGGTCCCGCTACCCAAATCTGAAAAATCGAGTTTCTTACGCGTGTATGTAAGAAATATGGGTACCATAAAATGAGCTTTATTTCAAGTATTTTTCAGATATAGAGCCCGATTTTGTGCTGGTCGCAAGCTCAAAAGTATCTCATCGCATGTATTAAATCAATGCAGCCGCACACCGCGACGCACACACGATATGTCCGTCTAATTCAGATTCCAACTTCCGATCACCGCTGTGCCTGTATTCGGTCAGGCGAGCACCCGGGAGCTCCGGCGTGGGATACCTGCTCCGCCCGCTTGTGCTATACATCAGCGCAGAAACGCACGGCGCGCGCGAGCGCTTCCTATTGACTTTGTACATGCGGCCGTAAACTGAAACGCTCGGCCGATAACCGGCTCCAAAACAGTGAAAATTGAAATGAATATTGTCATGGCAATTCGTGATTTTTGGGGGGGATTCTTTTTTTGTTTAAATAATAATAATATTTGCTTCATGATTTGAACAAGAAATGATAATAAATAGGAAGTAAAGAGTCCAATAAATATGATTTTGTCTTAAGTGGCCGAAAACCGGGTACTTTACTCTAGATCTAGATCTAGATCTAGATCTAGATCTACAATACAACTTGGAAATGGGGCAATATTGGATTTTTGTACCCAATTCCAAAAAAAATTTCATATCTGGGTAATTTTATGTTCCTCTTTCGATTGGTGATATCAGATTTTCGAAATCTTTCTGATTTTTTGAGATAGCGTACTTAGGTCACCTGCGAACTTTGGTCACACCACATACATGTTACGGCCTTGTGTAGTGCCAGCTCCAGCGCCAGTGCAGTGGCTATGGGCAAGCGCAAGCTTATGCAACATCGGACAGTGTTTGCGAGTCCGGACGTAAGTTACGTCTCAAATTTAATTACACCACTTCAAAGTCTTTCTCGGAACTTAATCTTCTTGAAAAAATGACCGAATATTAATAACATGAAAAGTGGTTATCCTTTACCTCGTGGAACTTATCTGCCGCCGGCAAATGACTTTAAGCAATGAAACAGGTAGATTTAGATTGCGAACTCGGAGTCCCATGGTGGCTGCCATTTTGTAACACGTGAGATGGAACTATTTTTTCTGAAAAGTACACTCTCCGCGGATTAATAACAAAAAGACATTGTTATGTTATTCGTCCCACTTGCTGAACAACGTCGTATAAGTGAGAATCGCCAGATTGCTAATTTAACATATGATAAGGAATAAAATTCAGTTTTTCTTATGTTTGTAGAAAAAGCATGGATTAAATATTCATTGCGGGTGCATCCATGTACTTATTCATTCTATCAAAATCATCATTTACTGCAACTAGTATATTTACAAGAAATGAAAATACCTCGAGGAAATAGTGACTACCAAGTTAAATTGATTTGATTGGCTCCTTAACCCCACTTTGGGTTCAGTGCCAGTATCATAATCAAATAATAAACATATAAAGGTGTTCATGCAATATTGTTGAATGTTTTATTATAAATACTGAAAATATAGCAGCCCGAGAGCTGAATTACGTAGTACAATAGCATGAAGTACATAGCAATATTAAAACAATTAAAACTTACATACACAAATAGAATTAATAAGATATATATCATTATTCAAAAATTAAGTATAATCAACGCTATTCTGAAAATCAACACATAGAGCTTAAATCAATATAAAATGATAATACAAAATTCTTTATAAATTACAGTAAATAAGCAATATACTTGACCAGACTAATATCAAAGTTTCATATGAAAGCTATACTTCAAAGTACCCCAAGAAATAACTTTCTTATTATGAGAGATTTATTGTGATTGCCAAAGTGTACGAGCGAGGCATAAAGCCAGAATAAGTACAGTTACTCAGCACGACATGGGCATCGCCATTTTCTTGATGTGACGTATGTGAAGTAATGTATTCAAATTTACGGATGCTTCCTTCCCAGGTCAATTCAGTTCAATTCAATTTATTCAACCATTTAAAAATCGTACATACTTAGTCACATATCAGAGGTTAGGAGCCCTAATGAAGCAAACGCCAAAAGCTTGTAAACAGGACCCGTTGAGCAAATTATACATACATGAAATAAATCTTATATAATACAAATATTCAAAAGATATTGAAAATGTGTGTGCAGTCGTACGAAGCTTTTTATTTACCATGCTGTTAGCATTTGAAAGTTGAACGCAAATTGCATAAATAAGGTGGTGTTCATCTGGGGTGAAGGTTTCTCATAAATGAAATAGATTTCTCAACTGCTATATGAATTAGTTACATTATTGTTCCCCTGTTATATAATTTTCACTCTCTAGTTTTTTTTATCTTCTCAGCTATGATTCAGCTTCCTCATTGAAAAGTATGGTTTTGTTAAACTGATTTAAAAAAAGTCTTTTCAACAAAAGCTTGTTGCATGAAACTAATTTATATATATATATATATATATATATATATATATATCTCTTGTACGTTTTCGTAAGGAGTATTGTACATCAAAGTGTAGGAACTATTTTTTTCTTCAGAATACCTACACTTATTCTTTGGGACGAAGTTTCCTTTTACTGCTCTACCACTACTTGATATAATTTAACATCTATGTTTGAGTCATGGGGAATATTTATAAGTTATATACAGCAAAATAAAGGAATCACACATGATTCTAATGACTTTTGTGAGGCAAAGTGAAATAGCAAATTCATGTGCACCTGCAGATTGTACAATTTCAAACGTGAAAAGGATAAACATGAGTCTGAACTGATCTTTGGGTAAGCGGACATTTTTTTTTTTTTTTGGTCTCGAAATTTGAAAAATTTACATTTTGCTCCGTTGGGGGGGGGGGGGGGGGGGGGGGGTAAGGCTAACTTTTTTTTTTATCATCAATCATCACAATTATTTAGAACGAGGTAGTCTATTATCATGATAAACATAATGGAATTCATTGAAATTGTAATTAAAACCGTATCAAAAAAATTGTTAAAAAAAATTAAATTGTTTTACAGCAAACCCCCTCGGAGGTCATGAAGACTATTCCGTACACTTTATACCATGACCAAATTGGCAATGCTACAATTGATACTTTTTCCAGAGAATCGTCGGCAATTGCCTATATTAATAATTCGGAAATTAAACATTTTATATGGGATTCTCATTACTGGAAATTATTGAAATAACTTTTAATATATTTATCTTTACGTATTTGATAGAAATACCATTCATTTTTTAATTAATGTCTTTTAAAGCTTCTATGTTGGAAGGACTATACTTTCTTTAGTGGAAGTATACTGCATACTGACTGTGTAATGCGACTTAGAAACGAATCAACATTTGCACAGCAACAACGTACGTGTGATCATTATCGAAAGCACGTACTCTGACGGTACTACTACGGTGAGCTCGCGGCGGGCTAGATTCTGTGTGTGACTACTATAATACCGTGATCAGAACCAACAACAACGATATAAAATTGACAAGATTGATGAGAACACCGTGAAATTAAAGCCTAACCATCACACAATATGACAGACGTAAGTATAATGAAGAATCTTAACTAGAATATAAGGCTAAGCTTACAGGCTAATTAAACAGCATTCTAGATTCTACTTGTCTTGTGTCCTGTGTTATTTTTTCTGTAAACCTGTAACGTAATAATTCAGACGCGAATGGTGTTTCTCTGACCGTCTCCGAATTCTGATTGAAATAATGATTTCGGTGAATCTAAGACCGAGTGAGTGAGTGATTTTATCTGAAGACTAGACTATAGAGTCATTGGATTTTAATTTTGTTGTTATTACTAGATCCAGATACAGATATTCTGCGATGATTTTCTTGATGCATTTATTAACTTTGTAGTTTTTGTACTTTCACGAATATTATGAGCGATAAATCCTTGGAAAGACGGACAATCCATAAAAGTAAACGGTGAACTGATGCTAATTTTCTTATGCGGAATCCGTTTTTCACATCGCCAGCGTGCGGTTCGGGAACCCAAAACCCGCAGGGCGCCAATGAAAAAAAATGTCTGCGAAAATGCGGAAGATCCTTATTTTTTAGGACGCATTTCGTCTGCGTTTAATAGGAGGATACCTCATTTATGCAGACGATCCTCATTCTCTAATCTAGATCTAGTTTAGTATATTTAGACTCTAGACCTCGTCTAACAGACTTTGTTGTTCATGATTTTGTTAATTTTTTTTTGCATAATTTTTTTTCTGTGACCTAGGAAAAGAAACGAGATGAAAGTGCGGGGAAGGAGAAGGTGGCCATCGAAGACACCGCTTTTGAGGCCCTAGAGAAGGACTTCCAGGAGGTTCTCAACGAGCTCATGGGCGATAAGAGTCTGGAGAAATTTAGGTCGGAATACGAGAAGCTCCACCGAGCCCTGAAGAAATCCCATGATAGCGAGAAACGCCTGATGCATAAATGCAGGGAGCTCAACGCAGAGATTGTGGCCAACTCTGCCAAGGTCTCTACCGCCCTCAAGCTCTCACAGGAGGACCAGACAACCATTGCACAATTAAAGAAGGTGAGTGAACGGAGTCCTCAAGGAAATATAAGGCCTCTCTGAAAACTTGTCAATATCTTACAAGAACCATCATAGGGTTAAACAAATTTAGACATAAAAAACAGCATTCAATGGTTTGGTCTTTAATAGGAATAAGAAAAATCAAAAAGGTATTCTGTCTTTCTCTTTCACTCTCTCTCTTTTTTTTTCTCTCTCTGGTACAGCTGTTTGTTTATATATGTGTGCCTTTTTACCTTCAAGGTTTTTAAGATGGTTACTCATGTATATTTCTTGTTATGTTTTTCATAAATGTAGCTTATGAACAGAAAATAATATTTCAACCCTGTTTAAGCCTTTGATGAGGCCAATTGGTGGTTCTTGTATTTATGCCTTTGGGAATAAGAGAAATCGGTACTCGATGGGTTAGGAGCAGTTGACAAGTAGTCCACTTGAAAACATATCTGTTGTGCTACGCAGTTTAGTCAGGTCTGAAAATCAAACATTCCAATGTTTTCTTGCGCCCTGTAGGAGATTGAGAAAGCCTGGAAGATGGTCGATGCATCCCAAGAGAAGGAACAGAGAGCCAGGGAGACCATCCAATCTCTCAAACTAGAGATCACCAACCTCAGTCGTCTGGTGGAGCAGGGTGCTGGACTCACCATGGGTCAAGAACACAGGTCAGTTGGTCAAGCAATCAAACTCACGTCCTCATTGGTCTGGGACTTCTCATGCAGTATCGAATCTCGGTCACTCCAAATTTTTGTGTGCGAGTTATTTGGATTTTGGACATACCTTCACAGAATCCTGTATCTTTTAGATCCAAATCCTGTATCTTTTAGATCAAGTCCCTGTCTGTTATAAGTTGCAATTGATCTCAAGGAATCAATAGCATACAGTAGATCAATTTTCAGCATCAATGATTGAAGATAACGTTATGAATAATGAGTCTATTACAGTTATGATGAAGCTGATGATTTGATGATAATAGTAATGATGGTGATGATAGTGATGATGAGGATTATAGTAAGGATGATGATGATGATGATGATGATGATGATGATGATGATGATGATGATGATGGTGATCATGGAGATAATGTTGATGATCATGAAGAAGAAATAGATGATGATGTTGTTAATAATAAATAGGGATGATAATGATAATGATAATAATTACAAAAGGGTTAAACATTACAGGTACATATTATATACAGTAAGCATATATCATATCCATATAATGATAATTATTATAACAATGATAACCTCATCCTTTCTGTATCTTTGTGATGACAGTGTAAACGAGCTCCTGAAGGTGAAAGAAGATCTGACCAAGGAGAGAGACGAACAGCTTTCTGAGATTGTCAAGCTCCGAGACAACTTGACTGAAGCCAGCAAGAAACAGAGCAAGGCTGAGGAGGACAGGAACGAAGCTGACAGCAAGATTGCTGAGGTGAGTGTCAGAATATAGATTCGGACGTGTCATTAATAATAATAATAATAATTGTGATTTATATAGCGCATAATAATCATCAAAGACAATCCTCTATGCGCATTACATTATTACATTCATACAATTTACATTATCACATATAAATTACATATTAGGCCTACATTATTACATACAAATTATAGATAATTGCATTATTCATTACAAATGACAAATTAAATTACATCAAATGATATTCCACGACAGCAAATAATAATTACTTTGAAAATATATAAGTTTTGACAGCAGTCTTAAACATTAGAATATTTCTAAAGGTAGAGAATTCCAGGGTGTCATTTGGTGTTATATTCTTTCGTCTCACACAAAACAAACAGAGCCTCGATAAAGTCATTGCTACCCCTGAACGGTGCATAAACTGAACATATTTTAAGCATTACCTCGCTTAGTCGGTAATTGACATTTGTTTCAGTGACTTTAGCTCCCAGCCTTATTCCATCAGAGATGGTGCTTGAGCGTTGCAAAAGGTTTTAGGTTAGGTTTAGGGTTACTCATGGGCTAGATCATCACTGTTTCCCAATATTCTATCTCTATTTGATTTTTCAGTAAATAACCGAAGTTAGAAAATATTAGGTCTGTATGCCATGTTTCCTCACCTTCTGTCTCTTCCCATGCCTTAACCCAGCAAAAATATCTGAGGTTAGACAATTACAGGACCTTATACCTTATTCCTCAACATTCTATTTCGTCTGATTCCCTCCCTCCCTCCGCAGCTGAACCAAGATATCCAGGTCCGCAGCAACGAGGCCCAGAGGGAGCAGCGTCGCAAGGAGAAGGTGGACCGGGAGCTCAAGCAATCCAAGATGGAACTGGAACAGAAGACCAACGAGATCAAGGGTATGCAGACCCAATCCGGACGCTACAAGGACGACATCTCACGTCTGGAGACACAGCTCAAAGAACAGAAGGTATACACGCTCGAACCTGGGACCCGTTTCACAAAGCCTTTTTACAATGACAAATCTGACGATAACCAATCAGAAGCAAGGATTTCAGTAGCTTATAACAAAAACTGTCATTTGTCACTGATGACAAGTTCTGTGAAACGCCCCCCCCCCCCCCCGATCCTCTGTAATTTTATTGCATTGTACGTTTACCTTATGGTTCCATTTAGTAGACAGTTGAAATCGATTCAACTTTATTATAACTTGATACTCATAGCAAGTATGTACTAAAAGAGGTAGGAGTTTGTAAGTTAGCAAGTGATTGGAGAACTTGCAATAAATCTGGATCTGTCACAACTCTTAATATGACAGGGCTATAATAGTTCTGGGCCCTGGGCAATAAATTTATCATTGATGGTTACTATGCCATTTATGGTAGCTTCCATGGAAACCTTGATTTGATTGGCTGTTGAGTAATGTTGCTATGGTAATTAATATTGATGGCAAAGTTACCTTCAGTGGTGAGTTTCATGCGATTGGGCCCTGGTTGAAAAATTACAGAAAAAGGTTTTTGAGAAGATAATCACTGCCAAACTGTTGTATCAAAACACTTTCAAGAAGACCTTATATGAGTGCATGAATGGAAGCTTACAGGATGAGAGAAATAATAATAATTTTGTTATAATAATAATAATAAATTTATATAGCGCAGCTTTTATACAAAATTTATTCAGCTGCGCTGGTTAAGAGCTCCTTTTTACTAAATTCTACAAAATAAGATCTCTCAGTTGAAGAAATAAGTTTTTAAATTGGATTTGAGAACATTGAGAGATGGAGTGCTTTGTATTTCTATTTGCAAGCTATTCCATAGTTTGGGGGCAGCAATAGCAAAAGCACGGTCCCCAAGAGTTACTTTAGTTTTGCCATGGGGATTGTCAGCACATCATAGCAAAGTAGTGAAAATGGCATAATTTTTAAGGAAGGACTGTTGGATCAATGAAATAGGATTCATCAAAATCATCATCCAGGTCAAACTATATATTAGTATTTTGCACAAACGATTGATATTAAATAACAAGTAAATCCTTTGTTTTTCAGATCCTGTACGAGCGCACCCAGAAGGACACTGACATCCTGAATGCCCGTTTCACCAAGCTGCAGCAAGATTACGAGACTCAGCTTCTCAACTGTGATGGCCTGGCTCAAGAGAACCAACACAGGGTCAATGAACTTAAGGTGAGCTAGGTCAATGCACTTTTTTCTAAGTTTTTAAGTAGTTTTCTCAAGCACTCTAAGGATCATTGTACCCTTGTAAACAATACTAATATGATTTCTTCATAGGTCATTCAGTTGCCTAGATTTCTTTAATGAAAGGTCAATACACAGGTCAATACGACTATCTAATTAAAGAATATACATTTTTGGTCGATTGGTGTGCACATTGTATGCATTTGTTTAGGACATAAGTCATGAATCATGTATTCAAAGCCCATATGCAGCTCTTTTCGCATAAATTTTGATCCCTGTGGAAAGAGATACTTTGTGTTTCCTATGCATCCTGAATACGTAAATTAACTGGCTCTTCAGCCATGCTCAAGTCTTGTTGGGACCCTGCACTTTCTTGATTAGACTGGTACCAAATCATAAGACCCTCCCCACATCCTTCATGTACCTTATCCAGGAGAAAAATGATGTATTGTCTGGAGTCAGAAGGGCATTAGGTTAACACAGAGTTGATGCCCTTCTGGCTATAAACAGATCTTTGAGATATCCCTCAAATAATCATTCAAGACAGCATCTTTCCTCGAGTGGACTGGTACCAATTCTCATGTCTATTTATCCTCTACCATGCATTGCTCATACAGGCCAAAGAGGACGAGATAGGGAACCTGAAGGGTGACACCACTCGTCTCACCAAGATGCGGGAGACCATTCAGCGTAAGCTGCGCAACGTGGAGGAGCAGAAGGGAGAGACAGAGCAAGCCAAAGAAACCCTCAAGTCACAGATTGTTGCACTGGAGAGAGGTGGGTCGATTGAATATATAAGAACATGTCTCATTGGATGTGTAAAAACCACTAAACATATGAATGTGTGATGCAGATAATTTGTTTGGTCTCGTCTGCATATGTTCAGTACATAACACAATGGCGTCACTATTTCAGGTGTTATCGTAGTAGTAGTTGTAGGTGTAGTTGTTGTCCTTATCAACAATCATGCTGAACTCGCAGTACTTTTTGAGCTAGGATCACTGAATTCATACCAATAGTAAAGTATGAGAAAGTATTAACAGCATTCTTAAGCAGTGTTCTCTCAATTTCCAGGGATAAAGTCTATCCAACATTACCATTATTGCTTAGTGTAAACTTTCGTATCCAAAATTTGCAATCTAACCTGCTTAAAGCCTGAAAGCATAATTGTCATAATCATGCTGCGGTCTCACTCGCATTGCATGATACAGGGCAGACAACGCTTTGCGTTTGACCTGTTTCTTCTTCTAGTAGGGGACAATAATATTTATTAATCAGTGTCCATATTATCTAGGTAGGAAAACAACCAACAGACAGGATTTTAGCTCTTTTTCTTGTTTGTGTTTTTAAGCAATATTGCAAAATCTATAGGGTTAGGATTAGTAAAGGTCATAGAAAATGTAGCCTAAAACTTGACTCGAGTCGTTATTGAAATTCTATTTCTTAAGAAGTTCTTTCTTCTTAATCTTGCTGCTCATAACACTTTGTATTGCTTTTGATTCATTTCATGTTAGATGTTTGAACTTGGAGTTGACTATTTGTCATACTATCCTATTCATTTCCCTCCTACAGAGATTGATTCTAACAAGAAACAAACCGAGATGGATCGTAAGGCCATTGACGACTTGGTCCGTGAGAGGGACATCCTCAACAAGAACTTGCTCAAGGTAGGTCCGAACACCATGAGGCTAGGGGAAAACCCAATGATAAGAGCAAAACATAAATAGAATTAGTTGTTGATGATTTTTATTATGGAGTTGTCGACCCACACATTTCAGGGGGCAGTTGACCCTCGATCATGAAGAAAAGTCCCACTTTGTAATGATCCTTCAGGGCCCATATTCATAAAACCTTTAGCTAGTTTTCAACTAAGTACATGGGCTATAGTACATAGTTAGTTGACAACTAGGCTTAGTTAAAGGTTTTATTGATATGAGCCCATATGTCTAGTGGATTAGTCACCAGACTATGAAGCACATACTATTGGTTACAAATCCGTAGCAGGTTCACCTCCTTGTTACCTTGCATAAAATTTAGTATGAAGCTCTGGAACTTGTATTGTAAGCATTAGGTTATCTCTACCTAGAGATATGCTGTATAGTCTGTTATTTTTTGCAAGGGGTTTTATTTTTGAGAATTGTTATAGGGTTGAAAATGTAATGACACAAAAATGATCTGGCAGTACATATGCGATCATCACTTGTAATTGAACAGTGTATCACAAAACAATGACTCCCAAAAATGTTAAGTTCCTATAATCCCTGAAATATCTTTAGGAGAAAATATTGTTTTATCTTCTGTATGCTGGTGCCAGCTTCCTCCCCACATTGAAAGCATATACCTAATATTTCTTGTGCCAACCTCTTCCCCACACAGGCTGCCAGCGCCACCCAGAAGCAGCTGAACCTGGTCAAGCTGCATGAGCAATCCAAGAAGAACCTGGAGCAGGAGATTGCCAACTACAAGGAGGAAGCCCAGAAGCAGCGTAAGATCATCTACCAGCTTGAAAAGGAGCGTGATCGCTACATCAACGAAGCCAGCGATCTCACCCAGAAGGTAAATTGGCAACGCGGTTGAACCAGTTTGATACTGATAGTTAGGTCTTGGATTTAAGCCCCGGTACAAAAACTTGTTGTCGAACTGGAAACTCAATGTGCATAAACAATTGAAGTTTAGCCCTCGTTTTAATGGATTCCATGACACCACAGATATTCATTTACATGTATCTGATTTTTGTGTATATACATTTATTGGTCGATTTGTTAAAGGTTCATAATGTAAGCTATGTTTTCATGTTCTGCACTAAGATTATCACAAAGTGTCATTCTTGAAATGGTCTTGACCTTTTATTCTGGACTGCTTTTTATTTTTATTATGGATTTTGGAAGTTTTGTACAATCCATTCTTTAAAACAAATTGCATTTTAACCCCCCCCCCAAAATAAAAATAAAATAAATTAGGAGGAGGGGGGGGGGGGGGTCGCTGTATAAAAACCTCATCTGATCTCTTTGTTAGATACAGTACATATTTTGATTTTCAAGATCCATATTATATGCCATGTTAGTATTTCTGCTTTAGGATTATATCTGTCTTTCTTACAATGGTCATGAGCTTTGGCCCTGTAGTATGTACTAATTTTCTTCTTCCACATGTTTACATCAGGGACCCGTTTCACATAGCCTTTTTTCAATGACAAATGACAAAAATCAATGACAAATCTGTTTGACAACCAATCAGAAGCAAGGATTTCAGTAGCTTATAACAAAAACTGTCATTTTTCACTAATGACAAGTTTTGAGAAATGCCCCCCAGATGTTTATATCAGGTTTGTTGAATCCATGTATAGTACCCCCCAATTGCTAAGTTTGACCACAAAAATTGGGCAAAGATTCATTGAAACCACTTCTGATTTCTTTATTCAGGTTCTGCAACACATGGAGGATGTGAAGGTGAGAGAGATGCAGATCTTTGACTACAAGAAGAAGATTGCCGAGGCCGAGACCAAGCTGAAGCAGCAGCAGAACCTGTACGAAGCCGTCAGGAGCGACCGTAACCTCTACAGCAAGAACCTCATTGAATCACAGGTAAGGTAGATTAAAGCATTAAGGCAGTACAATTTACAATCACAAGTACTGTTCAAGAGTAGTGAGTGTATCCAAGTTAGAAATATAGCACCTGATGATCAGAGAGTAGAACATTGCTCTATAGTGGGATAAAAGCTATGCAGATGGATAAGGAAAAGATGAAAAAGAGGAAGAAAAGAAGAGAGGAGACGAAGGGGGAGAAGAAAGAAAAGAAAAATTGAGGGATGTCATGGACTCATGGTGAGGAATGACATGCTGAAGGATACTTGAATAGGAAGGTCATTAATGAATGGACAAAAGAAGGTTGGAGTTGGGGGTGAGAGATGGAGTAGAAGCAAAAGAAGAGAAACAAGAAGGATCAAATAGAAAAAGATGCAACAATGTTGATAAAGAAGAAGATGATGAAAGATTGAGGGATAGATGATGAAAGGTTAAGGGATAGATAAAGAAAGGAAGTTAATAAATGTAAAAGACCTATACTGACCTTTAAAGCCTGTCTGTACTAGTTTGGCCAGGGGGGATTAGACCTCCCTGCAAGGTCACTGACAGGTGGTTATCCCATCAAATCAGCTCTAAATTAACATAAGCAGAAGAGGATCATTGGGGACCAACAGTCACTGATTAGGCATTGTTTGCTATATAGAGGGAACAAGTAGCTACAAGTAGTACAGTGGGGCTTTAAGGAGTCTTCTGAAATCCATAGCAACGGGATGAAATCAGGCATTAGTATTTCATTTCATTTTGCCTCTCTCTCTCTACCCAGGATGAGATCACCGAGATGAAGAGGAAGCTGAAGATCATGAACCACCAGATCGACCAACTCAAAGAGGAGATCACAGCCAAGGAAGCTGCCCTTGTCAAGGAACATCTCGATCACCAGAGGTACAAAAACTGAAACATTTTCGACAGTTGTCTGTGACAATATGGATGTGGAGTAATAGTTTTAAAGGCGACCCTTATACAAAGACCACCTTGTGTTTCCTACGTTAGATTGCGATTTATAAGTGAGACATTGCAAAGGAAACACAATCTAAGGGGAACCTGTATAAAAAGAGTATCTGACTGAAACACCTTTTTAAAATATTTTGTTAATACTAGCCATTAAAATAGAATTTTAGAAATGTTCTAGTTGCTGTACACTAGGATTGAAGTTAGTCTTCAACATATACATGTACCTTCAGTTGTTAAAGCAATTGGTCTCTTTAGGTGTAGGTATGTGAAAGCTCACAAACAGGAAGTTGTACTTGTGCCGCACCTTGAAACATAATTTTGCTCATGAGTCTTAAACTATGATTGATATGATGTCAAACAAGAGATAGAAAGAAAGAAAGATTACAGACAGTCCTTTTCAGGACTCCCAATCCTCCCCCTCTCTCTCATGGTGCAACGGTAAGCCTACTGTATATCTACATCACAATGCAAGCCGGTGTTTATAAGCAGCATCTAAGAGATATTAAGATTTTCTGACGGAGACTCGCTCTAATTTTCATTGATCTTTCGTCTTTCCCAGGGTTGACAAAGAGAAAGAAGCCCTGAAGGCAGAGCTACAGCGTATGAAGCAGCAGGCTTTAGAGAGCAAGGCTTACATCGAGGCCCAGGAGGCTGAGGAGAGGAAGCTCCTCAAGATCATCTCCGAGGCTGATGCTGAGAGGCTCAGGCAGAAGAAAGAATTGGACCAGGTAATTATGCAGAGCAAGTCAATTACATCAATACCTTTGTTAAAGGCCACCTGTCTTTGATAATGATAATAATAATATTGGATATTTATATAGCGCACATATCCACCCTGCAAGGTGCTCAAAGCGCTCCAATATTACCCCGATATTACAGCATTCAAGGAATTCCTTCCTACCAATCCCTATTTACTTCACCTGGTGGTCACTTTAGTGGTCACTTATTTGTTTTCCTTAGGTTGCCTTGATGAAAAAGTTTCACCCTTCATTCAATAGTTAGGGAATATGTGAAGCAGACACAAGTCACTGCACCTTCAACTTGCCATAAAAGCAAAGCGTATGTCCAGAAAATGTAAAACAATGTGCATGATAGATGTGGTTAATTTCGTGGTATCAGGGGCATCAAAATAATATGTGAATATTTCTGAAAGTCTATGTTCTGGATCGAGCTGCAACATTCCAGTGTTGGCGAAATGTATCGAATAAATGTACGTTGTACGTTGAAATCACCCTTGTGAGCCTATAGCTAGAGTTGAGTCATGAAACTTAATTTTGTTTGACAGACCTAGTCTAACGTTAGATCTAGTCTTAGTCTATGCATCAAACGTACATTCATGATCTTGTCTCAGGAAAGAACCATCTCATTCACGCTATTCTGTCTTAACCCACATGGTTGCAATGCACTGCTTCCAAATACTGTCTTAATTATGTCTTAATAATGATTATTACTCCTTGCTAGCAATTTGTTTGTACGAAGAATATCAAGGAGTACATCATCTAAATAGGAAGATCCTTATTAAGCCAACTGATTGTCTCATCATCGAGCTCTCGAAGGCTAGAAGCACTGTGAGGGTATTTGTTGATAGGATAAGCATCGATGATGTGATCCATAGTTAGGATCTTTCCACAGGCACAGTTTGGCGATGGATCAACTACAATTTTATGCAGGAAATATTGTTAGTACAGGAGTGAAAAACACTCTGTGGTCCTTGGGCTATTCCTTACTGTATAACTGCAAGATCACAATGTGATCCAGTCCTCATTGTGACCTTCCAACGATATCCTTGAACCGCTTTTCTCCCATCAGGTCATCAGCGAGCGTGACATCCTGGGCACCCAGCTGGTGCGACGCAACGACGAGCTGGCCCTGCTCTACGAGAAGATCAAGATCCAGCACTCCACCCTGGGCAAGGGAGAACTCCAGTACCGCCAGCGTCTGGAGGACATCAGGCTCCTCAAGCTCGAGATCAAGAAGCTCCGCAGGGAGAAGAACATCCTCAACAAGAATGTGGCCAATGTCGACGACCTCAGGTACGATGTCCCCAGAGGATGACAAGCTTTTAATGATGGCCCTTTTATTTTTCTTATTTTATATTTATTCATGTTTCTTGTATTTTACTTTGACATTCTTTGTACATATTTAAATGTTTTGCATGTTTTTTAAACTGTAGAATGAATAAAGAATGAACTTGAATCAGCAGAGCGCCCACCAGGGTACAGATGCACCCCGTACTTATTAATTCTTGCATCTCACAAAGGAGATTTGATAGAAGACGGTATACACTCGGTCCTGCTGTCCTGAGGCTAGGGTTGGCGGCTACGATTCTCCATCTTCTTCAATCACCAGTTCTTGTACTGACCCCTCCATAGCACAAGAACTGATCGCGATTGAAGAGGATTCAGATTGAGATTGAAAACCAGTGAAACAAATATGTTAATATGGCAGATTAAACTGCAAGGGGAAGTGTGGGTTGATATCTTTTATAGTTGCTTGATCCATTGATTTTGACATAAAACGCTCTGTAGAATCTGATCAGAAAGCCAGAGTTCTTCTTTAAATCTAGTGATGCCAGGAGCAAATGCTGCATCACTCTCAGTAGGATGATGCAGACGCTATGCCAAATGCAGTCAAACCTGTCTATAGCGACCACCCAAGGGAACACAAAAAGTGGCCTTTGTAGACAGGTGGTCTTTGTAGACAGGTTCCTTTAGTACATGTTTCAATGAGAAACCATTTTCAAGGGAAACAACAAATGTGGCCTTTTTAGACAGGTGGTCTTTGTAGACAGGTGGTCACAAAAGCAGGTTTGACTGTACATACATGTTTAATACAGATAAACCACTCTCTGATTTATGATATCAGAAGAATTTTAGGGATTGGAAGATCGAGTTAGCAATAGAGACTAATTATTTTGGAAAAACATTTTGTGTGGTGGTTTCTCCATGCAGGCGTGAAGTGTACCACCTGCAGCGCGAGCTCCTGCGTGAGCGTACCCGCTGCAAGGCCCTGGAGGAGGAGCTGGAGAACCCCATGAACATCCACCGCTGGAGGAAGCTGGAGGGCTCCGACCCAAGTACCTACGAGATGATCCAGAAGATACAGACCCTGCAGAAGAGGCTCATCCAGAAGACGGAGGAGGTGGTGGAGAAAGAGCTCCTCATTCAGGTAAGCAACAGATGCTCTCTCTCAAGTGATCTTGATTTGATTTGATTTATTTATTTCTGTTTGATTTTCTTTTTCTTTTGCATTATTACAAATATATAACAAACAAAACATTGCAAATTTTATATGTTTCAATAGAATATTATGTCAAATACAGTAAGGCTGGCTGTAACTAATCAAAACATCAAACAGGTGGGTTGATAAAGTAAGCATAGCTTGATAGCATGACTACAAAACAGAAATAAGCGCCACCATTGCCTTCAAGGCAGGAAATAGGGGGGGGGGGGAGAACTAGGAAAGAACTATCTTTACTATTACTTTGAAATACATGGTTTCTAATTAAAGAGTGATGTGGGGGGGGGGGGATGCCTGCCCCTGGAAATATTCAAATTGTCCCCCTCCCCCCTCAACATCCTTAAATATGATATTACATTGGTCATGTTTAGAAATTGCCACCCCCTGCTTCATGCTCGATCCCCCACTGAAGTACAGGCTGCTTTTTTAAATAATTCTAGTGATATCAAACAGGAATTCAGCCTACAAGAAAATTATGTAATATTATGGAATTTACTTATTTGAATAGGTTATAGTTCATTTTCATTTTAAGGCTCTGACAATGCATGTACTTGAATTCATATTGATTTGCACAGCAATTGAAGGATATTGAAAGTGATAAGTGAGTAACTCACAATAATGAGAGATGCCGACATGAAATTGAATGGACTGGGATTCATGATACAATAAACTCTGACCTGGTTGATTTGTATTACAGGAGAAGGAGAAGTTGTACGTGGAGTTGAAGCACATCCTAGCACGCCAGCCAGGACCAGAGGTGGCTGAACAGCTTCAGATCTACCAACAGACACTCAAAGACAAGACCAAACAGCTCAAGGTAAAATAATGGACATTCTTTCCAACCCTTACAAAAAATGGATGGTACTACCACGGTATTACCATGGTACAGTACTACCCCGGTACTTCCATGTTACAGACAGTACTACCATGGCTCAATATATGTAGTGTACCATGATAATTGTAATGGTACTACCATGGTATATGTACCGTGGCCAAAATACTGTGTACCATGGTAATTTTGTATAAGGGAAGCCATACTGTACTAGAAGCACTACCGCAATATCACCTCTAGTGCCATCGCAGGTCAGCTGTAACAGTACGGTCCTGTAACTCGCTGCTTCCCTAGTTGCGCTGTTGGTTCTCGCATCAAATCCTCAGACTGTGAAATGGAAATTAGGTATTGAGTTACGCACTGTTGGCAAGCTGACCATGAGATGGTGCTGTGCAATAAACAGTACGCTAGGGCAGGAAGTTCATCAGTTAAGTGTCGCTTTAAAGCCCAGAAACCGTGATATGACAACAAGCTTTCACAGATTTAATTATTTCACAGTCTCATTATGTAGACACCATGGCAGTTGAAAACAGAAGTACTACCGGGTAAACATACAAGGCAGTGAAAAAAGATCAACTCAATGTAAAACTGACTAAAGTACATGTATGATATTCTTGTGAGATGATGATGATGATGATGTCAAAGATGATGATGATGGCAATGATACGGTTGTCGATGATGATGTAGAGTATTTACATCTTGACTGGTAGCCACTCTTCGGCACTGTATACAGGTAGTCTTTAAAAAGATGTTCAAGAATACATATTTCCATGCAACGGGAAGCAATAAATAAGATTGCTGTAGAGAGATGGATTTCCTACTGTTCCGTGACAGATTCTAGAATTCACAATTCCTTCAACAAGGTTGTAGTAAAGGTAACCACTGTAGACAGGTAGCCTTTATTGTATAGATATAATGACTGCTGTGAGAGGAATAGTTGTTTTATAGGCTGAAGGGGATGTTGCATTCTGATATCACCCCAAGGCGTGCCGAGGGGTGATGACAAGATGCAATCCGGGAATATCACTCATGAACTATTGACCATTTGTTTGTCTCTTTAAGGGAATATCTAAAATCACGACTGCAATTTCGACCAATCAGATGGCTAGATTTCTAAAGAGAGGTTTATAATACTCTTTAATTAATGGGTTTAGCAGTATTTGTACTTCCATTACTAATATTTTCCCCAATGTTTGCATGCATTACAGGGAATGGCATCTGAGCTGAACATGTATGAATCACAGGTCCAAGAGTACAAGTACGAGATAGAGAGACTCGCCAAGGAGCTGCAGGATGCCAAGAAGAAGTACTACGCCCAGAAACGAAAGGAACAGCAAGCAAGGTAGGACACGCTGCAATACTTGTAGCAAGAGTGGCTATAACAGCAAGGTCATCTTGACAGCAATTCGCTTATTGATAATGTCTCAGTCACACCTTTGCTTATTTGGCTTGCGTATTGCTGCATATTTATGGCAAGCCGTTTTAATATTTATTCCTATTTCTTGATATCAAGAAATGATTTTCTGTTGTAAAGCAATGGTAATTCTTGATATCAAGTAATAAGAATAAATGTTTAAAAGGCTTGCCATGAATCCGCAGCAATACGCAAGCCAAATACGCAAAGATGCGACTGAGGCATAAGGCAGAAAAAGAATGAAATTTTGGAAGTCAAGATAGTCAGATAGATACCAAGGATGCAAATTGATCAGCATTAGCAACTCCTACTACTCTCCATATTCAGTTTTAACTTTATCTTTTCTAGATTGAAAGAAAAGAAGGAATACTTGTGGTTTCAAAACAAAATCTCTACACAAGCTTCTACACAAAAAAATCATTGATTGATAAAAGTTGTCTTTCTTTCTCAATATAGAGATTTTCATTTAGAGAAAAATTGAATGTTGGGAAACAGAGAGGGCTGAATCGATTGAATTTACCTTTGTTGTGTTCATTGTTGTCAAATTCCTTATGATCCTTTTTTAAGTTTATTCATGATTATTATGTTTTTAGGTTGGATATCTAATTATAGAATATCTACTGTACCATGTTGACATATTCTTTCTTGCATGTGTGTGTTCATTGCAGAGAGCGGGACAGAGCCCTAGTACAAGCTGGTGCGCCCCCTATCCAGCCGCAACGAACAGACGGTCCTAGATTCACAGGAGGGGGCTTCAACTTGAAACAGACCGGGAAAGTAGGCGCTAGCTGAAGACCCCGCCCACCCCCAATTTAACCCAGCCATATTATTATATCTATTAAGAATATTGTATTGACCAAATCTATTTTGTGGAAAATTATCACTTGATACTGCCTCATATTACTAATATTTGGTATTGGCACTTTGCTATTAATCATTATGTTTGTTCCTGAAGTAATTATAGACGTTGTTTTAGAGGGAAGTGAAGAAACGGATGGGAACTCCTATTAAAAATGTTATAATTTGGAATGACGCAGTGGTTGACAAAATTCCCAGCAATTGCAAGCTGGTAAACTGAATTTACAGATTCAATTCGACAAGTACACTCTATGATACCATATCTCATGGTGATGTTATTGTTATCAATCTCTCATAGTCATGACAATAACACACCCCAAACTGAAACTAGACCATACAAAATGATAATCCAGTATGCAACCAAAAATGTGCTTTTTGAAGTGTAATTCTTATCATTCTGCATTATACATGTACATTTTTCTTTTTCCTTATCTGAAAGAAATAAGCTTTAATCAGTTCAGAGGATACTACATATATCATACATGTATTTTCGAAATGGTTTAATATATATAGTTTATACATACATGCTTGTTTTACCAATATATTGTATCACATATATTATGAATAAGCCATCACGACACGCCGTCCATATCTTTATTATATGCAAATTGAAGACCTTGCTGTTTATATCTTGAAATAAAATGGAACTTTCACTGAAAACTCTAATTTTACCATTTTCCTCTTTGTTCATTCATTATGGTACATGTCGTAGATTTTTTACCACAATATCTCCAAATGAAATTATCTTCACATTCCAAACAATTATTATATAGAAAACAAGCTCAATCATAATATGGATACAATATAGGCCTACAATACAGGTTTTTAACCACTCATGATAAATACAGTCACTGCGTATATTTATATACATGTATTTTTTAAAACAAGTATGTTTATGAAATGCTTGTTGTTTGGTAAATCAAAATAAACACAAGACGAAAAAACAAAAAAAACATGAATGGCTGATAATTAACCCAACAAGATTGCTCTATTTTTCTCCTGATTTTTCAGATGTTCTTCACTTTCCTTCAATTCTATTGACAAATTACCATTTGTGTAAAGTTGATAAAATTCATTATTTGATTTTTCGAAAAAGTTTACGTATAAATATCTTCCCAGAACTCAAAAATTACTTCTTACTAACTATGCTCCTCACACTTGTAGCTGTGTAATTGTAATTTGCCTTGAAAGTTAAATGAGCCAGTTTATTCAGTCATGTTTATATAAGGATTAACTCTTTGCCTGCTTTTGTCGACCAATGTATCAAACACTGGACTGCTGCAGTCTACTTTTTGTCACACATGTATTACACATAAACCATGTACTCCTAATAATGTTGCAGTCTTCGATTTTGATCCATAGTGTATAAAGAGTTACAAAGTTATTCCATTCCCGTCGTACTGGACAGTTTCAACAGTATCAGATTTACTTTTGTGGGGACTTTCGTCTACCGAGACAACTAAAGCAGGCAAAGGGACAGCATCCTGGAGAGATCGTTGAACTCTCGTCATCATCAGATGTCAAAGCCTCGTAGCTGGTGATGCTTAGGTAGCCTCCGCCTGTGTGCAGGGGGAGTAGAGTTAAAGAGAGAGATACAGAGAGAGGTAAAGAGAGAGGGAGGAAGGGGAAGAGGGAGGAAGGGGAGAGGGGATAGAGACACATAGAGAGATGGGGGAGAGGAAGGAAGGGGGAGAGGGAGGAAGGGGGGAGAGGGGGGGAGAGGGAGGAAGGGGGAGAGGGAGGAAGAGGGGGGGGGGAGAGGGAGGAAGAGGGGGGGGGGGAGAGGGAGGAAGAGGGGGGGGGGGAGAGGGAGGAAGAGGGGGGGGGGGAGGAAGGAAGAAGGGATGGAGGAAGGGGAAGGGAGGGAGGAAAGGGGGAGAGGGAGGAAGGGGGAGGGAGGAAGGAGAATTAGAGAGAGAGAGAGAGAGGGAGGCAAGGGAGAATGAGAAAGAGAAAGATGAATATAAAGAGTAGAGAAGGAAGAAAGAATACAGAGAGGAAAAGAGGGAGAGACAGAGTGCGTCATAGTGAAGAGATAAGAAAAGAGATGAAAAGAAATATGGAGAGATTGTTATTTGTAAGTTGTATCCGACTGAGAAAAAAAATGCGATAAAAAAAATAAAAATAAGTGGAGATATATATATATCTATATATATGAAGAGAGAATGTCTTATTCACTGATCAAATGGATTTAGACACCAGAGAAATTTTCATTTTATAGAATAATTACCTTTCTGTATTCCACGTTTTCGTCAATGATAAAACAGAGAAGATTTATTTAAAACAGACACAAACAAACACTTCTTACACTCCCCATTTTAAAGATACAGATCAGCTAAACAACGAAAAAGCAAATTGATGGATATTTCCCGCTTTTATACAATTGAGGATTATAGAATCGAGTATGAGTGACCATCAGCTAATTTGCGTCCTGGAATGATAAATAAAAACATGACTTTACCATTTTTGAGAGACTTGGGTAGCTCCAGTTTCCTTCGGATAAGACCACCTCCCGATGAGGAGACGGTGGATGCTCGACCCAGGGTTCTGGGAGTAGAGATGTTCGAACCAGGCGTACAGAAGTAAACCTCGGCGCCGCGTGCTCCCTCCATGAAACCGTCCGATCGGTTCGCTTGTGTGGAATAACGTCTGTCAGGGGATGAATGACTGTAGGTCGTCCTAATCAAAACAGAATGCAAAACCAGTAATGTACGATTCGTGTTGCATGCATGGGTACAGCCCACGAGACCGATGACGGGCAGCCTACGAGACCGGCATTATCGGTCGGGTATATAGGCCGTCTGAAATTTATCTGACGGTTGAAAATCGAGACGGATGTCGGTCTAGCGAGTCTTATTGTATTACCCCCCAAAAAGTATCATTATTATTATTATTTTTTTTAAAATAATTTTATTTGTTTAATTATTTATTTATTTAATTATTCATTGTCATTATTATTTTGTGTGTGTGTGGGGGGGGGGGGGGGGGGTATAAAAGACTGAGGCGACAACAAAACAAAATGTGCAAATGAAATTGTAGTCAAACATGTAAATTAACTTTAATTTAGCATAATTGTCACACACAGGTAATATGTTTTCTCAATTCAAATTAAACTTAAAATTTATATTTACATCAATGTTCTTTCTACTTAATTTCAGACAGTCACAAGATATTGCGTCTATCAGACCTTACAACGAGAGAACGAGAGAGAGAGAACGAGAGAGAGAGAGAGAGAGAGAGAGAGAGAGAGAGAGAGAGATAAAGAGAGAGAGAGAGGAGGGATGGGGGTGGGGGGGGGGGGGGGAGACGGAGAATCAAGGCATCTGTATATAGCATGCACACTATTAACTACTAAATAGTTCATGTAAGCTTACAAGTAATCGGTGTCCTCATCATCTGATGCAAGTTCGTTGAACCCGTGGTCGAGGTAGAAATGATCACCCTGAGCATGAGAGCAGAGCATTGTCTGCACCTCGGCGTCATTGTGATCTACCTGCGACTAATAGATACATGAACACTCAGATGAATAATAGTAATCATAACAATTAGATAATACTGCTGAATAATGATGATAATTAATGATGATAACAATTATATTCTTAATACTGAAAAAGCTACTTCACATCTCAGGGGCGGATCCAGCTTTTTATAAAGGGGGGTTGGGGTGGTATGCGAGGGAGCGTAGCGACCGAGTCCAAGCGAGCGGAGCGAGCGAGGGGGGAGGGTGTGGGAGGGGGGTGTCCCCCCTCCCACAGTAGGGAAAATTTTTGAAAATCTGTGTGTGAAAATGGCGTTTTCTTGCGATAAGATTTAAAAAAATGGTCCCCGGATTTTTTTTTTTTGGGGGGGGGTTGCAACCCCCCCAACCCCCCCCCCCTAGATCCGCCACTGCACCTCCGGCAGATACCGCTTGTCTTGGGCACTTAAAAAAAGTGCTCCGTGTTTGGTTTCATATTAATATATGAATACAATATAGAATGTTTTGATAGTTTCGGATTTTATTTACTTTAATTAATTGTGCTATAAAATTATTGAGAGAAAAACAAAGTATTATATTGAATAATTCCAAAGAAGCCGAAGTTCGGTTACTAACTGTCAATTTAACTTATTCCATAAATAAATTTCCAAAGAATCAGTACTTGACATGTCCATTCAGTATTTTTCAAGAAAATAGTTCAGTGATCATTCTTAGATCTTTCCTTTTCGAATTAGAGCATCCAGCACAAGCTCTGGCCAGGGTATATAGTCCAGATACAGAAGATGCCAAACCATTGGCATTCCTCATCCTCATTCTTATGTTTTCCTTGTTTTAACTCTCTCCTTTTCTCTGTTTCTATCCTTCATACTATTCTATGACTATGAAATATAATGTATATATTTTCATACATTCTCTTTTTCTGTTTCTCTCCTGTCATGCGCTGTACAAAAACGTTTAATTAATTATTTATTATTATATTATTGTATGACTATGATATAGATTTGTAAGACTTTTTGCTTTTGTGAGTTAAATTTCTAAACTCCATGTAATTCAGACCTTGGGCTAATATATGGATTTAAAAACAAACCCTTTTAAATTTTAATATAGACTATCACATGCACAGTTACGCAAGGACACGCTTTCATCACAATTTTACCCACCTCTTTCATTGAGAGTTCTTTATTCAGTGCAACAACTTCGGTCTTGGCTTCATGCAGTTCTTTTCTCAGCTTCGTTGAACAAATTTTGTGCCAGAAAAGGTCATTTGGAAGAAAATATTTATTACAAAAAATATAAAAGATAACAAAATAAAAATAGACTTGGAAAACTCATGTGAGCGCATGCAGTTACTATACGCATCTGAACTGTCTAAATTTATTTGGCTTTTGCACTATTTACTAAGTGAAAATATTGTAAACTGCGGACAAATGTAAAATAAAAACATTAATTCCACTGTCCTCATGAATATGTATCTAATTGTTTCAGTTTTCAGGCTCAGTTTACTGTTCCAAATTATTTACAATTTTTCACAGTTTACAATTTTTTCACTAAGTAGGCTTAGATAGCGCAAAACACATTAATTCTACTGTTAAAGACATAACAGAAGGTGAGTACCTCATATCAGTTTGTTTGCATGCAGTTTTTATTGTAAAGAATAAACTAAAAGAAAAGAGAAATAATGGTAGCTATGCTTGTTGGTTATATCCCCGAAAATGACCTATTGTGTGGTTATTGTCATTAAATTGAAGAAAAAAAAAATCTAATGTTCCGAATTCGACTTTTATGCTATATTTATCATCATACACTGTTGAACACATATATCTTGTGGTCTTTTCATACAAAAGGGATATAAAATTCAAATTTTAAGGTCAATTTAATACCTTCGCATTTTCCAGAACGAGTATACTGCTGGCTTGTGCCTGTTCGATGACGAACTCATTAAAGCCATGGTCCCATCCCTCAACTCTGCTTTCAGTACCGCCACCACCATCGCCACCAATGGAATCTTCCATAATGACGTCATCCCGCTTCTCGCATGCGATAAGTCGCTGAGGCGTTACCTTGGCGACTGAACGAAATTGATGCGGAAAATTCAACAGGTGTATGAACTATTACAGGAAAGTTCTCATTGGTTGAGGGTGATCATAACATGTAACTTATGCTTCTCTCAACCTTAAAGTAAAGTAGGCAAGATTTCATCAACTTATATGGGAACCGTCTCAAGCCAGGTGAATCTTTACATAGTTTCCTGCGCCTGCTGCCTCGAGATCCAGCGAAATCTCTGGAGCAAAAATAGGTGACAGTAAATAGCTAGAGCCACTAATAAGTGAAGGATTAAGGGTTCTTGAATACTAAAAACGGGATGTAAGGACTATTTTAAAGAGGATCTGAAATGGAGAGTACACTCGCATAGTTACTATAAAACAAACATGTTAATTGCTACACATTGTGCAATACAGAAAGACAACATTTATTTCGTCAAACCGAAATTGAAATTGAAGTAGAAAATTGAAAATTGAAAATGTGAAATCTAGTTTGTTTGTTGCTAAATGTACTTTTTAAATACACCATGGGTAGGCTCTACAGGAATAGATATCTACTCTGTCAGGAATCATTTTAGGGACCTCTTTATTTTTAGTGGAAATCCATGCTGAGAATAATAACGGAATCGACCCTCAAAAGAGTAAACTAAACCAATATTTGGAGTGGATTTCATTATCATTTTTGGAGTGGATTCAACTATCAACCCAAAGGATTCATAATATGAATCATAAACGAGTGGATAACCATTTCACTATTATCCACACATGGCCATTGATATCATCAAAGTCATTCAATACAGATAACAAGCTCCTTCAACAAAAAAAATATCTTGAGAAATATAATTTCACAGTTATATTTGTAATAGAAAATGTCCCCATTTTTGACCAACGCTCTTAAATCTTGGAAGATAAATTGGTTTCAACCGGCTGGTTATGTTGTATACTTACACAAATCAGCGATTTTATTATTTCTAAATTTCTTTGAATATTTACTTTTTGAAATTTTACCAAACAAATAAACAATAAAAAGCTTGTCATTAGCTTGCTCGATATAACCATGGACATACTAACGAAATCGTGCAATTAATTGCTTTAAAAAAATTAATCATTTTTTCGAGCAAAAGATAATAACAACCCTGTCAAATTCAAAGGTGAACAGACAATTAAAGTATTTATTCATAGGCAATTTGGGAAATGTATTTTTTTTTGTCGGGCAACGCTTCGGTTGATTTGATCAGGCTTTGTGAGCTCTTTCAAGCCTCTCCCCATCCCTCGTATCAACATATCAATTATTCATGATTGATAATACATATAGCTGATTACACTCATCAATACATGTGTGATAATGAAGAGAAGTCCTTGAGAGAAGTTTTGATATTCTACATGGTGTTTGCCAGAATTTAGCACAAAAATAAAATTATGACAAGAGCTGTGTACATTCATTTATAATCTGTGTCCTCGATACTGCTACAATGCTCATATCATTTTATTATTTTGAGGGCAAAATCGAGACACTTTTATGTCATGAAAGACAGGCATGTAGCCAGAGTTTGATGTTTGGGGTGGGGGGGGGGGGGGGGGGACACATACATGTAATCGATCGAGGTAAAAAAAGGGGTCTAAAAAAAGTGCCCCCCCCCCGTGGCTACGTGCCTGATGAAAGACACAATATTTGTATTTTTTAGGTCATATTCAAACTTGCTCACCTAGTGTGGATTTCTCGTCTCATGTCAAAAAAGTTCATTACGAAATGAATAACTGCCAAATAGGAATAATGCCATGTTGTAGTGAAAAACTCCCTGGTCATATCTTTACCATGTAAACGAAGGCCTCCATTTTCGACCAAGGACCAAGGACGCTCTTTTATAACATACACATTTTAATATACTGAATAGAAAAGTAGTTCCAAGGATGCCTTTTTATACCATACACACTTTAAATGAAGTTATTCTCAAAGGATACTCTTTTACACCATACATATTTTAAATAGAAAAGTAATTCCAATGTTGCTCTTTTACACCATACACACACTGTAATAGAAAAGTAATTTCAAGCATAGTTTTTTAAATGATATGATTTCTGCTGCGCAGTGCGCTGCCGGTCTATGCATAGATCAGACTAGACAAAAAGTGGGACACATTTTGATACCAATATAATGTTCAGAACGTAGGACCTTTGTCGCGGCGCGCAGATGCCATTCGTTTACACCTTGAAAATAAAACCGCTTAACGTGTGAACGAGCCATTAGAATACCAACAAAAAAACTACATAAAAACAGTAATTACCTTGTGAAGGGATCCGTGGGATGACTGCTCGACTAAATCTACGATCCCGCTCATTCCTCCCGTTTCTCATCTGTGAATGAATGTCAGTCTCATCCTTCTCTCCATCATCCGTTGCGATAGTAACCGATGCTGCTCTGAAACATACACCAAATTATTCCATAACGTAATTTGTATTTGTATTTATTAACATTTATTTCCTTCTCAACAGTACAATATAAAACACAATGTATATATAAATTATACATGTAACAATTATTTCAACATAAAGTAAACAGTAAATAATTCAGATACGGAAGGAGGCGAAGTCCCGGAAAGCATATTTTGTGTTGGGAACGCCCATAATAAGTTAACACAGTTACCGAGAGAACATTATAGATATTATTATGAAAATTACATTTTATATAACAAAACGTTGATAGGAAAGAAAAAATAGTAAATGGAAGAGGAAAAAAAATATGAGAAGAGAATTAAGTATAGGAAGGCATGTTTACTTATAGAGAGAAAGTTAACTCAATTGGGCTGTGCAATAATACGTGAAATCTTAAAATCAGTTAAAATGACAAACATAACAAAGCAGGTAATGAGGAAAAATTCCAAACGCATCCAAACGCAATTTACTCCATGTACCTGTGAATATTTGAAGGTGCTGTATTCTGAGAATGAGGTTTGTTGTCATCTTTGATTCTCAACGTTGAAGCCCCCCTCAAAGGACCTTTACCCTCTGGAATCTGTGTTTTCCAGACTTCTGAAGTGCTTTTGGACGCAGTCTGTGGCAAATCTTCCGTTTGAATACATGGAGAGAGAGAGAGAGAGAGAGAGAGAGAGAGAGAGAGAAGGCCGAGGGGGGAGGGGGGGGGGGGGTAAGAGAAAGGGACACAGAAGAAAAGAGAAGATAAAAGAGAGAGTACGAGTCACAGACACTCAGAAGAGAGAGAGAGAGAGAAAGAGAAAGAGAAGTAAAAGCGGGGGAAGAAGAAGAAAGAATGATGCGAGTGCGAGAAAGTCGGAAGAGAGAGAGAGAGATAGGGAACAGATAGAGAGGGAAAGAAAAAGAGAGAAAGAGAGAGAGAAAGAGGGACAGATAGAGAGGGGGAAAGAGAGAGAGAGAGAGAGAGAGAGAGAGAGAGAGAGAAAGAGAGAGAGAGAAAGTTGATTGGAAACAGAAACAAATACTTTTTTAGATCATTTTCCTTGTGAATTCACGGACATTTTTCTTCTGCACATAATCTACATGTCGGCTAATACGTGTTTTCCCCCTATTATCTCGTTAATCATAAGAATAATAAAAACCAATTACTTTTTGTTTTATGGCAATTATTTTCGCAACATTGACCATCTTTATAGACAGATCGTAAAGTAGGATACGAAAATAACAGTATTGTATGTTCTTTGATATTAATTTTTGATGGATTCATGAATTTTAGTACAAAATTAGAACAGTCGTGTAAATAATTTCGCAACATTACCCTTCAACTTATTAGGAACAGGGACACCGGCTAAGCTACAAACTGAGCTACCCCCCCCCCCGTCGAACGACCACAACATATTTTGGCTCGAATGCTGGTCGATTTGTGGTCTGAGGGTCGATTGATATGTCTTGTCCCAGAGGTTGTGTGGGCCGGTCACATCGAAATTCCCAAACCGAATATCATTCCCAGTCCGCCCCTGCCCCCCATCGGATACGCCCCTCATCAGAAAGACAACTGACTGTAGTACAGTGTATATGTTATGACAAAGAGAGCGGAACATACCAGTGACGTCACGATGTTGTTCGGTGAGATTGCCACGGCAACCCTTCTCCTCTTCAGTCCCGAGTACGGTGGTGAGAAGGTCCACTGCGGAATGAGCGGCGTCAAGCAGGTTTACCGCCGTCCGGGCCGCGTCCAAGAGCTTCTGACGCTCGCTCATAATTGATTTCTGGAAGCTGGAGGCTAGGGCAGGCAACACCTGCCGTTAGAATATCTCTTTATAATATATATATATATATATTACATTACGAGTTATCTAACTTTGAACGACGGTTGGAAGAAGTGGGAAAATGAACGAGGCACGGATATTGCATTGGAAAATATAACGAACCACCACCCTCACCACAATTTATAAATTATACCACTGCCACTACCACCACCAGAACCATCATCAACGTCACTACCAGTATTACAACCATTACAACAACCACCTCCATCACTATTACCACCATGACCATGTCCATCACCAACACCACCACCACCATTATCGCTACAATCACCAGCACCATCACCACCACCTTCACCACAAACCATCATCAATACCTATATTACCACTACTACCACTGCAACCACCACCACCGTCGCTATGGCCGCCATCTCCAATGTCCACCACAAACCAACATCATCATCACCACCACCACCCATATCAATACCACCACCCATACCGATACCACCATCATCATCACTACCATCATCATCATAGCCATCATCTCTAGCATGCACCACTTTGCGCGTACAGGCGTGATCTAATTACCAGTGCTCCAGCCCGTTTGTCATGAGATGGTCCAGAAGAAAAGAAGCCAGGTAAAGCTTGCTCGATCTCTATCATTAACCAGTACACATACTATAGTCATTCAAATCTGTTTGAAATATATGTACCTGTATTCATTGGGTGTCTGTCGAACAGGGATAACTCTAAGGGATTCCAAGAGCTATAAAAGGCTACATAGGACAACCCCATCACAGTTTTCCGAAAAAAAAAGTTGTCATGGTGCTTTATTGTCAGACCACTTAACATAGTTCTTATTCATTTTGCATTCCTACCTCTTCCACAAAAAAAAGGACAAAAATAGAGCCTCATAGGAGTGATGTGTGCAACATTCATTAGACACGCCGGCCCAGACATCTGGAACTCTCTGCCCATTGTAATAAGAAACCTTAGGACATTCATGTATTCTTTTAAGAAGGCAGTTAAAACTATGTTATTGTCTAAGTATTGATCCTGTCGTGTGTAATTTTACTGTATTCATGTTCGTGTGTACATTGACTGTATATTCAACAATGATGTGTAATCGTCCATGACCTAGCATCGTTTATCCATTCATGAATGAACCTGCATTCAATCAGCAGATGTATGAGATTTATTGTATTATTACCAACGCTCCTTCTCTCCCCTTTCCTTTTCTTCTCTGCAAGTCACATTCTCTGGCCCGAATTCACAAAGGAAGGTTTGTCGACAAACCAGGTTTTCGTACGTCATATGACGCGTTTTGCGCGGTTTTTACAAACCTGGTTTGTAAAAAACAAAAGGAGGTTTGACGAAACAAAAGGAGGTTTGTCGACAAACCTCCTTTGTGAATTCGGACCAATAAGTTGAGGGCTGCGGGCACGTCAAGCTACTTTGCTTATTTCTGTAGCCCTCCTGCATCTAATGTATGTTAATTATGCATTCAATATATTTGTTTAGTTTCGTTTATTATCTGTATAAAATTATCTGTATAAAATTATATACACTTAAAATATTGTATCAAACCATATTATGATGAAAGAATGAAAAAAGATGAAGAAACCAATAAATCAAATCAAATCAAATCAATGACTTTGTAATTGCAACCCGACCCCCCCCCCCACTCAGTGTTATTTAGGGTACGCATATGCGTGTTCCAAGCGACCCCCCCCCCCCTTTTCAGCAAAAGTCCGGTGTGTAAAGTCAACACGGGTCGACCTTTTTCTTTTGTTATACGAGCCTTTTTCAGGACCGCCCCTTTTCAGCAAAAGTCCGGTGTGTAAAGTCAATACGGGTCGACCTTTTTCTTTTGTTACGAAAGGACATTTTGGTAACACGCATGGGGTCCGTCCGTTCTCGGAGTGGGGGGGGGGGGGGGGGGGGGGAATTGCAATACAATCAAATTGATAGCGCTTGTTCATGTCCTGTGTTGTCATTGGTGACTTGACATTTAGTTCACCTGTTCCAAAACAATACACCGGATTGGTCAAACAAATCTTTGGCTTCCGTGATTTTCAGGATTTTTTTTTTTTAAATGTGTGTGTGTGGTTGTCAGGTTGTGGGTATGTTCACATAGCAAGTGCTATCCGAAGTGGACATTTACGTCACTATTAACAAATTATTATCTATTCTCGCCACAATATGGATTACATCATGCAACTGGTAAGTTTTGAGAAGCGACAAGTATGATCGGGATAATTGTTGAAAATGTATTTATTGAAGAAAAAATGTATCATAGCTCAAGAGCTGAATTACATGGAATATGCAGACATCGCACATACAAATACAGTGTAAACTACACTCAGTATCCTATTTGACCTACATGCACATTGATATTTTCAAAGATTCACACAAATAATCAAAGAGAGGAGGGAAAGTTTTACAGCTTATATACCCCGGTGTTAATTTATCGGAATGGAACCAACTTAGTTAGGCATACGTCTTTGTGAAGTGCCTTGACCAAATTATGTTGCTCACCTGTTGAGAATAATCGATTTCAATAGTTAGAATGCAAATTGCATATATTAGGCGTTGCTAGGTAGGGAAAGTCATGATGTTTGTCCTACCTAGCAACAACTAATGTAGGCAGTTCACATTCCGATTATTGAAATACAATTATTCGAAACAGATGCATTAAATTGTTCGTATCAAGGTAGTTCACAAAGACGTATGCATTAGATTTGGTTACATGACGAAAATGGCCTATTGGCTACTCTTTTTCCTTATGAATTATTTATCTGGATAAAGCTATTCACTGAATTCACTCTATTAATCCTATGGCGTCATCACATCTTTGCTCTTGACTCGAAATGTACAATATATACTATGAGGCAGGGGCGTAAATCCGGGCCGGGGGGGGGGGGGTAAATCCATCCCCTTTTTGAAGAAAGGGAAGGTCTTGTTTAAATATCAGTCAACTTTTAAAGGAAACACTATCGTTAAAGTTAATCATTCAATCAATTTTGACAACGGTAAAATAATTGACTATTATAGTTGTGAAGACTTCTCTTTACAATGCTATTGAAATGTTTAAAATAGGTTTAGAACCGTATCCGGACATCCACCCTCAGTCAACTACCCCCTATGACAGCTACCCCTAGGGCAACCACCCTCTAGGACGACTACCCCTCAGGACAAATACCCCCGGACAACTAACCCAGACAACTACACCCTAGGACAACTAACCCCAGACAACTACCCCCTAGGATAGTTCTCCGGGGGTATTTGTCCGGGGGCTAGTTGTCCTAGGAGGTAGTTGTCTGGGGGTAGTTGTCCAGGAGGTAGTCGTCCTAGAGGGTGGTTGCCCTAGAGGGTAGTTGACTGGGTGTGGTTATTCGAGAGAGGGGGGGGGGGGGTGGATGTCAAGGGGGGGGGGGGGTAGGTGTCCTAGAACCGTTTAGAACATCTTGAAATTAGTAATTTTTTCTCCTTTAAAACAAATTCTCACATCTATACCTTTCTCAGAGATAGCATTGAGTTCTGACCAGGGAGGTACATTTCGAAAGAAACCTTATTAAGAAATTAGGACAAGTTGATTATATGTAGTACGTAAGACCCGATGTGTGTAAATTTTGGTATAATCAAACTTGGATCAATCTTGTCAAAATTTACAAATATTATTGGATTTTTTATTTTGATAATAGTTTACATATAATTATACAAGAAGTGAAATTATTGGGTGGTAAAAGGGGCCAGATAATAGCATATGAACTAGTCGAGCCTAACTCCTTAAACAGCTTAACAAAGTATTTTGGTACAAATCAGGTTAGAAAACGTTACCAAAAAAAAAAATGAATTTACAATTACAATCGATACTTTAAAATTAAGAATACTTAACAATATCCACTGCAATATTTTACAATGTAGCCTACATTCCTACAAACTTGATATTTCAAATATCGCACATCAAACATGGGTGTATGTATTTACAATAATTGTTTGGACCAAGCTTTTTAGCTATTTTCTATCATATTTCGAATAGGAGGCTCAAAAAGAGCAATTATTCTCAGGATACTTTCTACTATGCGGGCTACTATGCTGTTCTACCAAACGGACACACCAAGAATGACAAAGCTCTCATGAAAAAAATCTCTTTACCAAAACTCAACCTTTCTTTAAACCAGTTGTGTATATCAACACCGGTCACTTCTTAATTTCCCATTTCTGGTTATCAAGGAAATCTACGGTTCATAATAGGAACACCCTTCCTCCTCTTGGAAGGCACTATAGTGCTCATGGTCTCGGGTACTGTAGTTGAGATCACAGACGCCATCTTTGAAATTGAATGAGACGCAGAAGTCCTCCTTCAAGCACTCAGCAGCACAGCGGGTCTTGGACTTCTTGTGGACCGTCTTCTGCGTGAACCCTCGGAGACAGCGGTTAGAGAGCGGTGACGCGGTGTATGTGCTGGATCGTGTGACGGCGGCAGGAGCTATAAGTATACATAAAAATATACCATTCACAATTGAGTAAGCATTCTGATAACTAAAAATCATTTATAAAAAGAAGACCAAAAAACAAACACACACAACAGAACCCCCCTCACACAAAAAACAACACAAAACAACCAAACAGAGAAATAATCGTTTGTGCCCATGAAATTCTCTATATCGTGTGAATTCCACGCGCTTCTTGAAGTTGATGTCTTGTCTACCATACATAATATGACATTTTTGCAATGCCTCTGTTAAACTTTAAACAAATCTGAATGGTTTGTAAATTAAAAAAAAAAAATAAAAAAAAATAAATAATTGCTATTCAATATCTAGCTCAACTAAATGAAAATGATACAGTTCCACTAATATTCACACAAACAGCAAGTAATGCATGCACTGTTTATTTTAATTTGTTGACACTTTTTTCTGTCATTCTTTTCTTCATTTAAAAATGAAGTACTAACTGGCCACAAACTTTCTATTGTGAGAACACAGCAAATGGGGCTGGGAACAAATTGACTGGAGAGAATGTAGAAAAAATATCATAAATATTCCGTAATGATTTATTTTGTATTAATGTTGTCGTTATCGTTGTTAATGTGTAATATTACATTTTTCGTTACATTACAGGGGTTCACAGAACACCTAATTTAATGCTGAATGGACTACCCTGTTTTTTGTGATACGAAGTAAATAAATAAAAAGTATTATACACCCCTAAAACACTGAAATGTTTGACTGCTTGAACCTTGAGGTGTGTGCAAAGTAATTTGCACCATGTCTTAAAAGTTCACATTACCTTCACAGAGTACTTGAGCTGTCGCATCCGTGCATGACTGGGCTTCAAGTCCGGTAGATTTATAATAAATCACACAATCTTCATCAGAATAGTGAACATATCCACTTCCCCACCATCCTATCAGAGTACAGCATTCGAGAACACGACACCCACATTAAAGAGATAACATTACATCGGGAGATCAGTTTTGTTGTGGAAAAAGATTTCATTAATGGCATACTTGTCGAGGAGTTATTTCTGGATACTCTATCGATAATTTAAAAGTTGTGGAAGGTAAGATACCGGCAATGAAACATTAAATTTTATAGAATATAAAACGTATTGTACGTTACATTCTCAGTTGAGACGATATATTTATTTTCTTATGTAATGTCTGCCTTTCAAAATAAGTTGTCATACAATTGCATGATGGGTCCTCATATTTATCTTTAAACGGCATGTCCACTCCAAAAAGTACTTACTTTCTCAATAGAAACAGAAATATTATACAACTTAATCAAAACAAGTTTGAGCAAAATCGGATTATTAATGAGAAAGTTATGAAGTTTTAATGACATGACAAACTTTGAAAATCACAAGACAAATTGACAACTCACTTAGAGTCTGGGATGTCATTGCCTCACTATCCACTAATTGTTTTCTTTATATTGATAATATAAATTTCCAATTTCCCTCTTAAAATCTGATTTCCTTACACCAGCATCCACGTTATATTGATAGTAAAATGTTTTTGTGTGGATGCACTATTATATAGTATTTTGTTTCTGTTACATCATGAAAAATGTGAATTTCGATTTACTATTTATATACAAAGCAATGATTATGAATACACAATATTCAGAAAATAGTATCACTTCTTAAAAATTCATAAAATATTTTGTGAAATGTCATGCACATAATATGATAAAAGTCATATAACCTGGGCAAAGGTATTGGAAAATCAGGTTTTGGGGGATATAAAGGGAAATTAATGGGATAAAAATATATAAAGCAATTGATAAATAGTAAGGCAATGACGTCACAAACTGATAACCAAATAAGCAATTTGTGTAGTGATTTTCTCAGTTCCATAGTTTTCCAAACTTAAACAAAGAAATCATAACCTTCTTTATTAATTATCAGATTTTACTCAATTTTTTTTCTTCTCTCTGTCTCTCTTATTTTTCTGCATCTATTAAAAGCAATTTTTTGTTGGAGTAGACATAGCCTTTAAGGCCCTTTTCACGATGTAGAGATGGTCGGGTGGCGAACCCCCCCCCCCCCCACTGATCTTTCTCAGAGTTCAACGGGACCACAGTAGATAATGTTACTTGGCGCATTGGTAACCGTCACTAAAGGTACCTTCACGAAATAAATCATCAACATTAGAAACTTGACAAATATACCTTTTCCACTGTATAGCTCATACCATCATCTTTTTCATGCTACGATTATTAAGATAACAAGATGATTAATTTGCCGAAGTTTTCTAAATTCATACTGTAATTGATACTCTTGGTGAAGATGAATCCAATTGATTGCCATTGTAAACTAATGGAAATAAACTCTTGCCAATCAATCATACACCAATCTTCCAAATCACTGCCTAACTCACAAGTCCTAACTCCTATCAAGTCTCTCCTATCACAAGCCCACAGAGCTCTAAAAACAACACGTCTGACACAGTATAAGTCTAGTCCAGCTCTGCCTCAGTTTTATTTAACCCAGGCTGTACATGTGGCTCCATGCAAATTATATTCAAATATAGCACAATAGAATTTAAGGATAAAACTGAATATTTATAAGAACAAGGAGAAGAGAACCAATGATAAGTAAGAAGTGGAAATATGCAAATGAGAAGAGAACATACCACCTGTTCTAGCTTGAAGAGTTGGTATGTGGTGGAGATGAATGGTGGAGATGAATGGTTGAGATGAATGGTGGAGATGAATAGATAATATGCAAATGATGTGAAAAGGATATGTATGGGTAGAAGAGACTAGAGAAACAAATAGTAATCGTGACAAATAAAAGTAGGGAATGAGTCTAATTTTAACTCTTACATAAACTTCCCTTTCAACTAAAAATGTCCTCATCTTTTTTAAAGAGCTAATACATCAACATTTAACACCATATATACAATTTTAATCTACTCAGATTCCCTGTGTCATGTACCTGAGGTACATGCATCATAACAGATAACCAGAGAATATTTTTTTTGTTAAATTAAAAAAAATTGTTTTTTTTCTCCATGAGCCTGGTTCTTTATAACGGCTCTCCATCTGAAACTTCTATCTTCAAAATTTTGAATTACATGCTTTAAAAAAAAATTAGTCCTTCAAAATTAGTCTATCAACTTTTCCGAGTCTCTATTATCTGAACTACAGTGTATACCTGTATAATACAGAAAGAGAAAAAAAAAAAATTGTCATGAATTACTGGGAATGCTATCCCGCATACACTTGTAAAATACACAATGTCATAAATATACTTCCGTAGGTCAAATTCAAATCCCCAACTTTGTGTTGTTTTTTTCTCTAACCAAATGAAGAAGAAAAAAAAATTCTTTTCTCGTCTTTCTCTATTGTTTGAACATAATCATGCTTTTTGTTCTTGTCTGAAGATTCCAATACCTTTTCCTGTGGTTATTTGTTTTCAAATAGAAACATAATAAACCCAACCAACAACACCGACAACTGTTGGCCTATTTCCAATACATAGGAATTTCTTACTGTTGGCATTAACCATAAAATAACAAAAGTGCATCTGTCAATGACAAAAAGTATATAAAATTGATCTTATACGGTACTCATTTCCGCCACCGATAATAAATCCATCTTCTCTTTCCTTGCGCTGTTGAATGATCAACACCACAAATTTAAATCAAATCCAATAGACAGGAGTTGCATCTCAACAACAACAAAATATCCACTCCATAGCTTTGTGTTGGTTATAAAAATTTAAAAAAATACATACTGGAACTATTTTTGTTGTTGACAGTACCAATTTTGTTAAATATAAATCGTTACAAGGGCAAATTAACATTTCCGCACAAATTGTTGACCTGTTGCCAATTTACAGATCTATACCTAGCTCAGTGTTTGGAAAAATACTAATCCTTTGTGACCAAACATCATGAATCAATAAAAATAAAAATAAAAATAAATAAATATAGCTTTTTTTTTTCTTCATGTTTTTAAAATATCTTTCCTTATCATTATCAATATTATTGGTGCTAAAGATTCCACAATCCGTGTAAATACTCTGCATATGCGCAGAACATGATAAGTCACACCGAAATGAAACTGACAAAAATCAGTCTTTTTCCTTTTTTTTTTTTTTTTTTTTTGTCTTTCCTCCCAATTCTGGTTTTCAGTATACCCAAAATTGATATTCAGACACAACAATTTAAGTTTCTAACACAAGAAATACACACTTAATGATGAACAATGTCAGCTTAGGGACATCAAATTTGCACACTTAAACATAGGAGCCATTGTATATATTTTCTTCCTACAATTCCAGGTAAGCCCTGTCTATTCACAATAAATCATCCTCTTGTGTGATTCAGTTCCAGTTGAACTATCTTGAACAGATTAACATTATTAATCCAAATAAAACTAGTAACAAAAATTAATATACTGGCTCTATGAAAAGTACTGCAAACTCATTGCCCTACAAACATCATTCAGATACAAAATCGCGATACTTGGAAGGTTTCTGAACTAGGCGACCAGATCTCGTTCTCAACTGTGGCTGGCCTTCTCTGTCAGGGGGTAAAGCATCTCCGTCCGGGGGTAGAGCATCTCCGTCCGGGGGTAGAGCATCTCCGTCCGGGGGTAGAGCATCTCCGTCCGGGGGTAGAGCATCTCCATCAGGGGGTAGAGCATCTCTGTCAGGGGGTAGAACATCTCCGTCAGGGGGTAGAGCATCTCCATCAGGGGGTAGAGCATCTCCGTCAGGGGGTAGAGCATCTCCGTCCGGGGGTAGCTGAAGTCCCTCAGGATGGTGATTCATCTGGCCTCCACTCCATAATGGTGGGAGGGAGCCAGACAAAGGCGTGACGAAAGGATGAGAGGTCCCAACATTATCTTGTTGAGTGAAGGTAGGATACCTATTTGACAGATATGGGTATTTGATGTGAGGATGATCATTTGACAGATGAGGATACTGGAAGTGAGGCAGACCATATGAGTTGGGTGTTTGCTGGTTCCACTCAGATCGATATGGTTTGATGCGGTTCTTGTGCACTACCATCTCTTTCCTGTCGTCGTCAAACAGACTCTGAATTTTGACTGTGAGCTGAGATGGTGCTGAAGAAAGAACTCTGTAGGGCCCTCTCCAATTAGGCGCCAACTTGCTTCTGCTCATAGCTGGATTGTTGACCCAGATCAGATCTCCTGGGTGGTACTGTCCATCTCGTTCTTTCTTGTCGTACGTTGCCTTCTGTTTGGCTCGAGCCTTATCGTTACATGAGGTAGCATGCTGGAAGGCTCGATGTAACCGGGAACGTAGGTCTTGGACATACTGGTAAGGAGTGTTAGCTGATCTCAAGTCACGGTGAGGTAGAGAGTGAGGCAGACGTGCTTCTCTTCCATATAGCATGAAGAAGGGAGTATACCCAGTTGACGAGTGTACTGTTGTATTGTATGCCAACTCAACCTGTTTGAGATGTTGATCCCATTCACCTCCCCTTTCCACCATGTATTTAGCAAGCTGGTCTTTGATGACACGATTGGTCCTCTCCACTATACCAGCACCTTGGGGGTGATATGGAGATGAGCGAGTTTTCTTGATACCAAGCTGTTTGCAAAGTTGGTGAACAAGAGTAGACTCAAATTGACGGCCCTGATCGGTATGCAGCACGTCTGGTAGTCCATGTTCTCTGACATAGTCTTCAAACAGGTGTTTTGACACAGTTGCAGCTGTTTGATCCTTCATGGCATACATATTGATGAATTTCGTAAAGTGGTCTACAACCACAAGGATGTAGCGAAAGCCACTAGAAGAAGGAGGGAGCATTGCAATGTCAGCATACACCATCTGGAATGGGTAGGATGTGGAGACGCTTTGCAGGGGTGCTTGGTGACCTGGTGTTGGATTTCTGAACGACTCGCAAGCTGTGCATGTCTCACAGTGGTCCATAACATCCCGATGCATGAATGGCCAGTACATATCATTCTCAGCTCTGGAAAGTGTTCTCTGTGCACTGAAATGGCCAGAAGTAGGGTGACTGTGGAGCAGTTGGAGAACTTCATGTACCAAACTTTGAGGGATAACTGCTTGGTACAAAGTGGTTGACTTCTGTCTGTCTGTCTTTGTGCGATAGAGGATGCCATCTTGTGTGGTAAACCGATTCAATTGCCATAAGAAGCGTCGCATTCTTGGTGAGTGCCGACGAATGTCTTTGGGACTGAGTCTGACGTTCTTCTCCACCATGTGTTTGATGGCCTGTATATCCTCATCTTGTTGTTGGCGATGAAGAATCTTGGGTAGTAGACCCTCATGAGCAACGCCTGACGTTGAAGTAGGAAGGGATGGTACATTGACAGAACTTGCTGAGTTCGAGGATTCTGGCTCACGTCTCGTTGACTCGGTTTGTGTACTAGTGGAACTTGTAGGTCCAGTGGCAATCAGGGAGCACAGATGCGGAGATATCGAAGAAGGGAGATGTGCGTCACCATCAGAAGGTGATGGATGACGGGACAATGCATCTGCGTTAGTGTGAGATCTGCCACGGCGATGTATGATCGAAAATGAGTATGAGTGCAGTTCCACCATCCAGCGAGCTCTTCTTCCAGTTGTGTCATCTTGGATGGAAAGTTTCCTGTAGCTTAGCAGGGGTTGGTGGTCTGTGACAACAGTGAAGTGCTGACCTCTAAGGTAATGTCTAAAATGCCGGACAGCCGAGACAATGGCCCATAGCTCACGATCAAATGTTGACCATCTTCTTTGTGTCTGAGTGAGTGTAGAACTATAGTAAGCAATTACTCTCTCTCTCTGTTGTCGTGGACTTGTGATAGGATGGCCCCAACAGCGTCACTTGAAGCATCAGTAGCTAGTCTGAATTCCTTCCCAAAGTCTGGGTAGGCGAGGAGTGGTGGACTGACTAGTGCCAACTTGAGCTGGTGAAAGGACTTTTCACAGGCATCAGACCAGACGAAGGGAGTATTCTTCTGAGTTAGTCTGTTAAGTGGTGCGGCAACTTGCGAAAATCCAGTAATGAATCGTCTGTAATACGACGCTAAACCCAAAAAGGCTCGAACTTGTGTTGCTGTCCTGGGTGTAGGCCAGTTCTGGACTTTTGCTGTGTTGCTCGGGGCAGGTAGAAGACCATCTGGGTTGATGCAGTGGCCAAGGTAAGTGACCTCCTTGCTGAAGAACTGACATTTACTTGGCTTGAGCTTCAGTCCAGCCAAGCGGAAACGCTCTAGGACTTCTACTAGGTTCTTCAGGTGTTCATCGAAATCTCTGCCGGTGACAATGCAGTCATCAAGGTAAATGAGACATTTCGACCAATGTAGGCCATGCAGGGCGACTTCCATTAGCCTCTGGAAGGTCATCGGTGCATTTACCAGTCCAAATGGCATCACATTAAAATGATAAAGGCTGGTTCCTGTTGTAAAAGCAGTTTTCTCCTTGTCATTTGGGTGGAGAGGAACTTGCCAATAACCACTAGAAAGGTCCATCACACTGAAGAAGGAAGATGAATTCAAGGCATCTAAGGAGTCATCTTGTCTTGGAATAGGGTGAGAGTCCCTTATCGTAATAGCGTTGAGCTTCCGATAGTCGATACAGAAACGAAAGGTGTTGTCTTTCTTGCGGACCAGTACAATAGGACTTGACCACGGGCTGTGGCTCTCCTCGATTATGTTTCTGTCAAGCAAGTCATCCACTTGGCGTTGAATCTCAACCTTAGTAGCAGGTGATGTACGGTACGCCCGTTGTCGTATTGGAGTCTCAGTACTTGTGATGATGCGATGATAAGCTAAGTGTGTGCTACCAATATCATCAGAAGAGGTGCTGAACACGTCAGAATAATCCGAAAGTATCTGTTCTGCTCGTCGATACTGTTCCTGTGTAAGATCAGAAGAAGGGAGAAGGTCAGTGACCTTGTATGGAGCACTGGATGCTGAAGCCACTACTGGTTCAATCAGTTGGTATTCTTCTTGGTGCTTGCCTGTTACAGAATGAAATTGGCCCAAATGTGAATCCGCTGGGAGTTGAACACTGTCTCCTGATGGATTAATGAGACAGACCATGATATGTCCATTCTGAACAGTACATAAGGACCTTGCAGCAGCAGCAGAAAGATGCTCTCGAAGTTGGGGCTCAAACATTCCTTCGTAACCATCGGGAGTAAAACCATGTTGAGAAAATATTCGAGCTTGAACATTAATCTCACACATCGGTGGAATGGTTACACTGTCAACCAGTAATGCATTGCATCGTAGTGGGGTTGTAGCTGCCTTGTCTACCAATGGAATTGACGTTCCAGGCATGTCAAAAGTTGCTGTCACTGATGATATAGAAGCCTGATGTTGCCAAAAGAAATCCCAACCTATGATGAGTGAGTGACTTACATTTCTTGCCACATGGAATTGATGCTGAACGCTTCTGTTGCCAAGATGGAGGGAGAGTGATGCAAGTCCCACTATGTCAATGCTCTCTCTTGTTACAGAAGTCGCTGCGTAGAAGATAGTCTGAATAGGTCCTCGTTGAGTATTGGGTATATCAGACCAAAGTTGATGGCTGATGAGTGAAATGAAAGAACCGGTATCAAGGCAGGCCATGGTGTAATTGGACTCCACGATGACCGGGATGTAAGGAAGAATCTCAGTCTTGGGTTGAACCCGGCCTTGCATATTAATTGGAGCAGGTGGAGGTGGAGAAGTTGGTGGTTGCCCCTTATCACCAACTAGTAGCGGTTTTCCTGATCCTGGGAGAAATGTACTCTGCGAGGATCATAGGAGCTGGGGAAGGAGGGAGAATCAGACCGTGAATTATCGACTCCTGCGGGGTAATGGGACCTCCTGTCCGGGCTTGGCGATCGCCGGCGGTAACCGTCAGCATAGCGTTGCGACATATCGTGCCTGTAGTCCGGACTTGGCGAATCAGGACAAGGACGATGTGGTGAATGATTGCGCCATGTATCTCGTCTACGTTCTGGGGTAGGTGAACGATGTCGAGAAGAAGGGCGTTGCCATGTATCTTGTCGACGTTCAGGGGTAGGTGAGCGATGTCGAGAAGAAGGGTGTTGCCATGTGTCTTGTCGACGTTCAGGGGTAGGTGAACTATGTCGAGAAGAAGGGTTTTGCCATGTGTCTTGTCGACGTTCTGGGGTAGGTGAACGATGTCGAGAAGAAGGGTTTCGCCATCCATCGTATCGCTGGTCTGAGGTAGGTGAACGAGAGCGAGAGGGAGAAGGATGAAGATGAATGGTTTTAAATGTCTTCTCCATTTCGTCCAGTCGAAGAAGGATGCGCTCCAGCACATCTGACCCCTGAACAGCGGCAACCGTAGCTGGCGAAGTCAAAGCTTGGGTGGTCTGCCCCATGACATGAGCTCTTTCAACCCGTATAGCAATGTCAACTGCTTCCTGAAATGCCTTGGCCCCTAACTCGTGAACGCGAACTTGAAGAAAAGGACTTAAGCCCGCGACAAACCTCCTAAACTTCTCTCCTTCCTTGGCAGAGCTGCCATAAGAAGGGAATGCCTCCTCCACCAATGTCGTGATGGCAGCAGCATAAACTGCAATTGGCTCCTCTGGCTTTCTCGGTCTGGCATTAATACATGTCTGAAAAGATGCCAGATAATCCGACCGACCAAATACCGCACACAGCTTCGTCTTCATTGACTGAAAATCCTTCTGCTCACTAGGGGGGAGACTCTCCCAAACCGTGAAGGCTGAGCCGGATAATCGGGACGGCAATAGAATATGCAGCTTGTCAGCAACACTGGAATCCGCTGCAGCAGCTATCTCAAACCTTTTGACCCATTGGCCAAAGTCTTTCCCATCCTCCCCAGTAAAAAGTTCAGGCAATTCAATGCGGAACATTGTGAAGCAAGTAACATCAAAACAGGCTAAACATAAAAAATGAAGGAGGGTGATACACTACTGTACTAGCTCGGGTATCCAGCACTGGAGGAAATAAAACAACAGCAAAATCCGTTCACACAACTGAACTACTGTAGCTGAAAATGACGGAGGGAGCTACCACAGCAAATCGCAGTAGAAACAACACAAATATAATCTACAAAATGACGTAGGGTGAAACAGGTTATAAACTGACAGACCTACAACGATGGAGGGAAACCACCAGTAAGTAGCAGGTAGTAACAACAGCACTCAGCAGAGCTAACTCAACAACCGATGTAATACAGCTGTACTGAAACCTATCCAACACTACAATCACACCATACAAAAAAAAAAACAGCAATGTCGAACTTGAACTTGAAGGGAGACAGTAGTCAGAAATAGCTAAAAAACATCACAACAGCCGAACTTACTCACCAAAGAATGAAGGGCGATACAGTGAAACTGATATGTACATGTAACTATGCTGACTACGAAGGAGAGGTGAAGAAGGACGAAATGAAGCTTGCAAATTCACACCTAGTAGACCGAGGGGAATACAGATGAAGGGCGAAAGCAAAGCGGCAGTGAAACAAGTGCAAGGGTGTGCAGCAAGAAAATCAAAGATGGCGAAGGTGAATCAAAATTTCTGGGTAGAACACAGAAACACCGCTGCCACCAGTGTAAACTAATGAAAATAAACTCTTGCCAATCAATCATACACCAATCTTCCAAATCACTGCCTAACTCACAAGTCCTAACTCCTATCAAGTCTCTCCTATCACAAGCCCACAGAGCTCTAAAAACAACACGTCTGACACAGTATAAGTCTAGTCCAGCTCTGCCTCAGTTTTATTTAACCCAGGCTGTACATGTGGCTCCATGCAAATTATATTCAAATATAGCACAATAGAATTTAAGGATAAAACTGAATATTTATAAGAACAAGGAGAAGAGAACCAATGATAAGTAAGAAGTGGAAATATGCAAATGAGAAGAGAACATACCACCTGTTCTAGCTTGAAGAGTTGGTATGTGGTGGAGATGAATGGTGGAGATGAATGGTTTTAAATGTCTTCTCCATTTCGTCCAAGAACCAAAAACTTCCCGACGGAGTTGCACGCGCTGAGTGACTCTTAACTGTCTCCGCAAAAAAGCCTTCCAAATAAGGCCATCACAGCTGCGTTTGTTGGTGAGCTCGCCGTTAGTGTGTTGCAAGTTTTTTCATTATTAAATGGAAGGGGAGGGAGTGTTTCAGAAACTGTTTCGTGTATGAAATGGGCCAGGCGCGGATCCACGGGGGGGGGGGGGGGGGCCGACGGGCCCGCCCCCTGGACTTTTTAAAATTTATTTTAATAATATTAATTTAAAAAAAAGAAGGTTTTATACGATTCCGTTTAGTTAGTGCTCACGGTACCCCCCCCCCCCCCCCATCCCCATCCCATCCTGAATCCGCCGCTGGAAATGGGTGTATAGTAATCATTCCTAGAATCATAAATATTTCTACCCTATACCTTATATTTTCTATACATACCACCACTGCTGTCAAACACTGTTCCATCTATACAGGTGGGTGTTCCCGCCTCACACCCTATCCACACTTGGCCGATAGGTGTAGCAATCGGATTATCAGGCGTGCTGACAGAGCCAATGTTGTTGATGTATGCTGTCACTGCGTCGTACTCCTCTTGCGACGAAGGGACGAAGAGTTGAGCCTTCGCATTGGGGCATACTTTTATCGCAAACGAATGTAAATAATTGGTATTTGCCAGGATCCGGTAACACCTGTCTCCGAATTTCCACCAGCCTTCGTTGCATCTGTAGGTTACTTCTGCAAATTCAATGATAAAGTGAGCTTGTAACTTTTTTTTAAATTTCTACAACATCGTGATATCAATTTAACCTAGTCAGGTACACGGTAAAATCTCGTTTAGATATGAAGCGTAAATCGTGGTGTTTTCGTCTTTAAAAAAAGGTCTAAATGAATGGCAATTATGACAAAGGTCCCACTCGTATTTACTGAGCTGTTTTTTATTACATACATTAATGTGGAGGTCATTGCACTTACGTCTGCATAAAAATAAATATACAAACAAACAAACAAAAAACGGCGCGGTTTACAGCTGCATATCTGAACGAAGCTTAATAATCTCACAAAACAATTAAAGTACAATTTCGCCGACGTCCATTGGGACTAGTTTGAATTGAAATGAGTTTCAAGGGGATGTCGGAGAACTTGGTAATGCAAAGTTTTGGGAAATTTCGAAAATTGGATGGATAGTAATTCTTTAAAATTTTCATCTATTTGGATGCCTCTGTGGATGTGTTATAAACACTTATAGAAAATTAGGCCACTAAAACACTTCTGCTTTTGAGAAATTGAATAATCATAATTTACCGGTGCTCCCGGTAATTTTCAAATATTTCAAATAGCGCCTAAGGCTATTCCATGGTAGCTGCGACCCAGAAAATCTCAGAATATGCAGTTATGATATATGATTAACAAACGGAAATAGCCAACCGGTCGATTGCATACAAGATACATTGTTTTAAAGCTAAAGTAATATCCGTCTTGAGAGGGAGCTTTACAACATAAAGAGTTTATTATTTACAATTTCATCACTTTAGACTCGATTTCAACCGCGACAACGAACTTTAAATATTGTAAAATCGCATATGCTTCCAATATATTCAAAGTAGCCGGAGGCATTATGTTTTCGGGTTGTCCGTCCGTCCGTACGTACGTACGTCCCGTTCTCGTGATCACGTTATCTCAAGAACCAATTGATGGATTTCCGCCAAACTTGGGTCATGTATGTATCCTGCAGAGCCAATGAACTGATTAAATTTTTGGGTCAAGAGATTCAAGGTCAAATGTCATGGGGCTCATTATGTATGCAAAATGGATTACAATCAAACTTGAATTTTAAAAATTGCTTCTGTTTTGGTTTATAAAATTGCTCCATGGCGGAGGCATACTTTTCGACTGCGCGCAGTTGAAGGTCCATCTAGTTTCCTTATGAGTAAATGGAGTCGACTTCTCTGCACATTGGTAATCAGATTGAAATTGCTTCTCTTGTATGTACTAGATGAACAAATTCAGCCGTTCCTTTGGAATATGAAGATGATATTAGATTACATTTCTACATCGCATACAATTTCTTAGCGCTTTACACAGGATTTTAAAAAGAATATAGGAGAGTCCTAAAAGAGAAATAGTAGCAAACATGAAAAATTGATAATTCATTTTTCTTCTTCTATTACAAGTAAATTATTTTTGGAGTGGACTTGCCCTTTAAGCGCGGGAGGGTTGGGGGCATCTACCCCCTTTACTGAACTATATGCATTGTCGTAAACTCTTGTGGTTTTCCCCTGCTAAGTCCAAGGTCTACCACAGATGTGCATGACAAATTTAAGTCAAGATGTGTTTGACATTTGTTCCTATTTCTTGATATCAATAAATGATTGTCTGTTATAAAGCAATGGTAATTCTTGATATCAAGAATTGGTTTCTTGATATCAAGTATTCAATTTCTTGATATCAAGAATTCAATTCATGATATCAAGAAATAGAAATACATGTTAAACAGCTTGCCATAAATACGCAAAGGTATGACTGAGGCATAAGCCTCTTTCGTAAACTAAGTTCATCAAACGCTGGCCGGAATGTAGGTAGATTAAACGAATAATTATATTTCTGATGGCTTGAGAAAAATCGGGCTTTAAATGTGAGAAATGTGAATTTTTGAGAGTCAAATTTGGAAATCTGTGACAGAAAATGCGGTTGTGTTTGCATGATTTAGAGTACAATAACGTGTTAATTTTTATTCATGTTTAATTTTAATGGTCACGTGGGATATACTATACAGGCATGTAAACTATTATGTCACAACTTAAGGCATGACAGGATATGGTAAATTTAATGGTAAAGAAATAGTAAAAAGATCAAATCGAAATTTTCCGGTATCATTATAAAATTATGAGGATTTGGCAATAAGTGTGTCATTTTATCATTATTAATGTCGAAGTTAACACAAATTCATATGATTTTTACACTCTCTTATCTGAAACTGTCACTAATACATTTTCCAATACTTATCTGTTCATTTTCAAATAGGCCTAGACCAACAAACAATAAACCGAATTTGAAGAGTAAAATTTACTTACCTTTAGCAGCCGACATATCCGATAAACAAAAAATGTAGAAGAAAACAAGCTTCATAAGTCTCGATGCCATCTTTTCTCTGTCTTTGTTCCTGATGTGTGTGTGCTATTAATTGGTATATAAGATTAGATTTGAGACAGAACACTCCGAAATTGTAAACTAAAGAAAGTACAACGACCTGAAAACGGTCCTGAATGGGCAGTTAAAATTATTTTAAAGACGCGACGGTAGCCTGTATCCACGATCAAGCGTCTAACCCCGATGCCTCGAGAGAAAAGAATGAGGTATTTTATCGATATCAAATATTTTCATCGAATAATTTTGTTTTTTATCATTCATTTCACGCTGGCTGATTAGAATGAAAACCGCATTCATTGATGCGACAAAGGTTCTCATTTATTAGGCATGCTACAACTACAAGAGAAAGTGTCAACAACATAATTGAATACGCATCCGGAATGGCAATGGACTTTCAATTTGTTGATGAGATGTTTGAATATTTGATGAGTAATAATCATCACAGCTAGAATAATGAATATTTGATCTTAATCTTTTTAAAATGCAATTGATATTATAAATGAGCAGGCAGCGACGGTTTTTTACTATCACATCGTTCAAATCAATGTACATGTACAAAATATCATTGTGTTTGACCCGAATAAGTTTGACTGAAAGTTCACTCTCACGATGCTAAAATGGGCCTCTTTGTCTCCATGACTTTCGATTGGAAATGAAATGGTAGAAATGGAGTCTAGGTATACTCTAAAAGTGCATGGATAAAGTAACCCCGATAATCAATATAATGGTCGTTTATTCACCCAGCTTACTGCAAGGAGGGTCAAGAGAAACAGCTCATTAAACAAAATATAAAAACACCTGAAAAACCATACTAACTTGGGCTAATAGTGAAACCGAAAGGAGTGGTTTAAATGACTTCTGTTGTTGTAGGTACATATTTTTTTATTTTTTTCAATAGATTTTTTCTTTCTTTAATACAGTTGTTTATATCTTGACATACCGGGCATGGTGGCTCAGTGGTTAGAGCGCCCGCCTCATGAACAGGAGGTCGTGGGTTCGAACCCCGGCCGAGTCATATCAAAGACTTATAGCAATGGGACCTTCTGCATTCTAGCTAGGCGCTCAGCATATTAGATTGGAGAAGGGTAGTAATAAAATTATATTATGCAGGGCCCGCTGGAAGAGCAGTTTCATAACTGAAGTGGCTACCCTGGGTAAATAAAACGTTATTATTATTATTATGATTCAAAACATTTTTATTACATAGATTGTACGATTGATGAACACAAATTAAACCACTTTTAACATAAAACAAATAACCTCATCCAACCAAACACACTACTACCCCCTCACCATGCGACACACACATACGACACACACATACACCACCCGATCACACCTCCACACATATACCACACACTGTTCCTAGCCTCCTCAGAATACCCAAAATGACTTTCAGAATGTGTAGTCATACGCGCCCACACACACATACACACCCACCTTACACACATGATCACATCCTCCCGCGCATAAAACTGACAATCATAACTCTTAACATAATCATGATAACGTTCATCATCACAACATGGTGTTTTCACACTGACAAAATACACATGAAAAAGTTGGTTGTATTTATTCCACGTCAAAAAGTTTTATATAATCAAGTGATAATGTAAAAGACCTCGCTACGCACGTTTATCAAATTGGTAAATAGAAACAATAAAAAGGAAAATCCTCATGGCTTGCACACATGCCAGATTATACCATTCTGAACAATAGAGCCCGCGCATTAGGTTCACCGCGAAATCATTCAAGCGTCGGTAAGCATCTTATATTTTCGTACCACGGCGAGCCCAGATTGAGCTCGCGACGGAAACCTGCGCATGCGCACGTGGAATCCGGTAGGGTGGTCAATAGGGTAATAGTAATTATACTAATCAATCTTTCATCAACTCATCGTTAGCTCAATCGGTAAGGACGGCGTGTTACTAATAGAACATTGGAGTTGCCGTGACGGTTCAAATCTCAGTTTATTTAGTTTTTTTACCTTTATAAATAGTGAGGCAAAGCAATAAATAATCAAAGTCTAATTGTTTGTGACCTCTTTGCAAGCTTACGTTACGTAGCTTGTTATGTAAGAAAATGAGTTCATACTGAAATCTGGGCTCGCCGTGGTACGAAAAAATGAGACGCGGTCCGGAGCAGGGCGAATTGAGTGCACAACACAATTGTTAAAGGGCCACTCTAACCCAACTTACATAGCCTTTTTAAACATGAATACACCTCTACTTATTAATATTCCAGCCTCTGATTTTTTCAGAAAATATCTTAAATTGACCCCAAAATGATAATAACCATCCATTTTTCACACATCTCACGCTTGCTGGGCTACGCCCCTCGAAAAAGGGTAATAGGGCCACGTGGCTTGATGACGCATTTGACGTCATTGCGGTCATGTCCGATTTGGTAATTTGATAATTCATAATTAGGAATGACGAAATTGCTAGAAACGTACTGGGATTATCAAGTGCATAGTTTTTCTTTGGATAGATGTCTCTTTCCCCCCTAATTAATATCACGGTTTGCCCTTTTAAAGACATTTTAATCCCTAAATAGCCCTCCTTTTCACCGGAGAGGCTTCTGCAGTGACGTAATATTCCTTTTGCGCAATACAGCTCCGAAACTGTTTTTTTTCTGAGCGTTCTGAGTCGTCATTTTTAAAGCTAGATTTCAGGATTGTTGATGATTTCTAAGAAAAATAGGCAATGGGTAAGAGTGACCCTACGCACAAAAATGTTTGGTACTAGCAACCTTGACAACTTAGCGATTATGACGTCACACTTCAGTAATCAATTGAGAGGCGGAGAGGAACAGAGAGAGAGAGAGAGAGAGTGAGAGAGAGAGGCAGGGAGAAGGAGGTGAGGGATGAAGATGAGATGGAATTAGAGGGAAATAGAGAGAGGGAGAGAGAAGTGAAGATTAGTCAATAGTATACAAATGACGCACAGGTTTGAGTGCGTCGGTAGGGATTGTGTGCACAAGGTACCTTTGAATGGTTTTAGACCAAATTCAAAGGTACCGCGTGCACACAATTCCACCGACCCACGAATTAAACCTGTGCATCATCCGTTTTTTAAGATGGGGCCCCAAAAATTGTCAAAAATACAAAATTTTGTTATTTTACAGATTTACCGGATGCATAGCAAAATCATGCGTCCGGTAATTTTTTTTGCCGGACGCATGATTTTTTTTACCGGATGCATGATTTTTAACTTATCAATAAATTAAAAAAATAAAAATAAAAAATTGTCAGTGCACATTAAACTGTAAAAAAAAATAAAAAAATTTATCATCAACAAAAAAATTATCAAAAAAATCATTAAAAAAAAAAATAAAATTCTTAAAAAAAAATTCTTAAAAAAGAAAAAATTAGAATTGTTAAAAAAAAAAAGGATATCGGTGGTATCGATCGCCGATATCGCGTGCATCCAGTAAAAATAATTACATGGTAATTGACCGATCACATTGCAGGGATTCTTCTAACCATCTTATAATAGATAATGTACCACTAGCATTTCCTGGGGCATGTTTGTTTTTTGGCCTTTTTTTATCTGTCTTCCCTCTCCTCATGTGTATTTGCTCGTTACATATCTCATTTTATAAAGGTAAAATGACTAGAGGGAGAGAGCAACATAATAGAGAGAGAAAGAGAGAGAGGAGAGAGAGAGAGAGAGAGAGAGAGAGAGAGGGAGAGAGTGAGAGGAAGGCGAGCGGGATAGAGATTGAGAGGGACTAGGGAAAGATAGATAGAGAGAGAGAGAGAGAGAGAGAGAGTAAAAATGAGTCTACAGTAAATAGTGTGACACTAACATTTCCTGAAGAGAGTTGGTTTTTAGCCTATTTCGTCTTTCGTCGTTCTCTTCATTGTGTTGGTTACATCACTGCATAACAAGTTGTAATAGATATGAAATTATTTTATCACTCATATACAATTGCAATATTGTCTATAACATGATTCTCTGCTTGATTATAATCATGTAGTCTAGAAATGACTTGATAAATTGTTCACTATATACACGGACGGACAATAGTTACATGTAAAGCTATTTATTTCTATAGACCATGTTCTCACATTTTCATCATTCACTATGCTATATCAGACATTATAGGCGATTGCTAAAAGAGTTACAAATATAATCTTTACCGTAAATTTTCTCACCATAATTATGGGTGTTAATGTCTTATCATGCTCATTGGTCCAACCAAAGTGTAAAGAGATAAATGTGACTTATTTCATTTTCATTTTCGAACTAATTTAAAAATTATCTGATAAGACAATTGTATTAAAAGTAGGCTTTAAATCGCCAAATACATAAGCAAACACTTAATTGACATCCTTCATGTTTGTCTCTCCGTCATGCCGCAAACAAAAAAATTTGCCATAATCTTTAATCCTTCTCTAAGGCAAAATCGTACGGATTATTTACCTAATACCGTTGTGTATAGTGATAATTTGTTATAAACACCTAAAGCAAGAGCAGAATTCTTTAAACATGCTTTCCTTTACATGGAAAAGAAGTTGCTTAATTGAATTAGGAATTAATTATTTGCTAACTATATAATGTAAATACTCATGGAAATATATGGCAAACGCAGTTTCAATTCGAATACCTATAAGCCCTTCATACGTGAACACATGCGAACAACATGTCCCTGCTTATTGAATGCTCTACCGCCAGCTATCTATGAAGTTGTACATGCATCAGGTCATTCATTATGACGTTTGTTTGCCCCCTCATGAAGATAATCAGCTATACTAAACATTACACATAATCTAATAATAATTTTGTTTACCCGGGGAAGCCCCATGTGCTGCTCGTCATGAGGGCCCTGTAATTGTTCAGTATTTACCAGGTACCCTTTTACAACTTGGTGGATAGTGGCAAATGTGGATTGATTTCTTGCCAAAGGACCTTAGTGTCGGGCTAGGATTTGAACACTAAACCCTTGGATTGACAGTCAAGTGAATGAACACAATACCACGACACCTCCACCTTCGTATTGCAATAATCATGATTATACTACTATGATAACAAAAGCAAGTGCCAGCACAAAAATTCAATTAATTTAACCTAGCAATATAGTGAAAAATAACCTTAATGTAGTTTGACTAAATTTATCACCTCCGTTAATATCCAGGCTATTACATTTCAGGGGTATTCTGTTATAATTAAAGAGAACTAGATCTAGACATACATGCCTAGAAATACACATGGTTTTGATTATTTTACAATTTAATTGGTACCACATTTGTAAAACCCATTGAAGCGAGTAATGAATAGGTGCTCATGAAAGTTAAATAATGCACTAGGGTGCATTCCACGAAACACAGGTTTAAGTATTCTTTATAACTGGGTAAAGGTTTTTATGAAGCATCTCCATCTTTTGGGGACCTTGGGGAGTTCACAAAGTGGAACGTCTTCATGTTAAAAAGATCTGAAGATATTTAGGTCTTTTTAAACCATATACTAACTAGGAAATGGTCTATTATACTCACTATCCATTAAACAATATAGCTCTTTTTTGTCGTTTTAATTCATGATAAAAATCGATATGCCCATTTATCTTTCCAAAGCAGAAAATTGATTTTACGCAATCTGTTTTCCGTACCATCGCCGCACACATTATTTCAAAGTATTTTCTGGGACAGGTGCACTACGAAGTACTTGCATATACAAGGGGTGGTGTCACTCCATATATGCTTTCGCATGATAGTTGCACATTTGGAATTAAAATAAAAGGGACAAGTTCAAACATGAACGCGACCTCTATTTTTGTTGGTAATGGTATGTTCATGAAAGACCAAAATATTTAAGAAAAAGGTTATATTTTCTTTTCGGGATGTTTGCAAGCATGGGAATGAGTATGTACCTGTTTTTTTTTTGTTGGGGGGGGGGGAGGGGGGAGAGGGGTTATTTTGGGGAGAAAAAATGTGGTACTTTTTCAATGATCAAAAGTAGGGTTACATTTGAAGCCAATTTTGTACTAATTGTATTTGGGCAAAAAGGAGTCATGATTGTCGAGATGAACTTGCAACATTGCAAAATTGGGGGTCATTTTCAACTCTGCTAACAATCATGCGCAACTGCACATTTCAATATGAAGTGACTTCATATTCACCACATGAACAAGTCGTGAAACTGTTCAATGTATTTAATTCAATAAAAACAAAAAATGGCATGACACCTGCATGTATGACGATAAAGAAAACAAAATTGACTATCAAATTCCAAAACACCAGGGAAAGTCTATTTGAGCGAACTCGTAACTGACAGCTGTGCAGAATGTTTTGTCTTAAATGCTGGAACGAGGTTAATGTCCTCCTCTTCGAAGGCACAATTCTATTTAAACCTTTACCGGAGCTCAAATTTCTCGTTAAACTGTTTGACTAATACCCCCTTCACATACACGGATTTGTCTTACGAGTCCTTACGGATTGCCAACTCGTAGTCAAATCGCAAGCATCCGTAAATAACTCGCTGGTATCCGTAAATAACTCGTCAGAACTCGCAACAACTCGTAGGCACTCTTGAGGATCCGTGAAAGGAGAGGCAATTTTTTTGACATGTCAAAAATCTTCTTGCGAGTGTCCACGGATTGATTTGTCCGTAAATAGCTCGTAAATAGCTCGTATCAATCCGTTACCATCCGTAAACCGCTCGCAACAACACGTACCCCTCCGTAAACTGCTCGCAAGAATCCGTTAATGACTCGTAACAGATTTTTGTAACGATTCGTTACGGTTAGTTTACGATTTGTTTACGGATTATTTACGGATTATTGCGAGCAGTTTAAGGATGGTTGCGTGTGCTTACGTGTCGTTTACGATTTTATTCGGGTCATTTTACGATGGCTTTACGGATTGATACGGGTTATTAAGAGCATTTTACGTGTAGTTACGAGTACTTTACGAATAGATACGTATACTTTACGTATGCTTACGAACTGTTTACGATTTGGGGAAAGGTATAAAAGCTGCAAATTCGAACACTTTATTTTCAGTTTTTATTTTTTGACTAAAAATCGTAAGGACTCGTACATACTCGTAACTTACTCGTAACTATTCGTAAAAACACGTAAACAGGTCGTAACTAACATGTTAGTTGCTCGTAGTTATCCGTGACAACTCGTAACAAATCGTGGACTCTTGCCGTAAATACATCGTAATAACTCGTAATAATCCGTAATAAACCGCAAACAGCTCGTAATAACTCTTAAACCGGTCGTAAAAGTGGTCAAATCGTAAGGAACCGTGAAAGATCCGTGAATTTGTGCGATCCGTAAGGACTCGTAAGAATAATCCGTGTATGTGAAGGGGGTATAACTCACTACCGGTAACTCCTTAACTTTCTTATTTATGGTTATCAAGGAAATCTACGGTTCATAATAGGAACATCCTTCCTCCTCTTGGAAGGCACTATAATTGACCTGGTTTCGGGTACTGTAGTTGAGATCACAGACGCCATCTTTGAAATTGAATGAAACGCAGAAGTCCTCCTTCAAGCACTCAGCAGCACAGCGGGTCTTGGATTTCTTGGGGACCGTCTTCTGCGTGAACCCTCGGAGACAGCGGTTAGAGAGCGGTGATGCGGTGTATGTGCTGGATCGTGTGATGGCGGCAGGAGCTATAAATATACATAAAAATAAACCTTTCACAATTGAGTAAGCATTCTGATAACTAAAAACAATTTATAAAACAAATATTAAGAAATACACAACAGAACCCCCCCCCAAAAAACAACAACAACATAGAAATAATCGTTTATGTCCATGGAATTCTTTACATCGTGTGAATTCCACGCGCTTCTTGAAATTAATGTCTTGTCTACCATGCATAAGGAAGTTTTAATTCATAATCAAATATTGTTGTAATGCCTCTATTAAACCTTCAAAAAAAAAATCTGATTTTTATATTAAAAAGAAATATTTAGATATTCAATCTGTAGCTCAATTAAATGAAAATGATACAATTTCACTAATACTCATACAAATAGAAAGTAAAGCGTGCAATATTTATTTTAATTTGTTGACCCTTTTTTCAGTCATCCTTCCTTCATTCTAAGCTGAAGCACCAACTGGCCATAAACGTTATATTAAAGATAAACTTGAGTTCTGGTAATGCGATTACATTGTGAAAGAAAAGGTGCGGAATGGATCAGAAAAGTTGATCATATAGCATGTAAGTAATGGTGTGTAATGCAAGGTTCTGGAGTCATCAAAATCATCATAAATTTGGCAGAGTCTTGGTAAAGTAACAATCACTTACACAGAAAGATGTATATGGGGCAACACACATAGTGTCGGGGCTAGTACTACCCTGATTTCCTTATCTTTCTATGCTCTTTACTCAGCCAGTATACATTTTCTTCCAAAATTGTTTGGCACATGACATTTATTTGTAATCTTGAACATTCAGTGTAAGTTTCGTTAGATTCTGTGAGAATTCATTTTCTTTTTTTTACCAGAACTCAAGTTTATCTTTAAGAGAACACAACAAATGGGACTGGGAACAAAATGAATCTAGAAAATGTAAAAAAAATATCATAAATATTCCGTAATGATTTATTTTGTATTAATGTTGTCGTTATCGTTGTTAATGTTTAATATTACATTTTTCGTTACATTACAGGGATTCACAGAACACCTAATTTAATACCGAATGAACCACCCTGTTTTTTGTTATACGAAGTAAATAAAAGATATATAAACAAGTATTATACAGCCACTAAAACACTGAAATGTTTGACCGCTTAAAACTCGAGGTTTAAGGTGTGTGCAAAGTAATCTGCACCCTATCTTCAAAGTTCACATTACCTTCACAGAGTACTTGATATCGCCCATCCGCGCATACGTCTGATTGAAGTCCTTCATATTTAGAATAAAACACACAGTCTTCTCCAGGATGGTTGACATACGTACTTCCCCACCATCCTATCAGAGTACAGCATTCGAAAACACGACATCCACATGCAAGAGATAACATGACATCGGGAGATCAGTTTTGTTGTGGACAAAGATTTCATTAGTGGCATATTTGTGGAGGAGTTATTTCTGGATAGTCTATCGATAATATAAAAGTTGTGGAAGGTAAGATACCGGTAATGAAACATTAAAACTTATAGAATATAAAACATATTGTACGTTACACTCTCAGTTGAGACGATGTATTTATTTTCCTATGTAGTGTCTGCCTTTCAAAATAAGTTGTCATACAATTGCATGATGGGCCCTCAAATTTATCTTTAAACGGCATGTCCACTCAACAAATTACTGACTTTTAATAGGAGCAGAAAAATAAGACAAACTAATCAAAAAAAGTTTGAGCAAAATAGGATAACTAATAAGAAAGTTATGAAGTTTGAATTACATGACAAACTTTGAAAATCACAAGACAAATTGACAACTCACTTAGAGTCTGGGATGTCATTGCCTCACTATCCACTAATTGTTTTCTTCATATTGATAATATCAATTTCCAATTCCCCCCTAAATATCTGATTTCCTCTCACCAGCATCCACGTTATATTGATAGTAATATGTTTTTGAGTGGATGCACTAATAAATAGTATTTTTTTCTGTTACAATCATACAAAATATGAATTTTGATAAACTATTAATATGAAAATCAATGATTATGAATTACAATATTCAGAAAATAGTATCAATTCTTCATAGTTCATAAAAGATTTTGTGAAATGTCATGCACACAATATAATACTAATCATATAACCTGGGCAAAGGCATTGGAAAATCAGGTTTTGGGGGATAAAAAGGGAAATTAATGGGATAAAAATATATGAAGCAATTGATAAATAGTAAGCCACTGACGGCACAAGCTGATTATCAAATTGGCAATTTGTGTAGTGATTTTCTAAGTTCCATATTTGTCCATACTTAAAAAAAAAAAAATCATAACTTCCTTATTAGTTATCCGATTTTACTCAATTTTGTTTTGCTCTGTTTCTCTTGTTTTCTGCATCTATTAAAAGCAAATTATTTTTGGAGTGGACTTAGCCTTTAAGGCCCTTTTCACGATGTTGAGATGGCCGGGCCCTCTCCCCCACTGATTTTTTTCTCAGAGTTCAACGGGACCACAGCAGATAATGATACTTGGCGCCAGAGGCAGCGGAGCGACTTCCAAAGTAGGAGGGGGGGCACCAACAAAAAAAGGGCACTTTCTGGAAAAAAATGGCATCTTCACAAAGAAATTTCAAAGCGAAATATACAATTTTTTAGACATCGGACATATTGGCCCGTATTCTGAAGTCGTGTCTAACTACTGTTTAACTAAACAGATGTTTAACTTTAGACATGACTAAGTTAGACACGACCTCAGAATACGGACCACTGTGATTAAATTATCAGGGATTTTGTCAATATTTGTTTCTCTTTATACATCATATAAGATATTGCTTATATAAGCATCATACTTTGCAGTTGGGTGTGATGGTCTGAAAATTCATTTGAGAGCGAGCAAAATGTTCAAGATTTGTGAGGTCGCAGTGCGAAAAATTACATCTTATCAAGAGAAACAACATAACGCTGATAATGATAATAATAATTATCTTTTGAAGTCCACTCCAAATTTTATTAAGTTAAACCGAAAATGGAAATTCTTTTTGCCCAATTGATGGGGTTATAAGCACATTCTCTTGACGGAAGACGAAAAGACCTTTGATAAGTTACATAATTATAACATCTATAACTACGAATGAGCGAGCTTTGGGGGAAATTGCTCTTAGTTGCTTAACACTAGATGCCCGTTTAATGATGAGAGGAAAAGGGGACACTTATCGATAGGGGTTAGACACTTACTAAAAAAGAAAAGGAGCACGTTTCAAAGTACAAAGGCTAATAATCATGGGGCACTTCTTACACCTAAAAGAAAAGGCACGCATCAGGGATGAAAAGGGATTTCATGAGAATGGGAAATGGGCATTTGTCGACGGAAAAGAGCCACCCATTAGATTTTGATAGGGGCATTTATAAGGAGTGAATAGGGGCAAAACGGGATAGGTTTCTTATTAGAAAGGAAAATGGGGCAATTATCATTGTTAAAAGAGTAATTATCAGATGTGAAAAGGGGCACTTATCGCATCTGAAAAGGGGCACTGACCAAACATGAAAAGAGGCACTTATGAGAATTAAAAAGGGACACTAATGATAAAAGGCAATGTGCATTTTATTGAATCAGATTTTAATAGGGGCATTATGAGAAGGGGGAAGTGGTTCTTATTAAAAAGAAAAGGAGGCACATGTTAAAATAAACGGGGCACTTATCAACGATAAATAGGGGGTAATTATGAAAAGGGAAAGGGGGCACTTATAAGAAGGACAAGGGGGACGTGTCAGAATAAAAGGGGGCATTTATAAGAGATAAGAGATGAAAAGAGCACTTATCAGGAGGGGAAGGGAGACTTATCAAAGTAAAGGAGCACTTATGAGAATGAAAAGGAACTAGTTTCATAGATGAAAAGGGGCATTTATGAGAAGAGAAAGGGGCTCTTTTTTAATGGGGGCACTTATCATAAGGCACTTATTAAACAGGAAAGGGGGAACATGTGAAAATATGTGGTGCGCTTATTCGAGTTAAAAAGGGGGTAGTTATTAAAAATGAAAAATGGACACTTATTGCAAAGGAAAATGGGAACTTGTCCAAGGAAAAGGGATAGGTGTCGAAATAAAAGGGGCACTAATCAGAGGTGGAAAGGGGAAGGGGACATTTAAAAAATGAATAGGGGCACTTGTCAAAGTAAAAGGGGCACTCCTATATAAAAAGATGCACTTCTTACAAAGTTAATGGGGCACTTTCCTATGTAAAAAGGGGCACTTTGGGGGTACTTGACAAAGTGGGAGGGCACTGTGCCCCCTGCCCCCTGGGAGCGCCGCCTCTGCTTGGCGCATTGGTAACCATCACTTAAGGTACATTCACGAAATAAATCATCAACATTAGAAACTTGATCATCTTGATCATGTTATAATTATTGAGATAAAAAGATGATTAATCTGCCGAGGTTTTCTAAATTCATACGTGATATACTGTAATTGATACTCTTGGTGAAGATGAATCCAATCGATTGCCATCACCAAGAATCAAAACCTTTCCGACGATGTTGCACGCGCCGAGTGACTCTTAAAGGGATCCGGTAACTTTGTCTCAGATTCTGAAACAAAATCCTGGATTTAGCTCATGCTGCAATGATAATTATAAACCTTTAGGTCTGTCAGGAACACTTTTACAAGCCGATCGCCTGTCTGATTATCAAGATATTTATGATTAGAAATCGAAACCAAATGTTGCGTTTGCCAAACGGTTTTCATAACACTACAGTCTATTGGGGAAAACGATTATTGTCAAACCGGTTACTCAAAGATTTTTAATTTTTGAGGCACGTCTTGATCATTTTGAAGCGCGATTTTTTTTAGGGCTTCAATATTACACCATATCGCAGACACTGGTAGCACGTAGGGTCGTGCATCTCAGATTTAACATTGTTAAACGATTCCTTTAACTGTCTCCGCAAGAAAGCCTTCCAAAGGCCATCACAGCCGCGCTTGTTGGCGAGCTCGCGCGTGAGTGTGTTGCCAGTTTTGTTTCCTTAATGGAAGGGGAGGGGGTGTTTCAGAAATTGTTTCATGTATGAAATGGGTGTATAGTAATCATTCCTAGAATCCTAAATATTTCTACCCTATACCTTATATTTTCTGTACGTACCACCACTGCTGTCAAACACTGTTCCATCTATACAGGTGGGTGTTCCCGCCTCACACCCTACCCACACATCGTCGATAGGAGCAGCAATCGGATTATCAGGCGCGCTGACCGAGCCAAGGCCGTTGATGTATGAGGACACTGCGTCGTACTCCTCTTGCGACGAAGGGACGAAGAGTTGAGCCTTTGCATTGGTACATACGTTTATGGCATACGGCGTTTTCGCCATCCAGATATTTCCCAGGATTCGGTAACACCTGTCTCCAAAATTCCACCAGCCTTCATCGCATCTGTAGGTAACCTCTGTAAATGAATGCGATATTGAGTTAAACTAACTTTGTGTTTAATGAACTTAATCTGCCCAACTGATTTAATGTTGGTGGCTTGAATTTAGCTGCATATAAAATAATATTCAAAGTTTATGATACCGATCACTGATATGGAGCTCTGTATCTGGGGCGACGATAGAAATTTAAATGGTGCGGAGATTGACCTATATATACTCGCACACACACACGCACATACACACGCACACGCATTTATATAAATATATATATATCAATATTTTTATATATATAACTACTATTGATAAATTGGCTTCATTTGTGCTATTGACATTCATAAAATCCACGTGATCAAAGCTGGACAAATAAGTGCATTGCCCAAATGAAGAATATGAAACAAAGAGAGGGAGGGGACGGAGAGGACGGAAAGACTCCGGTTGCCCTCCTGGATCCACCACTGAACAGAAGGGTTTTATGGTATTGGCACCAAAATAGTGTGTATCATAGTTAAAGCACAGATTATATTGAAGCACCTCTTTCCCCTGATCATGTCCGATATGAGCGCTATGAAAAAACCTTATCCCAATCATTTTAATATAGAATAAAGAATCAATTTCATACTATTTTTCATTCAATTTCGTCCCGAAACTCATAATCTTGCCCATTTTTATAGTCATCGTCTTTGGTTCTTCGTTCATTTTCGGACTTTGCCCAATCAATTTCATCATTCACATCCTATTTCATCAAAAGCAAATCAAGTTCGTCATCCTCGGCTGCCACCGTAAAATAGTTTTAATCAATTTAGTCATTTAAAAAAAGGATTTAGTGGTCCAGATATTCTATATAACACACCATAATTGACAGGCGTGAATACAAGTCAAATTTTATCGGAAATCCCGATAAAAATCAACCTAAACTACCATTCAAAATTAGACATTATGCAATGTAGGCCTACCAGGAATACATGTGATGAATAATATAGGATTTCCCGGCCAAATTCGCGAGTTTGTCATTCAAATTCATTTGTCTTGCGTTCAAATTCGACGGTTTTAGTGCTGTCGGGTATATCTCGGGTTTATATTCCTTTTTCTAGATTTCAAATCTATGAAGTTTTCGTTAGAATCTATGTATGTTTCATTCCAAAAGGTGCTTCTTTCGCTATTTGGTCATTCGATTTAGAGCAACACGATTTTCTGACATCGCGACGGTGTACTTCTAGCATTCTAATTCATTTGGAGCATGCAAATTAGCACTTTGTGCACTAAAATTAATGGTCAATATACATTTCTCGTTTATTAAACGCTTTTTATAGCTCATTCTTTTTCTTTCAAGATCGTTTGTTCATGTGTATTTCATCCTATTTTATTGTCTTGCATTTATACTCTTTATATACTTTTAGATTTATCAGATATTCATCAGCCTTTAAGTTTGATTGTTAAAAAAAGACTTACATCTACGGACTTGATGGTCTCAATATTTGTGTAAATTTTCATGTAAGGAAGTTGTTTGTCTTGTGTTTCATCATATTATTTATCACAATTTCATTATGGAGGAAGTGTACAATATTTTGACTGGGGTAGGTGTTTTTGTATCCCCACTTTTCCGGGGTATATGAACATTTCCGTTCAGAGATGCCATATCCCTTGATTTCGCCCCTTCTTTACCTAATGTCTGACTACAAACCAAGGGTGTCGATTTGTATCCGCGGTTGGGGGGGATGATAGGTGCCAAAATATTTTCGGCAATGGATCAAAGCAACAAAGAAGTAGAAGCGTGTGGCAGGTTGCACCCCCTCCCCAAGCGCGTAGCCAGGATTTCATTTTAGGGGGGGGGGGGCGGTAGTGAGCACGCGAAGCAAGCTCCCTAGGGGGTTGGGTGCAGGGAGGGGTAGTTTTCCCCTCCCCCGCGAAACGCGGAAGCTTTGACGTTTCATTAAATTATTAGTGAAATAAGACGATTCGTTGGACCATTCTCTACTCTTAATCCTTGTTTGAACTCAGTTCCCCCCCTCTCTCGCACGAAGCGCGGAAGCTCTGACGTTTCCTTAGATTATTAAAGAAAGAAGACGATTCGATATATAATTCTCGACTCTAAAACCTTGTCTGAATACAGTTTCCCCGCTCCCGCGCGAAGCGCGGAAGCTTTGACGTCTCATTAAATTATTAGAGAAAGAAAACGATTCGTTGTACCATTCTCGACTCTTAATCCTTGTCTGAATTCAGTCCTCCCCCCCTATCGCGTGAAGGGCGGTAAGCTTTGACGTTTCATTAAATTATTAGAGAAAGAAGACGATTCGTTGTACCGTTCTCTAAATCATTGTATGAATTCAGTTTCCCCGCTCCCGCGCGAACTCCTTGTCTCCGATCGCATAACAAATTCGTCACAGAGTTCATCTATGTTTACACTGTTCAGGATTGTCTGATGTGCATTGCAGATTGCTACTTTTGGGCTTCGCGCTTAACATTTATCTCGTTGCTTTTTAACGCTGCGTCTTTGCATTTGGCGCACTGCATTTCTATGATGCTGTTGATTGAACAAATTGAATAAATTCATCAATTCCTGATGAGGCCGTATGAGCGAGAATTCAATTCATTCTTGTCTCATTTACGGTTGTCTCATTTACTTCGTATATTATGTATGTATTATGAAAATGAGATAGCAAAATGTGTATATCGATGGTCATCTTGCAAGTAATAACCATTAACTATTCTTATCGGGCTCTCATCATTAATTTTTCTCTTCATTTTTGTTGTTTTGATGGTGAATTATTGGGGGGGCGGGGATGATTGTACAGGCCATCCCCCCCACCTGAAATATTGGGGGGGATATATCCCCCCATCCCCCCCCCCCGGGATCGACACCCATGCTACAAACATAATATGCTTTGTCCTCAAAATTAATAAATTGAATAACAGAAAAGACCTCAATGGCAAATCATGTATTTAATTGCATTTTAATTGCAGTTGTAAACGTGGGTGGCATTTCTTCCCCCTAACATTCCTAACTTGAATAAACATAATTCGAATACGAATGACAGGTGTTAATTTGAATGATAAAAATGACGCCTCGACAAGTGACGATTAATTTGAATGCTAGTTGAGCAGTTTCTAAATTGAATGACAGATCTATGAAATCCTTCGACCAAAATCCTAAATTAAATACAAAATCGGGAAAATTTAATGATAATTGGCATGGCAAAGCTGATCTGCGCTAACTTAAATGCAAAGTAAATGAATTCGAATGACAAACTCGCGAATTTGGCCGGGAAATCCTATATATAATTTACTGTTCATTTTAACACGTTTTTTTTTAAATTCAAATGCATCTCCGTGCACTTCAATTCTTCCAATTCGGAATCATGGTAATATCAAAGTTAAACAAGTAATTTGTAATTCAAGTTTAACTTAGTCAATAGTCAATCAATTTCAACACTTGTCCATTCATTTTCGTCAGATTTCATTCGAATTCGTTTCACCTGGCGGTCCGCCGCAGAATCGAATTCGTTTTCTTGCAACTTTGGTAGATTCCCATTTAAATGTAATAACCCTTGTTAATTTTAATCATATTCCATTTTAAAGAGTACCGATCTGTCTAATGATACCTTATTTATAACTCTGCTGTCCCGGCTGAATGAGCAACAGGCTTTGAAAAAGTTTTGTCAAATTTCTCTTGTACCAAGTCTGGGCTAAAGCAATCAATGTGGGTCAAAACTCAAAGCTTAAGAAGTGATATTTAAGTCTAAGAAAAATAGTTGACTTAGTCATATTGATTTTGGGCGATTGAATAGAAAATGTAACAATGTCAACACAGACTTGTGAAAGTGCTAAATTAAAAGCAAAAAATATTACATTCTCTCTTTTTTGATAACACAATATTGGCTTCTCTCGCATCCCTTGTTTAAGGAAAGCGTTGACATTGAGTCATTCGAAATGGACAAAGTTTACTTGAAATGAAATCTTTGCAATGACAGTATACTGTAAATTGCATTGATAGTTATCAAAATTATCATCATGACTTTCATTCTTGCTTTTACTGAATCTTCTAGTTAAATAAATTTCTGAGTTTTTATGCGCTGTTCGAGACAAATAAGTTGTGCACTTTACGAAACATGTGAAATGGTGCAATGGACAAGTGAGCAGAGAGATCTTAGATGTCATGAAACAAGAGGTTAGTAGGCTGTTAAAATAATTTAGAGTTATCCGGTGGATTAAAAGTAGGTCTTGTGAAAACGCAAATATATCGGACCCCTTTTATGAACAAAATCTGAAGTATGCATGGAGGAAACCCAAGTAACATATGACCTGACCCACATTCGGTCCATCAGCCCAAATTTGATACAAGGATATTTCAACGGCACTTTTTAAAAATCCTGGTGCTCAGTCATCAGTAGCAGAAAAAAATAAGAATAGGGTATCATTAGGCAGAAAACAAGTTATTCTTTACAATAACATATTTGTCAAGGTCACAATGACAAACATTTTTCAATTATAAGCTACGAAAATTGTTATTTTTAAATATTTGTATACGCACCGTGTATATATTGCAGGAATACACAAATTTAAACATTTTCCAAACCGTCTCGCTTGGCCACAGCTGCATTCGTTTTTAATTATTCGTCTGTCAAATTCTCCATTTATCGAGATTAGTTTCGAATATGACACAATTTGATCGAAACAATTATTGTCGAGTTGTTACCGCAAAATGCGTTTTTTTAAAGCTGAAATAAGTATGCCTTCTCATGTTTAACACTTTAGGTCCGTTTAACAACATTTTATTCTATCTGGATGAAATTCCAAATAACCAGCAACATCTATGAAAATTTATTTACCGAACCTCTTGTGTAATTTTGTTAATCAGTATTTAATTACTATCAACAATTTCCTTGAAGGGCCAAAAAAAAAAAATCAAATGGAGATGGTTTGCAAGATAAAAAGAACAGCAGAGATATTAATTTTCTTCAAAATCTTTTCTGTGATATGAAATAAAAAGAGGTGGGAAAATGTAACTTACCTTTTGTTTGTACATTTGATGTGAATCCTGTCAAAATCGCAATCAAGATTAGCCCAATCATGCTGGAGGAATTTGTCAAGGTTCCAGGGAGTTTCTGCGACAAAAATCTGACCTACCTCTCATGAAGTTAGCAACCTGAAGTGTGTTCTCAATCAGATTATCCCTCCTTTTATTGTGTGCAGGAAAGCTCGAAATTAATTTAAACTGGGGTTTATAGTTAAATCCTCTCTTACGGAAGGGGATTTGGTGACAACAGGTACATTCATTAATACCACAGCTAACTCAACCGTAGCTAACCAATTAATTAAGTCAATTTGTATAGCATGAGAGTTGTAGGGAGGGTAGAGAGAGAGAGAGAGATAGAGATAGAGAGAGAGAGAGAGAGAGAGGAGAGAGAGGAGAGGGGGGGGGGGGCACAGAAGAGAGTTTAACGAAGAGGAAAGAGACTGAAAGAGCTCAAATAATTTACATTTGTATAATAATATTACAAGACATAAAAAGATAAAAATGATAAACAGATAAAAGAGGGAGAGAGAGAGGGAGAGAGAGAGAGAGAGAGAGAGAGAGAGAGAGAGAAAGAGGGAGAGGGGTGTGGGGCTTTGGATATAATGCTTCTATATATGCACGGGGAGTGCAAGAGAACAAAGTGTGTGTATGTGAGATTTTGAGCTTTAGAGTATGTGTGTTGGAAAAATAGAGAAAGAGAGTAAGAGTCATTTCTGCTAAAGAAAAAGGCAATGTATCTGTAGATGCATGTGGATCTATCCTAGTTTAAGTGTGAAAGTGGAAAAAATATGGAAGATAAGAAGAGAAGCAGGCAGTGTAAGTGAAAAATAAGTACACATTTTTTTATTTCGAGCATTCGACACGCACGAGTTTCCTCTGCAAACAGGCAAGGAAATTAAGCGTAATTAATTGACTGATTTTTAAAGGATTATACTCTATACAAATGTTATTTATCTTCCGTCCTCAGGTGGAATCTTCAACGTCACCAACAAATCGTGAGATCATCTAGCGAACTCTAATAGAATGGCGATGAGTACAAATATTTTGAAAACCAGTCAGTCACTGTATTATGTATATCTCATGGACCTTTCATCTCTTTCGATTTTCCTCCCTTCCCCTTCTCTTTCTCTCTCCCTCTCTCTCTCTCTCTCTCTCTCTCTCTCTACCCCCCTCATGTGTCTTTCTCCCTCCTTCTGACTCCTTAATGTATCATTGATTTGACAAATCTATAATTACCATTCAAGTTTTGATCACGAATCATGAGATTCAGAATCTGAAAAAAAGTAAATTTCTACAAAGCTATCTTTTTCTGATAACATATTTTACATATATGTTGTTATATATGTTATGTTTTATAAAGTATTGATGTTTTTTGTTCGTGTTATAAAGCCAAAACAGAGAACTACAGCTGATCTAACATTTTTTAAATGGAGGGTATCTCAACATAAAAAGTTCTTCTTTTCACCTTCTATGGTCACGTAGTGGAAAGTACGAAAAGTTAGTAAATATAAAAGCTAGGCCTTTTCCATATTTTCAAAAGCTATTGACTGATTTTGAAGCTCTTCAGCCCATTCAAACCAAGATTCTGGGTCAATAATTCATGAAGTTGTTTGATAAATGCAGAAATAGGTGGAGCAGATTTAATTTAATTTCATGATTAAATCCCTCTGAACTGAATGGAAGATTTTTAGGCTTGCACTTTTATGATTGATCGCTAGCCTCCTAGCTTCCATGTCTGTTTGACGAAAAAAAGAAACATTGAGAAGCGGTTTGTCGAGCAATCCCATTATAATTAATACATTTATAACTATTCCAAGGACACGTCATACCGTATTCTCTCTGCCCTCTTTAATTAACAATGTATCAACAATAGTTTTTTAAATAAAAGCTGAATCAAATCAAATCTAATAATCCATACAGGGAACAATATATACAAGTTGATATAAAGGATATAAAGCTCTTTATTCATCGGAACAAATCAAATCAAGGGATTTTTACCTCTAATACTACACTTAATTTTCAAATCTTTCATAAGAAAGCAAACGAGTAATATTGTTAACACATTCATGCTACCCTTATTAATAAACACACACACATATATACAGTGTGAGTCAAAACAAAGTTTACACCTCGAAAATTGCTAATTATTAAAAAAAATCATATATTAACATTTGTTTATGTTGTTTATGTGATGTTTGAATAAAACAATTGGGATTTGGTATTAATTCGGTCTTTGCAGATCCAAATAACATACCTGACAAAATTAATCATGTCACACATATCAAATATCGAATATCAAATATCAACGAACACTTGTGCGCGTGTGTGTGGGTGTGTGTGACTTTGCCCTTTGCAAAAAGCATATGCAATGCATTTCATTTGATACATTCAATTCATTCTCTCACTCCGCTAATCCCAACATAATACATACTGTAGGCATCACTTAGGCGCAAGTCGATTTTTGCACTCTCGCAAACAATGTCTCCTGTTCATCCAAGCGTGAACACATACTACAAGAAAATGATACCAAATGATTTGGGATAAAACACTCTTTTATAACATGTGTAATAATTTATTGTTCATAGATGATTTTAAAAATAATTAGCAATTTTCTAGGTGTAAACTTTTTTTTGACTCACACGGTATATATATATATATATGAAATATATTTCTGATGTATTTTAATACACAGACACACACGCACGCGTGTCTCCTTCAACACACTCACTTTATGAACTTAGCATATTACCTCGTTTCCCACATATTAGTGTTCCTTCTTTACATTCAAAATTTAAAGCGGATTTCAGACTAAATTGTTTGATTTTATTTAGTTATATTTGTTCATTTTTAAAGCAGGTTTGAAATATGCTTGACACACACACCCACAACCAAACTCATGCACACATACACCCAAAATTGTCATCACAATTCCTATGACACAATGCTAACAATCTTAAAATGATACAATAAAAAAAAAATGATAATATGGTTAATAACTGAAATATTAACTGCTTAAGTTGTATACAGATTAAATGATTTTATCAGTCATAACAAGGATAATCAATCATACAAAATTGCGTTATTGTCTATAACATGATTATCTGCTTGATTATAATCATGTAGTCTAGAAAAAAAGACTTCAAATGTTCATTATATACACGGACGGACAATATTTACATTACTTTGTACAGTTATATAATCTATAAACCATATATTTACTGTTTCATCATTCATTATACTAAATCAGACATTAGGCTATTGCCCACGTTCGTTATTGAAGTTACAATTATATTTGTTACCGTTTTCTCCTAACCATATTGGTGTTAATGTCTTATCATGCCCATGTCCAACCAAAGTGTAAATAATTGTATATGGCTCTTTTTTCTGTTTAGAACCAATTTGAAAATGATCTAATGAATAAATAGTTCCATAATCTATACAAGACCATTATATTGAAAGAAGGCTTTAAATCGCCAAATATATAGGAAACACTCAATATATATCCATAGTTGTTGTCTTTCCGTCATACAAAATAATACTTGTTGGCTATAATCTTTAAAATTATTTAAGACTAAATCGTACGAATTAATTACGTATCACTTTTTTGTAAAGTGATAATTTGTTGTAAACGCCTAAGGCATGTAAAAGAATGCCTTTAAAATGCTCGACTTTATATGAAAAAAGTTGCCTAGGTGTATGTTCTTCCATGGCCTTGAATTAGGAGTGAATTAATTGCGAGCTATATCATATACATTCTCATGTAAATATATGACAAATGCAGTTTCAATAAGAATACCTAGGCCCTACATTCTTGAGCTCATGGAAACATCATGCCTCTGCCTATTGAATGCTCTGCCGCAAGCTATCTACCAAGTTATATATATGTATCAGATTATTCAGCCAATTTACATTCACATGCCCCCCATGATGATAGTCAGTCATACAAATAATTTGATAATAATTTTGTTTACCCATGGAAGCCCCGTCAGCATCAGGGCTGTTCTTCATGAGGACCTTGCATTTAGTAGTACCCCAGCATTTACCAGGTACCCTTTTACAACTGGGTGGAGATTGGCAAATGTGGAATAATTTCGTGCCAGAGGACGTTAGTGTCGGGCTAGGATTTGACAGTCAGACTCACAGTCAAGTGAATTAACCGCAATACCACGACACCTTCACCTCCTTATTGCAACATTCATGATCATACTACAGTAGTAACCAGGCGCGTACGCAGGATTTTTTCAAGGGGGGGGGGGGGGGTTTAACATCGGGCCGAAAATTTCGCAACGACTCAGCCAGCCGCTGAATAAGCGGGGGTGGGGGGGGGGGGGGGCAGAGGACACTTTTTTTGGTCTCGAAATTTGAAAATTTGACATTTTGCTCCGTTGGGGGGGGGGGGGGTAAGGTCACCTTTTTTAGGTCAACTAAACTATGGGAGTATTTTTTTATTTTTTTTATTTTTTATAATAAAATAAAATAAAAATTTTTAAGGGGGGGGGGGTTTAGGGTTTTTTTTTTTTTTTTTTTTTTTTTTTTGGGGGGGGGGGGGGGTTTGCACACATAAAAATACCAAGGGGGGGGGGGTTCGACCCCCCGAATCCCCCCCCCCCCTGAGTACGCGCCTGGTAGTAACTATGATGACAAAGGCAACTGCCAGCCAAAAAACTCAATTTAATATAGCATTATAGTGACAAGTGGATCTTAATGTAGTTTGAAAAATCTATCACCTCCATTAAGTCGATATCCAGGCTATCAAAATCCAGGAGTATTCTGATATAAGTACAAAGAACTAGATCTTGATAAACATACCTTAAAAATACATATGAATTTCATTTTTTAACCATATCAATTTTGTTCCTATGAAGCGAAGTTGCTACGTGACCTCCTAGACTTTTACACACCATGATATCCAAATAATTATCTTGTTTATCGGCAAGAAGATACAATTTTTTTCTGGCCCGGTCAGATTTGTTAAAATTCTTTGTGATTAAAGTAGAATGTCCTATCTTTCAAAAGACACTATTATTGTGACGTTATAGTCGATACTTGCCAACATGATTAGAACATGATACTTTTGCAATCGTTAGTTCTAAACCTGTCATGCCCATAGCAGTCGCACTGCTAACGAAATGAAAATGGCATCATGTATGACCCGCACCTCCATCCCAAAGTAAAACCTACAACATCAATTCACACTTACATACACGCGGACAAACCCACACGAACACGCACACATGCACACACCCGCCCACACCAAAATACGCAATGTTTGTTATTTACAGAAAATAAAGTCGAAGTCCATATATCTAGACCTAACCCATTGCAGTTTTCCCCTTTAAATCTTACAAATAATGCCGTTTCGTAGATACAGTGTGAGGACGATCAGAAAAATTGCCTTGGTACCATATTTGTAAAATCCATTAAAGTGAGTAATGGTTAGGTGCTCATGAAAGTAAAATAATGCAGTGCGCCGAGGTTGCATTCCACGATACACAGGTGGTAGTATTATATCTATCTTTCCAAATCAGATAGTTGATTTTACGGATCCAGCCGGTGACGAGGGAAGGGTTCCAATTCGTGAGAATTTTCTGAGCGTCTATAAGCAGGGGGGGGGGGGGGGGGGGTAGTGCGCACTATTTTTTACTCGACAATCAACCCTCCCTCAAGAGCAAAAAACAACAAAGTAAAATTGTGGTAACCATCTTTTTGTTTGGGGGGGGGGGGAGGGCGGGGGGGGGGCCTTCTTCTTTTTGTTTTTAAAGGTCAAATTTTCGTTACCATATTACCCCCTGTACCCGCCCCTGATGTTTTATTATTGAATCCTGGTAAATCCTTAAATTTTCCATTTCTTGCTATTAAGGAAATCTACGGTTCATAATAGGAACACCCTTCCTCCTCTTGGAAGGCACTATAGTGCTCATGGTCTCGGGTACTGGAGTTGAGACCACAGACGCCATCTTTGAAATTGAATGAGACGCAGTAGTCCTCCTTCAAGCACTCAGCAGCACAGCGGGTCTTGGACTTCTTGGGGACCGTTTTCTGCGTGAACCCTCGGAGACAGCGGTTAGAGAGCGGTGACGCGGTGTATGTGCTGGATCGTGTGACGGCGGCTGGAGCTATAAGTGTACATAAAAAGTATACCATTCACAATTGAGTAAGCATTCTGATAACTAAAAATAATTATAAAAAAAAACAACACACACACACACACACACAAAACAACCAACAGAGAAATACTCGTTTGTGCCCATGAAATTCTTTATATCGTGTGAATTCCATTCGCTTCTTCAAATTGATGGCTTGTCTACTATTATGATATTTTTGCAATTTTTGGTATTTAATATCTAGCTCAACTAAATGAAAATGATCCAGTTCCAAAACTATTAATACAAACAGCAAGTAATGCGTGCAATATTTAATTTCATTTGTTGACACTTTTTTCTGTCATTCTTTTCTTCATTCTGAAATGAAGTACCAACTGGCCACAAACTTTCTATTATGAGAACGCAGCAAATGGGACTTGGAACAAAATGACTGGAGAGAATGTAAACAAAATATCATAAATATTCCGTAATGATTTATTTTGTATTAATGATGTCGTTATCGTTGTTTATGTGTAATACTACTTTTGTTTATATAGGCCTATTTGTTTACATTAAAGGGATTCACAGAACACCTAATTTAATACTGAATGGACTACCCTGTTTTTTGTGATACGAAGTAAATAAATAAAAAGTATTCTACACCCCTAAAACACTGAAATGTTTGACTGCTTGAACCTTGAGGTGTGTGCAAAGTAATTTGCAACCTATCTTAAAAGTTCACATTACCTTCACAGAGTACTTGATGTTGCGCCGTCGCGCATACGTCTGATTGAAGTCCGTCATATTTATCATAAAACACACAGTCTTCATCAGGAGAGTGAACATATCCGCTTCCCCACCATCCTATCAGAGTACAGCATTCAAAAACACGACATCCACATGAAAGAGATAAAATTACATCGGGAGATCAGTTTTGTTGTGGAAAAAGATTTCATTAATGGCATATTTATCGAGGAGTTATTTCTGGATAGTCTATCGATAATATAAAAGTTGTGGAAGGTAAGATACCGACAATGAAACATTAAAACTTATAGAATATAAAACATATTGTACGTGACACTGTCAGTTGAGACGATGTATTTATTTTCTTATGTAATGTCTGCCTATCAAAATAAGTTGTCATACAATTGCATGATGGGCCCTCAAATTCAAACGGCATGTCCACTCCAAAAATTACTTACTTTCAATAGAAACAGAAAAATCAGACAAATTAATAAAAACAAAATTGAGCAAAATCGGATTACTAATGAGAAAGTTATGAAGTTATAATGACATGACAAACTTTGAAAATCACAAGACAAATTGACAACTCACTTACAGACTGGGATGTCATTGCCTCACTATCCACTAATTGTTTTCTTTTTATTGATAATATAAATTTCCAATTTCCCCGCTAAAAATCTGATTTCCTCACACCATCATCCACGTTATATTGATAGTAACCCATAGGAAAGTGAAAAGTATGCCGCAGACCTGCGGCAGACTTTTAGTCTGCGGCAAAGAGTATGCCGAAGTATGCGGCAGAAAGAAATTTTACTGCAGACTTGCCGCATACCAGTATGCCACAGGAACAGTCTGCGGCAGATCTGCGGCAGGATGAAACTTTGCTCCAGACTTGCCGCATACTAGTATGCCACAGGAACAGTCTTTTGCCATTATTAACCAATAGATTATTTTGTCTGATCATGTTACAATTACATTCACGTTTTAGCAATAGATTGATAGATTGATATTTATTATATGATTACTAACCAAGAAACAATATACATATTTATTATATATATATGTGTACGAGCCTGTGTCACTATATATGTTACTCTTGAATACACTTCAAATGATCTATGTGATGGAGTTAATACAATTGAGAATATAATATACCTAATTGGTAATATCGATATTTATATACCTCGCTTAAGTAATCCAGCAATCTGATTGGTCGAAATTGCATTCATAAACTTTAACTGTTCCCGAAAATTCGCAGTAACCATTGTTTAAACAGACCTATTTTTTCCAATAACCATGGTTATTGGGAAAATAGGTCAGTCTCCATGGTTACCCCATAGGTTTACATGTTAAAAAATGGTTTGAGCGATCGAGGATACCGTACGTGTGCGAAAAATTGGTCGGTATTTTCATACAAGACAAGACAATTCCAAACAAGACAAAAATGGCTCAAGAATCTCTCCCAAGATTTCAACTTACCAAATGCAAGACTCGCTGACAGCAAGAACAACAAAAAGGGTACGTGAAATTATCCATAAACATGTTCGTTTAGTTGCTGAAAAAGCATAGACGTATAGACTCTAGACGAAAATAGATCTAGTTGTCAGCGCACCCGATGTTGTGTGTTAAAATTATTCCCATAGAGATTGTACGCAATGCATTCTCTATGCAGTCTACGTGCATTCCGCGACCATGCAAAAAAGGTCAAGTTTTTTTTTCAATTCGAGATTCAAACCTTTATAATCTGTTGTGATCCTGAAGGTGATACTCAATAAGTGAGGTCTCCATTTTCCCCACAGGGCCGGCCCACCCCCAAAATTGTAAAAATATCTTGCTTAGACTAGAATCTAGATCTAGTCTACTCTCAAAGATACACTCATAAAAACAATCGTGCAGATAAGGTGGTGTCATTAGTTGACTCTTTTGTTTTCGGCATATAAAAGTATTAATGACTGCTTTAATATTCGAGAAATAGTTGTTTTTATACGCTCTCGGGAAGGTTACAATTGGGCTATTGCCCTCGGCACGCCTCGGTCAATAGCACAATTCTAACCTTCCCATGAGCGTATAAAAACAACTATTTCTCTCAAAGCAGTCATTAATACTATAATATTGGTATTACCTAATTGGTAATATCAATATTGCCAATATCGATTATGAAGTATCAATCAGTTTATCACTGGTTCTTCTACATGCATACTTTATTGCCACGTACTGGATATGAAAGAGTATGCGGCAGGTCTGCAGCAGGTTTATATGAGATATGAATATTCATGATGAAGAGTCTGCGGCAGGTCTGCAGCAAGTCTGCGGCAGACCTGCCGCAGACACTTCATCATACTGAAAGAGTATGCGGCAAGTCTGCAGCAAGTCTGCGGCAGACCTGCAGCAGACTCTTCATCATACTGAAAGAGTATGCGGCAAGTCTGCAGCAAGTCTGCGGCAGACCTGCCGCAGACTCTTCATCATACTGAAAGAGTCTGCGGCAAAACTAATTTGCATGTGAAAAAGATGACTGTCTGCGGCAGGTCTGCTGCAGATCTGCGGCAAGTCTGCCGCAGGAGTATGCGGCAGGCTCATTTCTTTCCTATGGGAATATGTTTTTGTGTGGAAGCATTAATATATAGTATGTTTTTCAGTTAAATCATGAAAAATGTAAACTTAAAAAAAAACTGTTTATATAAAAATCAATGATTATGAATATACAATCTTCAGAAAAATGATTAATTCTTCAAAGTTCATAAAAATGATTAATTCTTCAAAGTTCATAAAATATTTTGTGAAATGTTATGCACACAATATGATACAAATCATATAGCCTGGGCAAAGGCATTGGAAAATCAGGTTTTGGGGGATATAAAGGGAAATTGATGGGATAAAAATATATTATGCAGTAAGGCAATGACGGCACAGACTGATAACCAACTTGGCAATTTGTGTAGTGATTTTCTCAGTTCCATAGTTTTCCATACTTAAAAAAAAATCATAACTCTCTAATTAGTTATCCGATTTTACTTAATTTTGTTTTGCTCTTTTTCTCTTGTTCTTCTGCATCTATTAAAAGCAAATTATTTTTGGAGTGGACTTAGCCTTTAAGGCTCTTTTCACGATGTGTGTGTGTGGGGGGGGGGGGAGGGGGGGGGGGGCGACGGGCCCGCCCCTGGACTTTTACACATTTATTTTAATAATAATATAGGATTTCGCGGCCAAATTCGCGAATTTTGTCATTCAAATTAATATGTCTTGCGTTCAAAATCGCCGGTTTTAGTGCAGTCAGGTATATTTCGGTTTTATATTCCCTTTTCTAGTTTTCAAATCTATGGAATTTTCGTTAGAATCTACGTATGTTTCTTTCAAATTAATGAACATTGTGCTTCTTTCACTATTTGGTCATTCGATTTGGCGCAACACGATTTTCTGACAACGCGACGGTGTACTTCTAGCATTCTAATTCATTTGTAGCATTCAAATTAGCACTTTGTGCACTTAAATTGATGGTCAATATACATTTCTCGTTTATTACACACTTTTATAGCTCATTCTTTTTCTTTCAAGATTGTTTTTTCATGTGTATTTCATCATATTTCATTTTCTTGCATTTATACACTTATACTTATTAGATTTATCTGATATTCATCAGCATTTAAGTTTGATTGTTAAGAAGAAAAAAAACGACTTGCATCTACGGACCTGATGGTCTCAGTATATTTGTAAATGTTCATGTAAGGAAGTTGTTTGTCTCATGTTTCATCATAAATTTATCATAATTTCATTATGGAAGAAGGGTACAATATTGTGACTGGGGTAGGGACTAGAGTCAACAATTTGAACATGATTATATATAGTTAGCCATGTCTTTAGCCATCGATCTGCTGGCGGGCAAGTAAACTATGAAACTCTTTAAGAAAAACAGAGGGGTGTGCTGGGTATAAGAGACGATATGAATTACTTTTGTAAAATTCCGAGTCTGTAGTAAAAAGGGGCGATTGAGGGTACCCTCAACTTTCCCGGGTATATGAACATGTCTGTGCAGAAATGCCATATCCCTTGATTTCGCCCCTTCTTTACTTTATGTCTGACTACACCCATCTGTATTGTCCTTAAAATAAATAAATGGAATAACAGCTTAGACCGCAATGGCAAATCATGCATTTTAACTGCATTATTTAAAAACTGTAAAAGTTTGTTGCAATTCTTCCCCCTAACATTCCTAACTTGAATAAAAATATTACGAATACGAATGACAGGTGTTAATTTGAATGATAAAAATTACGCCTCGACAAGTGAATATTAATTTGAATGCTAGTTGAGCAGTTTCTAAATTGAATGACAGATCTATGGAAACCCTTCGACCAAAATCCTAAATTAAATACAAAAACTGGAAAATTGAATGATAATTGGCATGGCAAAGCCGATCTGCGCTAACTTAAATGCAAAGTAAATGAATTCGAATGACAAACACGCGAATTTGGCCGGGAAATCCTATAATAAAAATAAATAAAAAATGTTTTATATAATTATGTTTAGTTAGTGCTCACGCTTCCCCCCACCCCCCACACATTGAGCGCAATATTGGTCGGCGCGATTTTCAAATTGTAGGCCCCCTATCGGCAAATCCTGGATCCGCCACTGGAAATGGGTGTATAGTAATCATTCTTAGAATCATAAATATTTCTACCCTATACCTTATATTTTCTGTACATACCACCAGTGCTGTCAAACACTGTTCCATCTATACAGGTGGGTGTTCCCCCCTCACACCCTACCCACACATCCCAGATAGGTGCAGCAATCGGATTATCAGGCGCGCTGACAAAGCCAAGACTGTTAATGTATGCTGCCACAGCGTCGTACTCCTCTTGCGACGAAGGGACGAAGAGTTGAGCCTTTGCATTGGTACATACATGTATGGCATACGGCGTTTTTGCCATATAGACATTACCCAGGATTCGGTAACACCTGTCTCCGAATTTCCACCAGCCTTCGTTGCATCTGTAGGTCACTTCTGCAAATTTAATAATAAAGTGAGCTTGTAACTTTACTCTATTTTTGTTTTGTTTTGTTTTATTTCTACAACATCGTGATATCAATTAAACCTATTCACACAGGTACATGGTCAAATCTCGTCCAGATATGAAGCGTAAATCGTGGTGTTTTCGTCTTTGAAAAAAATGTATAAATGAATGGCAATTATGACAAAGGTCCCACTCGTATTTACTGATCTGTTTGTTATACGATACATCAACGTGGAGCCCATTGCACCTATGTCTGCATCAAAATAAATATATTTAAAAAAAAATAAAAAAAAGGCGCGGTTTACCGCGGCATATCTGGACGAAGCTTAAAGGAGCTACACAAAGAAAATTCACTAACAACTCATAAATAGAACAAATTACATATGGATGGAAAGATTTTCTCTTGAAAAACACGACCAATTTGCTGAGAAATCATATAGATATCATGGAAAGGCGTAAAATGCAATTTTTCAAGACCCTCCTTAGATCCCCGAACGCCCCTGAACGTAAGTCAAACACACAAGCGTAGCGAGCTCTAAATAGTGACGTCACACGCTGGACGAACAGCTCAGTGCCGTGTAGCAGTATGCAGCTAGCCAGCCGTGTCCCGTATGTGACGTCACAAATATTGACGCTCTACAAAGGACCGCTGAAGGCAGAAAATCTGGATCTCAAAACTAACATTTTTGAGAGTTGATTACTGCGGGCCCCAAACATATCTTGAAGAAAACAGTTGTTGTATTTGATCGGCAAGGCTTCCCCTTCGAAATGATATGAGTTTAGCATCAATTCAAAACACTTTTGATTCTTCGTGTGGTTACTTTGAGAGTCTCACAAAACAATAAAAGCACAATTTTGCCGACGTCCATTGGAACTAGTTTGAATTTAGATGAGTTTCAAGGATATGTCAAAGAGCTTGTTTAGAACTTCAGACGACCATTTACGCGAGACTAAATTCCTATGGTACGGTTGCCCCTGTCTCTGAATTTCTTCTGGGTAACTGGAGTCGATTTTTATACATTAGTAATCAAATTAAAATGGAAGGGCACAGGGGACAATTTGCCCCTTACAGTGGTTTAAAAAAAAAAAAAAAAAAAAAAAGAGAAAATGGGCTACGGTTTAGCAGGGGGGGGGGGGGTGTGAGGGAGGGGGGGGGGAGGGAGTAACTTCCCTCTTTGTTTCCGCCCTTTGCTGAACTATATGCATTATCGTAAACTCTTGTGTTTTGCCCCTCCTAAGTTCAAGGCCTTAGTATGCCACAGATGTGCATGACATATTCAAGTCAAGATGTGGTTGGCTACTAGTTTAACTTATCTCAGCCTCTATATCGGAAACCGGCTAAGTACATCAAACGCTGGCCGGAATGTAGGTAGATTAAGCGAATAATTATATTTCTGATGGTTTGAGAATAATCGGGGTTTAAATGAGATAAATGTGAATTTTTTAGAGTCGACATCAAATTTGGAAATCTGCGACAGAAAATCCGGTTGTGTTTGCATGATTTGACTCACTTCTACAATAAAGTGTTAATCTTATTCACGTTTTCTTTTAATGGTCAGACGGGATATATTATACTGGCATGCAAACTATAATGTTATAAGGCATGACAGGATATGGTGTTTCCAAAATTAATAGAAAAGAAATAGTAAAAAAAAAATTATTTAGAAATTTTCCGGTATCATTAAGAAATTATAAGGAATTGGCAATAGGTATGTCATTTAATCATTATTAATGTCAAAGTTGCTTTTTATACTCTTTTGTCTGAAAATGTCATTATCACATGTTCCATTATTCATCTGTTTCCTTTCTTTTTCACTTCGGCCTAGACCAAGAAACAATAAACTAAATTTGAAAAGTAAAATTTACTTACCTTTAGCAGCCGACATATCCGATAAACAAAAAGTATAGAAGAAAACGAGCTTCATAAGCCTTGACGCCATCTGTTTCTATGTCCTTGCTCCTGATGTGTGTGCTATTATTTGGTAATATAAGATTACAAAATACTCCGAAATTGTAAAATAAAGAAAGTGCAACTTCCTGAAAACGGTTCTAAATGGGCTGTTCAAATTATTTCAAAGACGTGATGGTAGCCTGTATCCATGATCCACGATCAAGCGTCCAACCCCGATGCCTCGAGAAAGAAGAATGAGATATTTTATCGATATCAAATATGTTCATCGAATAATGTTTTTAATAAATTGATATCACGGTTGTTGATCAGCATGAAAACCGCATTCATTAATGCGACAAAGGTTTTCTTTTGTTAGGCATGCTACAAGAGAAAGTGTCAAAAACATAATTGGATACGCATCCCGAACGGCAATGGACTTTCAATTTGTTGATGAGATGTATGAATACTTGATGAGTAATCATCACAGCTAGAATAATGAATATTTGATCCAAAGTGGATCTGATTTTTAAAAAAAAAGGCAATTGATATTATAAATGAGCAGACAGCGACGGCTTTTTTTACTATCACATCATTCTAATCAATGTACAAAATATCATTGTGTTTGACCCGAATAAGTTTAAATGAAAGTTCACTCTCACTATGCTAAAATGGGCTTTTTTTGTTTCCATGACTTTCAATTGTAAATGAAATGGTAAAAATAGAGTCTAGGTATTCCCTCTATAAGTGCATGGATAAAAGTAGCCCCAAAAATCAAGATTATGGTCGTTTTTCACCCATCTTACTGCATGGAGGGTCAAGAGAAACAGCTCATAACAAAATATAATAACACCTAAAAAACCATACTGACTTGGGCTAATCGTGAAACCAAAACGAGTGGTTTAAATGACTACTACCTATAGGTGCATAATTTTTCTTTTCTTTCTTCCATCGTTTAAAACATTTTTTATTCCATACTATACCAATCAATTTTAGAAATATAATACAGTTGTTTTCATCTTGACATGATTCAAAACATTTTCATTACGTAGATTGTACGATTGATGAAAAAAATACTTAAATCAATTGTAACATACAAAAAATAACCCCATCCAACCAAACACACTACTACCCCCGACCATGCGACATACACAGACGACACACACAACCCGACCACACTTCCACACATATATCATACACTGTTTATAGCCTCCTCATAATACCCAAAATGGCTTTCAGAAGGTGTCGTCACACGAACCCGCACACACCCACATTACATACATTGAACATGACCATATCCTCCCGCGCATAAAACTGACAACCATAACTCTTAAAGGTAATACAAAGTTTTGGGAAATTTTGAAAATTGGCTGAATAGTGATTCTTTACAATTTTGATATATTTGGATGCCCCTGTGGATGTATTAAGCACTAGAAATTAAGCCTCTAAAACACTTCTACTTTCGAGATAAATTGAATACAAACATTTACCGGTGCTCCTAAATTTTGATGAATTTCAAATAGCGCCTACGGCCATACAATGGTAGCTGCGACCATGAAAATCTCAGAATATGTAGTTGTGATATATAATTTCCAAACGGGAATAGCCAATCGGTCGATTCTAGTCAAGATTTATAGCTAAATTAATATATTGACCTTGAGAGGGAGCTATATAACATAAACAATTTATTATTATAATTTCATCACTTTAGACTCGATTTAAACCGCGACAACGATCATTGAATATACTAGGATCGCATATGCTTCCAATATGTTCATTTGAACCAAATTCATGACCCCATACCAATACTTTGTATTACTTTTAACATAATCATGATAACGTTCATCATCACAACATGGTGTTTTCACACTGACAAAGACACATTAGAAAGTTGGTTGTATTTATTCCACGTCAAAATGTTTAATATATCAAGTGATAATGTGAAAGACCTCGCTACGTAAGTTTATCAAATTTGTAAATAGAAACAATAATGAGAAACTTCTCATGGCTTGCACACATGTCAGATTATCATTATACCATTCTGAACAATAGAGCCTGCACATTAGGTTCACCAAAAAAATCATTTTAAGCGTCGGGCTGGAGCAGGGCAAATTGAGTGCACGGTGTGCACCACACAATTGTTAAGGGCCACTCTAACCCAACTAACATAGCCTTTTAAAACATGAATACACCTCTACTTATTAATATTCCTGCCTCTGATTTTTCAGAAAATCTCTAAATTGACCAAAAAACTATAATAACCATCCATTTTTACAGATCTCACGCTTGCTGGGCTACGCCCCTCGAAAAAAGGTATACTGTCACGTGGCTTGATGGCGTATTTGACGTTATTGCGGGCATGTCCGATTTCATAATTTAATAATTTCATGATTAGGAATGATGAAATTACCAGAAACGTACTGGGATTATCAAGTGCATATTATTTTTTCGGATAAATGTCTTTCCCCCCCAATTAATATCATAGTTTGCTTTTTAAAGACATTTTAATGTCTAAATCACCCTCCTTTTCACCGGGGAGGCTCCTGCGGTGACGTCGTATGCTATTGCGCAATACAGCCCCGAAACTGGGTCGTCATTTTTAAAGCTAGATTCGAGAATTTTTGATGATTTCTAAGAAAAATCATTGTCATGTTCGGAATCCCCGTCAAAAATCTTTCTACATGTCCCTTTTCCCCATTTTTTTAAAGCCCGTTTTGGTTAGAGTGGCCCTTTAAGCACACAATTGTTTGGTACTAGCAACCTTGACAACTTAGCGATTATGACGTCACACTTCAGTAATCAATTAAGAGGGGAGAGAGCAACAGAGAGAGAGAGAGGGGGGGGGGGGGAGGAGGGGGGGGGAAGGAGGAGAGAGGGATGAAGATGAGATGGAATGAGAGAAAGAGAGAGAGAGAGAGAGAGGGAGAAAGTGAGAGGAAGGCGAGCGGGATAGAGATTGAGGGGGATTAGGCCAAGATAGAGAGAGATAGAGAGAGAGAGAGAGAGAGAGAGAGACGAGTAAAAATGAGTCTACAGTAAATAGTGTGACACTAACATTTCCTGTAGCGAGTTGGTTTTAAGCCTATTTCGTCTTACGTCGTTCTCCTCATTACGTTGGTTGCATCACTGCATAACAAGTTTTAATAGATATGAAATGATTTCATCAGTCATAACAAAGATAATGATTTATCGCTCATATAAGATTGCATTTTGTCTATAAAATGATTCTCTGCTTGATTATAATCATGTAGTCTAGAAATGACTTGATAAATTGTTTACTATATACACGGACGGACAATAAATACATGTAAAGTTATTTATTTCTATAAACCATGTTCTTACCTTTTCATCATTGACTATGCTAAATCAGACATTATAGGCAATTGCTAAAAGAGTTACAAATATAATCTTTACCGTATATTTTCTCACAATATTGGTGTTTATGTCTTATCATGCTCATTGGTCCAACCGAAGTGTTAAGAGATAAATATGACTCATTTAATTTTCATTTTCGAACTAATTTGAAAATTATCTGATCAACACATAATTCCATAATCTAGACAAGACAATTATATTAAAAGTTGGCTTTAAATCGCCAAATACATAAGCAAACACTCAATTGACATCCTTCATTTTTGTCTCTCCGTCATGCAAAATAAAATGTTGGCCATAATCTTTAATACTTCTTTAAGGCAAAATCGTACAAATTAATTACCTACCACTTTTGTGTATAGTGATAATTTGTTGTAAACACCTAAGTAAGGCATGGGAGAAAGTTCCTTAAAAATGCCCGATTTTATATAAAGAAAGTTGATTAATTATGCTACATCTATGGCCGTGAATTATGTGAGAGCTTTATCATGTATAACATCATAGAAATAACACAAACGCAGCTTTGATACGAATGCGTAGATCCTACATTCATGAACATATGAAAATAACATGTCTCTGCTCTTGTAATGCTCTGCCGCCACCTCTCTATGACGTTGTACATGCATCAGATCATTCATTATTACGTTTATATGCCTCCTCATGAATATAATCAGCTATACTCAACATTGAACATAATCTAATAATAATTTTGATTACACCGGGAAGCCCCGTCAGCGTCACGGAGCTGTTATTTTTTAGGGCACTGCCTGCATTTATTAGTACCCCGGCATTTGCCAGGTACTCTTTTTGCAACTGGGCTGGGGTTGAACACTAAACCCATGATTTGAGAGTCAATTGAATAAACCGCAATACCCAAATATTAATGATTATACTACTATGATAAAAGAGGCAACTGCCAGCAAAAAAACTCAATAGTTTGAGTACAAAGAACTAGATATAGTCATGCCCCGTGTCATGCTTACCTCAACGAGACACTTTTGTTTCGTTATTTTTACCATGTAAATTATGTTCTTTCAAAGATTTCGCAGGAAGTTGCTAAATGACCTCTTTGATTTTTCACACATCATGATATCAAAATAATTCTCCTTGTTTTTATTTTGTTAAGGGTAAGGCCATTATCGGCAAGAAGATATATAATTGTCTGGCCCGGTCAGATTAGTTAAAACTCTTTGTGATTAAAGTAGAATGTCCTCTCCTTAAATGACCCAATTATTTTGATGTTGGTCGATAGTTTTCCAATTTGAATAGAACATAATACTTATGCAGTCATTAGTTCTTAACCTGTCATGCCTATAGCAGTTAATGGAATGAAAAATGGTATTACTCGCGACTCCATCCCAAAGTAAAACTAACAACAGCAATACGCACTCACAAGTACAGACAAGCACACCCACACGCATGCACACACACACACCCATATTAAAACATACAACGTTTTAAATGAAGTCGAAGTCCATATCTAGACTTATACCAGGGACAGGCTTTCCCTTTAAATTTAACAAAATAAAGCTAGTTCGTAGATAGAGTGTGCTGATGAGCAGAACAATGTAAAACCAATTGAAGTGAGTAATGTAATGGATAGGTGCTCATGAAAGTTAAATAATTCACTGAGGATGCATTCCACGATACACAGGTGGAAGATTCTTTCCAACTGGGTAAAGGATTTTATGAAGCATCTCCATCTTTTGGGGACTTTGGGAAGTTTACAAAGTGGAATGTCTCCATGTTAAAAAGATCTGAAGATATTTTGGGTCTTTTAAAAACATATACTAACTAGGAACTGGTCTATTATACTCACTCTCGATTAAACACTAGCTCTTTTTCGTCGTTTTTTATATTCATAATACAAATCTCTATGCCCATTTATCTTTCCAAAGCAGAAAATTGATTTTACGCAATCTGTTTTTCGTACTATCAAAGTATTTTCTGGAAATTGTGTTTATGTATTAAAGGAGCCATAATTGTCGAAATGAACTTGCAACATTGCAAAATTGGGGGTCATTTTCAACTCCGCTTAAGATCATGCGCAACTGCACATTTCAATATGAAGTGACTTCATATTTACAACATGAACAAGTCTTGCAATTGTGCAATGCATTGATTAAAATAATTAAAAAATTGCATGACACCTGAATGTATGATAATTTTTGAAGAAAAATAAATTGATTATCAGATGCAAATCACCAGGGAAAGTCTATTTGAGCGAACTCGTAACTGATAGCTGTGCAGTATTTTATGTCTTAAATGCTGGAACGAGATTGAGGTCCTCCTCTTCGAAGGCACAATTCTATCTAAACCTTTACCGGAGCTCAAATTTCTCTTTTTAAGCTGTTTGACTAATTCACTATCGGTAACTCCTTAAATTTCTTATTTCTAGTTATTAAGGAAATTTACGGTTCATAATAGGAACACCCTTCCTCCTCTTGGAAGGCACTATAGTTGACCTCGTTTCGGGTACTGTAGTTGAGATCACAGACGCCATCTTTGAAATTGAGTGAAACGCAGAAGTCCTCCTTCAAGCACTCAGCAGCACAGCGGGTCTTGGACTCCTTGGGGACCGTCTTCTGTGTGTACCCTCGGAGACAGCAGTTAGAGAGCGGTGACGCGGTGTATGTGCTGGATCGTGTGATGGCGGCTGGAGCTATAAGTATATATAAAAGGTATAACATTCACAATTGAGTTAGCATTCTGATAACTAAAAATAATTCATAAAAAACTAGATGGAACTTCGACGGCGCGCAGTCGAAAATGATGCCTCCGTCATAGAGCAATTTTACAAACCAAAACAGAAGAATTTTTCAAATTAAAGTTCAATTGTAATCCATTAATAGGTTCTCAGAATATCGTGATTACAAGCAATTTCTCATATACATATATGACCCTTTGATCTTTGACCTCATGACCCTAAAATCTACTCAGTTCATTGGCTCTGCAAGATGTCCTGAGTTAAATAGTAATCCATCTGTCAGTTCTAATGAGAATGCGATCACAAGCTATTTTTGCATACATAATGAGCCGCATGACCTTTGACCTTGACCTCATGACCTCAAAATCTAATCAGTTTATCGGCTCTGCAAGTAACATACATGATCTAAATTTGGCAGGAATCCATCAATCGGTTCTTGAGATAACGCGATCACAAGCTTTTTCTGCATACATAATGAGCCCTGTGACCTTTAACCTTGTGACCCCAAAATATAATCAGTTCATCGGCTCTGCAAGATACATACATGACCAAAGTTTGGCAGGAATCCATCAATCGGTTCTTCAGATAACGCGATCATGAGCCGTTTTTGCATACATAATGAGCCCTGTGACCTTTGACCTTTGACCTCGTGACCCCAAAATATAATCAGTTCATCGGCTTTGCAAGATACATACGTATACATGACCAAAATTTGGCAGGAATCCATCAATCGGTTCTTCAGATAACGCGATCACGAGCTGTTTTTGCATACATAATGAGCCCTGTGACCTTTGAACTTTGACCTCGTGACCCCAAAATATAATCAGTTCATCGGCTCTGCAAGATACATACATGACCAAAGTTTGGCAGGAATCCATCAATCGGTTCTTCAGACAACGCGATCACGAGAACGGGACATACGTGCGGACGGACGGACAACCCGAAAACATAATGCCTCCGGATACTTCGTAACGGAGGCATAAAAAGACCAACAAAAAGAACCCCCCTCACACAAAAAACACACAAAACAACTAAACAGAGAAATTATCGTTTGTGCCCATGAAATTCTCTATATCGTGTGAATTCCACGCGCTTCTTGAAGTTGATGTCTTGTCTACCATACATAATATGACATTTTTGCAATGCCTCTGTTAAACTTTAAAAAAATCTGAATGGTTTTTATATTTAAAAAAGAAAGAAAAAAATTGCTATTAAATATCTAGCTCAACTAAATGAAAAGGATACAGTTCCACTAATATTCACACAAACAGCAAGTAATGCATGCACTTTTTATATTTTAATTTGTCGACACTTTTTTCTGTCATTCTTTTCTTCATTCTGAAATGAAGTGCCAACTGGCCAAAAACTTTCTATTGTGAGAACACAGCAAATGGGACTGGGAACAAAATGACTGGAGAGAATGTAGACAAAATATCCTAAATATTCTGTAATAATTTATTTTGTATTAATGTTGTCGTTATATTTGTTTACATTAAAGGGATTCACAGAACACCTAATATAATGCTGAATGGACTACCCTGTTTTTTTGTGATACGAAGTAAATAAATAAAAAGTATTATACACCCCTAAAACACTGAAATGTTTGACTGCTTGAACCTTGAGGTGTGTGCAAAGTAACTGCAACCTGTCCTAAAAGTTCACATTACCTTCACAGAGTACTTGATGTTGCGCATCCGGGCATACGTCTGATTGAAGTCCTTTAGTTTTATCATAAAACACACAGTCTTCATCAGTATGGTGAATATATTCGCTTCCCCACCATCCTATCAGAGTACAGCATTCGAAAGCACGACATCCACATGAAAGAGATAACATTACATCGGGAGATCAGTATTGTTGTGGAAAAAGATTTCATTAATGGCATATTTATCGAGGAGTTATTTCTGGATAGTCTATCGATAATATAGAAATTGCGGAAGGTAAGATACCGACAATGAAACATTAAAACTTATAAAATATAAAACATATTGTACGTGACACTGTCAGTTGAGACGATGTATTTATTTTCTTATGTAATGTATGCCTATCAAAATAAGTTGTCATACAATTGCATGATGGGTCCTCAAATTCAAACGGCATATCCACTCCAAAAATTACTTACTTTCAATAGAAGCAGAAAAATCGGACAAATTGATCAAAACAAGTTTGAGCAATATCGGAATACTAATGAGAAAGTTATGAAGTTATAATGACATGACAAACTTTGAAAATCACAAGACAAATTGACAACTCACTTAGAGTCTGGGATGTCATTGCCTCACTATCCACTAATTGTTTTCTTTTTATTGATAATATAATTTTCCAATTTCCCCCCTAAAAATCTGATTTCCTCACACCATCATCCACGTTATATTGATAGTAATATGTTTTTGTGTGGAAGCACTAATATACAGTATGTTTTTCTGTTAAATCATAAAAAAATGTAAATTTGTATAACCTGTTTATATAAAAATCAATGATTATGAATATACAATATTAAGAAAAATGATTAATTCTTCAAAGTTCATAAAATATTTTGTGAAATGTCATGCACACAATATGATACAAATCATATAGCCTGGGCAAAGGCATTGGAAAATCAGGTTTTGGGGGATATAAAGGGAAATGAATGGGATAACAATATAAAATGCAATTGATAAATAGTAAGGCAATGACGTCACACACTGATAACCAAATAAGCAATTTGCGTAGTGATTTTCTCAGTTCCATAGTTTTCCATAAAACAAATCATAACGTTCGAATTAGTTATCCGATTTTACTATATTTTGTTTTGCTCGGTTTCTCTTGTTTTTCTGCATCTATTAAAAGCAGATTATTTTTGGAGTGGACTTAGCCTTTACGGCCCTTTTCACGATGTTGAGATGGTCGGGTGGCGAACCCACCCCCCCCCCCCCCGGCCGCCATTTTTTTTTTCCCAAACAGGTTTGCCAATGCTAATATTTCCGGTCATCTGTTTGGCTGATATGTTACGTCATTAGCAATGACGTAACCGTTATGATGAGTGATAGGGTTATAGAAATCATGCAGAATCACTTGTCATCAACCCATCGTTGGCTCAATCGGTAAGGTCAGCGTAATACTATCTCAGAGTTGTGGGTTCAAGTCTCAGTTTATTCTGGTTTTTTGCCTTTATAAATAGTGAGGCAAAGCAATAAAGAATCAAAGTCTAATTGTTTGTGACCTCTTTCCAAGCTGCTAATGACGTAGAACATATCAGCCATTGAGAAGAACGGAAATATAAGAAATTGCAAACCTGTTTGGATTTTTTTTTTAGCCCCCGGCCCTCTTCCTCCACTGGTTTTTCTCAGAGTTCAACGGGACCACAGCAGATAATGTTACTTGGCGCATTGGTAACCGTCACTTAAGTTACCTTCACGAAATAAATCATCAACATTAGAAACTTGACAAATTTACCTACTCCACTATAAAGCTCCTAACATCATCTTGATCACGTTATGATTATTAAGATACAAGATGATTAATTCGCCGAGGTTTTCTAAAATCATACATGATATACTGTAATTGATACTCTTGGTGAAGATGAATCCAGTCGATTGCCATCACCAATACCCAAAACCTTAGTGACTCTTAACTTAACTTATCTTAACTGGGGGGGGGGGGGGGGGGCGACGGGGGGAGGGGCCGACGGGCCCGCCCCCCTGGACTTTTTATTTTATTTCATTTTAATAATAATAATACAACAAAAAAAAGGTTTTATATAATTCTGTTTAGTTAGTGCTCACGCTAATCTCCCCCCCCCCCTACTGAACACAATATTGGTCGGAGCGATTTTCAAATTGTAGGCCCCCCTATCGGCAAATCCTGGATCCGCCACTGGAAATGGGTGTATAGTAATCATTCTTAGAATCATAAATATTTCTACCCTACACCTTATATTTTCTGTACGTACCACCAGTGCTGTCAAACACTGTTCCATCTATACAGGTGGGTGTTCCCGCCTCACACCCTACCCACACCTCGTGAATAGGTGAAGGAATCGGATTAGAAGGCGCGCTGACAACGCCAAGGCTGTTGATGTATGCTGACACAGCGTCGTACTCCTCTTGCGACGAAGGGACGAAGAGTTGAGCCTTCGCATTGGTACATAGTTGTATCGCATACGGCGTTTTTGCCATATAGACATTACCCAGGATTCGGTAACACCTGTCTCCAAATTTCCACCACCCTTCCTCGCATCTGTAGGTTACTTCTGCAAATTTAATAATAAATCGATGAGCCTGCAACTTTACTCTATTTTTGTTTTGTTTTATTTCTACAGCATTGTGATATCAATTTAACCCATTCACACAGGTACAGGGTAAAACCTTGTTCGGATATGAAGCGTAAATCGTGGTGTTTTCGTCTTTAAAAAAAGGTCTAAATGAATGGCAACTGATGACAAAGGTCCCACTCGTATTCACTGAGCTGTTTGTTATTAGATACAGAAATGTGGAGCTCATTGCACTTATAAATATTATGTATAAAAATGAATAAACAAACAAACAAAAAACGGCGCTGTTTACCGCTGCATATCTGGACGAAGCTTAAGAGAACCACGAAACGAGTTTTAATTTAAATGAGTTTCAAGGGGATGCCGACGAATTGTTTAGACGACCATTTACGCAAGACTATATTCCTATGGTCCGGTTGCATAGGCGCCGGAAGTGGGGCGGGGGGGGGGGGGGCAGGGTGGGCCAGTTGCCCCCCCAGTCAAAAAAGTGGGGGGGGGGGGGGGGCAACAAAACGCATTTTTGCCCCCCCCCCCAAAAAAAAAAACAACGCCCACCCCCCTCCAAAAAAAAAAAAAAGAAAAAAAAAGGAGTAAACATGGTTTGTATTTTTAATCCAAAAGAACGTAACAATAATTAAAACCTAAATTAAATCACATATACAATTCCAATCAAAGAAAAAGGCGAAATACGCTTATTTAGAAGCCTTTATGTCATGGTCTGCAAAGTGGCTGGGCTCGAGCCCCCCCCCCTCCTTTTTAAAAAAGTATGTTAAGGAGAAGAAAAAAGAAAGACGGAGAAAAAAATAAGTGACCTGCCAATGTCACAAATAAAGTATAAAAAATGCTCATCTGACCGTAATTAAATGCTTAAAACCCCAGAGCTTACGGGGGCTCCACCCCCGGACCCCACCAAGGGACCTAAGACGGGCCCCTGGATGCTCTTCTGACCGTAATTAAATATCTAAAACCCCCGAGCTTCCAGGGGCTCTGCCCCCTGGACCCTACCAAGGGCCCTAAGGCGGGCCCCTGGATGCTCATCTGACCGTAATTAAATACCTAAAACCCCTGAGCTTCCGGGGGCTCTGCCCCCTGGACCCCACCAAGGGCCCTAAGGCGGGCCCCTGGATGCTCATCTGACCGTTATTAAATACCTAAAACCCCTGAGCTTCCGGTGGCTCTGCCCCCTGGACCCCACCAAGGGCCCTAAGGCGGGCCCCTGGATGCTCATCTGACCGTAATTAAATACCTAAATCCCCTGAGCTTCCGGGGGCTCTGCCCCCTGGACCACACCAAGGGCCCTAAGACGGCCCCTGGATGCTCATCTGACCGTAGTTAAATATTAAAACCTCTGAGCTTCTGGGGGCTCTCCCCCCCCCCTTGGAACACGTCAATTGCCTTACAGAGGGCCCCTGGATGCTCATCTAACCGTAATTAAATACCTAAAACCCCTGAGCTTCCGGGGGCTCAGCCCCTTGACCCCCTGCCGAGGCTCATGCCCTGGACCCCACGCCAATTTACGCTCTACCTGATCGATAATACTCCACTTTGAAAAACGTTCTGCGGGACCGGCATGTAACGTGTAAGACTGGTGGTGATGCAGATTTTTCGTCTGCCCCCCCCCCCCCTTCCGAACTTTTCTTCTCATTACGTCACTGCCCCTGGAAAGTGAGCCCCCTGGAATGTTTGCCCCCCCAATCCCAAACTGCTTCCGGCGCGCCTGTCATAGGCGCCGGAAGTGGGGGGGGGGGGGGGGGGGGCAGGGGGGCAGTTGCCCCCCCCCCCCCCAATCAAAAAAGTGGGGGGGGGGGCAAAACGCATTTTTGCCCCCCAAAAACGCCCCCCCCTCCAAACAAAACAAAAAAGCAGTAAAGGAGTAAACATGGTTTGTATTTTTAACCCAAAAGAACATAACAATAATAAAAACCTGAATTAAATCACATAATAATTCCATTCAAAGAAAAGAAAAGTTCACAGGAATTTAATTTCTTAAACATTGCGCATGCCATCTATACGGTATTGATCAATGGAGGTTTGTACAATAGCGATACGCGCATATCGTTGACATATTGTGCGAGACTGGGGAAAACGTTTTTGTTATAGGGGTGAGAAGACATGAGCCCCTGAACGCTGGCGTAATGATGGGGGGGGGGGGGGGGGGGTGTATTTCTTATTCGATACCAGTGATTTACAAATGTTGCTGTTATGACATGATTTTCCGGTATTTTTTCTCCATTTTTTTTGTAAGTCCCACCTTTTTATGCGTTTGTTGGCAAATAAGAAATTCCCAAATTACAGTCGGACGAAAAATACGCTTATTTAGAAGGCTTTATGTCATGGTCTGCAAAGTGGCTGGGCTCGAGACCCACCCCCCCCCCACCCCCCTCCCCTCACTTTTTGAAAAAGTACGTTAAAGGGAAAAAGAAAGAAAGACGGAGAGAAAAAATAAGTGACCTGCCAATGTCACAAATAAGGTATAAAACATGCTCATTTGACCGTAATTAAATGCCTAAAACCCCAGAGCTCCGCCTCCGTACCCCACCAAGGGCCCTAAGGCGGTCCCCCGGATGCTCATCTGACCGTAATTAAATACCTAAAACCCCTGAGCTTCCGGGGGCTCCGCCCCCAGAATGCTCATCTGACCGTCATTAAATACCTAAAACCCCTGAGCTTCCGGGTGTCACATGGTACACTCAAAATAAAGAAAACTAAAACACATGCCATTTACGATACTCGTAATTATAATCCAGCTTTAATATAAAGCAAAGAATAGTACCATTCTCCGACAAAAAGAGAATGGTACGAACGAAATAAATATCCTCTTACAATATCTTTCCAAAAACACTCGGTCCCAGCAAAATAAAATCAACCTTGTCAATCAAATATATGATCAACACCTTTGTAACATGTATCAAATCTTTCTATAATTTGTTATACATGAAGTCTACACCAATAATGTTCTATATAAACAGACCTGAATTGTCTTAAATATATAGCACATCTGTAACTTAATCAATTAACTCATACACATCTCGTTCTTGAGAAACTTTACCTTAACATCAATAAACAGACCAGTATATTGTCGTTTATTTAGTTATCAACTTTAACAAATTATACCTTCAAAAATATCATGTTCTCTTCTCACAATAATCAACTGACTTCTTGTCACGTGAACGGTTAACTCCAGACCTGTATTGTCCAGCTAACTTCACCCTTGATTACATCTTTCAAAGTCGTCTTTATACAAGGCATGCATCAACAATACACACTCAAACACGAAATAGTCCATATGGCTCTGCTAAGCCTTTGACATCTTTTCAAATGTGACTTTCAAGTTCATCGAACTATTTATCTCAAGTTCCATAATAGTCTCGTCAACATTTTCGGTAGCCTATCCGATAGGCGTCGGGCTGTACAAGTATACTAATCGCGTTTATGTGGAGAGTGGCATCGGCGCGGGCGTCAGCCCGAGCGCCTATCATCACTGGTCAACTCACAGTTTTATTTTCTTTGTTTTCCTTGTTTCGTTCGTAGAAAATCTACGAACCCCCTGCAAAGCTCTTTCATGAATATTTATGAAGAATGGACCAAAATAGGCCAATGAGCGATGAGGAACCTGGAGATGATATTTGATTGGTTGAATCAAAGTGAACGATCACCAGATAAGGCTAGTCTTATGAATCATGCATGAGAAGACGCTCGTCACACATACGATACACATATATGAATAATGATGAGTTGACCAGTGATGATAGGCGCTCGGGCTGTCGCCCGCGCCGAATGTCAGTCTCCATAACGCGATTAGTACACTTGCCATTTAGCCCGACGCCTATCGGATAGGCTACATTCTCGGCCCCATTATCGCTCACCATTAATGTTCATATTGCGTTCTCTACTGAAGTCTGAAGACGCCATGTTCTTGGTGATCTGTCGGTCACGTGTCCGGATGTCCCGTCTCGCATCAACTCTCGTAGCCGTAGAAATATCAGCTTGTCTCCCAAGCCCCTGTGCCATCTAAAATGTAAAGAGTTCAGGCACAAACATTTCTCTACTATAGATTCTTCTTATAGGTGAAACATGCATCAATACAAATTGTAAATATTTTCCTCTTCTTAATCATTAATTTCTTTGCCCAAAATATAATTGATAACAAAAGGTGAAACAACATGGTATACCTTTCTCGTACTTCAATCTGTCATTTGAATAAAATCACCCTTCATTAAAGTACAAGATTATACAATCATCAATGTAGTAAAATAATACAGTATCATGATTTCACTTACCGATGGAAAGTATCGGTTATACCGTGACTTAAAGCTGCAAATTCTCATGTAGCAAAACTTATAAAGCCAGAAGCCACATCTTTCTCAACTTGTCTTCTACAATGTATGTACAAGCAGCTAACTATAATGCTTTGAAGCAAGCTGCTACGTACAACAAGACCTCCGTACACCAAGCCAACTTCTTTGGGTGTGGCCCTAGCCATTGTTACTCCAGTACATTATATACAGTCAACTACAAAAAAACACTTCCTGTCTATAACAGGTGCAAGGCCATTCCACTTTCCTTTCAATGGTAGTCTCAACCTTTTCAGACAGTAACCCGTGACAACACATTCAATGCTTCGCGGAACACTGTATAATTTATACACTAATTACATCCACCGATGGCACATTCACTCTCGCTCGCTCTCCCTCTCTCTCTCTCTCTCTCTCTCTCCCTCTCTCTCTCTCTCTCTCTTCCTCCCTCTCTGTCACAAGTACACGCTATAATTCGCTTTATTTAGTTCCTAGTTTAATGAAAGCAAAAAGGATAATTTTAATAAAATCGCTGATTGCGTTTTCCAACGTGACACCGGGGGCTCTGCCCCTTGGCACACGTTAATGGCTTTAAAGAGGGCCCCTGGATGCTCATCTGACCGTAATTAAATACCTAAAACCCTGAGCTTCCAGGGGCTCTGCCCCCTGGACCCCACCAAGGGCCCTAAGGCGGGCCCCTGGGTGCTCATCTGACCGTAATTAAATACCTAAAACCCCTGAGCTTCCGGGGGCTCTGCCCCCTGGACCCCAACAAGGGCCCTAAGGCGGGCCCCTGGATGCTCATCGGACCCTAATTAAATACCTAAAACCCCTGAGCTTTCGGGGGCTCTGCCCCCTGGAACACGTCAATGGCCTTAAAGAGGGCCCCTGGATGCTCATCTGACCGTAATTAAATACCTAAAACCCCTGAGCTTCCGGGGGTTCAGCCCCTTGACCCCCTGCCGAGGCTCATGCCCTGGACCCCACGCCAATTTACGCTCTACCTGATCGTTAAAACGTTCCGCGGGACCTGCAAGTAACGTGTTAGACTGTTGGTGATGCAGATTTTTCGTCTGCCCCCCTCCCCCCCTTCCGAACGTTTTTTCTCATTACGTCACTGCCCCTGGAAGGTGAGCCCCCTGAAATGTTTGCCCCCCCCCCAATCCCAAACTGCTTCCGGCGCGCCTGATCATGATAACGTTCATCATCACAACATGGTGTTTTCACACTGACAAAATACACACGAAAAAGTTGGTTGTATTTATTCCACGTCAAAAGGTTTTATATAATCAATTGATAATGTAAAAGACCTCGCTACGTACGTTTATCAAATTGGTAAATAGAAACAATAAAAAGAAAAATTCCTTTTGCGCAATACAGCTCCGAAACTGTTTTTTTTTCTGAGCGTTCTGAGTCGTCATTTTTAAAGCTAGATTTCAGGATTGTTGATGATTTCTAAGAAAAATAGGTAATTGGTAAGAGTGGCCCTTTAACTTACGCACAAAAATGTTTGGTACTAGCAACCTTGACAACTTAGCGATTATGACGTCACACTTCAGTAATCAATTGAGAGGCGGAGAGCAACAGAGAGAGAGAGAGAGAGAGTGAGAGAGAGAGGCAGGGAGAAGGAGGTGAGGGATGAAGATGAGATGGAATTAGAGGGAAATAGAGAGAGGGAGAGAGAAGTGAAGATTAGTCAATAGTATGATGCACAGGTTTGAGTGCGTCGGTAGGGATTGTGTGCACAAGGTACCTTTGAATGGTTTTAGACCAAATTCAAAGGTACCGCGTGCACACAATTCCACCGACCCACGAATTAAACCTGTGCATCATCCGTTTTTTAAGATGGGGCCCCAAAAATTGTCAAAAATACAAAATTTTGTTATTTTACAGATTTACCGGATGCATGGCAAAGTCATGCGTCCGGTAATTTTTTTTGCCGGACGCATGATTTTTTTTACCGGATGCATGATTTTTAACTTATCAATAAATTTAAAAAATAAAAATAAAAAATTGTCAGTGCACATTAAACTGTAAAAAAAAAAAAAAAAAAAAAAAAAAAAAAATTATAGAATTCCAAAAAAAAAAGAAAGATTATAATTATCAAAAAACACGAAAAACAAATATTTATCATCAACAAAAAAATTATCAAAAAAATCATTAAAAAAAAAAAAAAATTCTTAAAAAAAAATTCTTAAAAAAGAAAAAATTAGAATTGTTAAAAAAAAAAAGGATATCGGTGGTATCGATCGCCGATATCGCGTGCATCCAGTAAAAAAAGTTCAATTAATTTAACCTAGCAATATAGTGAAAAATAATCTTAATGTAGTTTGACTAAATTTATCACCTCCGTTAATATCCAGGCTATTACATTTCAGGGGTATTCTGTTATAATTAAAGAGAACTAGATCTAGACATACATGCCTAAAAATACACATGGGTTTGATTATTTAACAATTTCATTGGTACCACATTTGTAAAACCCATTGAAGTGAGTAATACATAGGTGCTCATGAAAGTTAAATAATGCACTAGGGTGCATTCCACGATACACAGGTTGAAGTATTCTTTCCAACTGGGTAAAGAATTTTATGAAGCATCTCCATCTTTGGGTACTTTGGGAAGTTTACAAAGTCGAACGTCTCCAAGTTAAACAGATCTGAAGATATGTTGGGACTTTTTAAACCGTATACTTACTAGGAACTGGTCTGTTATACTCACTCTCGATTAAACATTACCTCTTTTTTGTCATTTTAATTCATAATAACAATCCCTATGCCCATCTATCTTTCCAAAGCAGAACTTTGATTTAACGCAATCTGTTTTTCGTACTATTGACGCACACATTATTTCAAAGTATTTTCTGGAAAAAGGTGCACTAAGAACTTGCATATAAAAGAAGAGGTGGTGTCACTTCATAATTCATATTTACTTCTTATTCGCATGATTGTTGCACATGTGGCATTAAAAGAGACAATTTGTTATGAAAGAACAAGATTTTTCATGAAAAAGGATATATTTTCGAGATGTTTACAAGCAAGCCGGGAATGAGTATGTACCTGTTTTTTGTTTTGTTTTGTTCGGGTGTTTTGGGAACAGGAACGATGTGGTACCTTTTCTGATTATGTATTAAACAATTAAAAGTAGGGTTATATTTAAAGCCCATTTTATACTAAATTTGTTTAGGCAATAAAGGAGTCATAATTGTCGAAATAAACTTGCAACATTGCAAAGTTGGGGTTCATTTTCAACTCTGCTGACATTTTAATATGAAGTGACTTCATTTTCACCACATGAACAAGTCGTGCAATTGTGCAGTGTGTTATTTCAATAATAGAAAAAAGGGCATGGCACCTGAAGAAAGAAAATAAATCGACTATCAAATTCCGAAACACCAGAGAAAGTCTATTTGAGCGAACTCTAACTGACAGCTGTGCAGTATTTTGTGTCTTAAATGCTGGAACGAGGTTGAGGTCCTCCTCTTAGAAGGCACAATTCTATTTAATCCTTTACCGGAGCTCAAATTTCTCTGTAAACTGTTTGACTAATTCACTACCGGTAACTCCTTAAATTTCTTATTTCTGGTTATCAAGGAAATCTACGGTTCATAATAGGAACACCCTTCCTCCTCTTGGAAGGCACTATAGTGCTCCTGGTTTCGGGTACTGTAGTTGAGATCACAGACGCCATCTTTGAAATTGAATGAGACGCAGAAGTCCTCCTTCAAGCACTCAGCAGCACAGCGGGTCTTGGACTTCTTGGAGACCGTCTTCTGCTCGAACCCTCGGAGACAGCGGTTAGAGAGCGGTGATGCGCTGTATGTGCTGGATCGTGTGATGGCGGCTGGAGCTATAAGTGTACATAAAAAGTATACCATTCACAATTGAGTTAGCATTCTGATAACTAAAAATCATTTATGAAAAAAAAGACCAAAAAACAAACACACACAACAGAACCCCCCTCACACAAAAAACAGCACAAAACGAAAAACAACAGAGAAATAATCGTTTGTGCCCATGAAATTCTCTATATCGTGTGAATTCCACGCGCTTCTTGAAGTTGATGTCTTGTCTACCATACATAATATGCCATTTTAGCAATGCCTCTGTTCAACTTAAAAAATATCTGAATGGTTTTTATATTTAAAAAAAAAAAAAAAAAAAAAAAAAAATGCTATTCAATATCTAGCTCAACTAAATGAAATTGATACAGTTCCACTAATATTCACACAAACAGCAAGTAATGCATGCACTATTTATTTTAATTTGTTGACAATTTTTTCTGTCATTCTTTTCTTAATTTAAAATGTAGTACCAACTGGCCACAAACTTTCTATTGTGAGAACACAGCAAATGGGACTGGGAACAAAATGACTGGAGAGAATGTAGACAAAATATCATAAGTATTCCGTAATGATTTATTTTGTATTAATGTTGTCGTTATCGTTGTTAATGTATAATATTACATTTTTCGTTACATTACAGGGATTCATAGAACACCTAATTTAATGCTGAATGGACTACCCTGTTTTTTGTGATACGAAATAAATAAATAAAAAGTATTATACACCCCTAAAACACTGAAATGTTTGACTGCTTGAACCTTGAGGTGTGTGCAAAGTAATTTGCACCATGTCTTAAAAGTTCACATTACCTTCACAGAGTACTTGAGATTCCGTCGTCGTGCATGACTGGGCTTCAAGTCCGGTAGGTTTAGAATAAATCGCACAATCATCATCAGGAAAGGTTTCAAATCCACCTCCCCACCATCCTGTCAGAGTACAGCATTCGAAATTACGACATCCACATGAAAGAGATAACATGACATCCGGAGATCAGTTTTGTTGTGGAAACAATTTCATTAATGGCATATCTGTTGAGGGGTTATTTCTGGATACACTAGCCATACTATAAAAGCTCTGGAAGTTAAGATAACGGCAATGAAATATAAAAACTTATAGAATATAAAACATATTGTACGTTACAATCTTAGTTGAGATCAGGCGCGTACGCAGGGGGGGGGGGGGGGGGGGGGAGGGGGTTGAACCACCCTTTTAACTTTTTTTGTGTGTGTTTTGGAGGAAACCCCCCTTTTGTTTTGTTTTTAATTAACAAAAAAAATTGTGGTAATGGGTGACCCCCAAAAAGCTGACCTTACCCCCCCCCCCCCCCCAACGAAACGAAATATCGATCGGCCAAATTTTCAAATTTTGGGACACCAAAAAATAAAAAAATGTCTACCCTATACCATATATTTTCTGTATTTACCACTTGTGCTTGTAAAAGTCGTTCCATCTGTACAGGTTAATGTTCCCTCTACATCTTCATCGTCACACCCTATCCACACATCGGTGATAGGTGCAGCAATCGGATTATCAGGCGCGCTGACCCAGCCAAGGCTGTTGATGTATGAGGACACTGCGTCGTACTCCTCTTGCGACGAAGGGACGAAGAGTTGAGCCTTTGCATTGGTACAAACGTTTATCGCATTCGGCGTTTTTTTCATCCAGACATTTCCCAGGATACGGTAACACCTGTCTCCAAATTTCCACCAGTCTTCATCGCATCTGTAGGTAACCTCTGTAAATGAATGCGATATTAAGTTAACTAACTTTATGTTTAATGAACATAATCTGCTCAACAGATTTAATGTTGGTGGCTTGAATGAGTTCTAGTAAGAGTGTTCTAAAGGAAATCTTTTGGGTTGCATATTAAATAACATTTAAAGTTTATGGTACCGATCACAGATAGGGAGCTCTGTATCTGGGGCAACGATAGAATTTTAAATGGTGCGAAGATTGACCTATATATACTCGCACACACACATACACACACATACACATACACACACACGCACACACATTTATATATATATATATATATATTTATATATATATAAATACTATTGATAAAATGGCTTCATTTGTACTGTTGACATTCATAAAATCCACGTGATCAAAGCTGGACCAAAAAGTGCATGGCCAAAATGAAGAATATGAAACAAAGAGATAAAGAATTCGATTGAATGATTCTCATGGTGATGAAAATGAGCAGTCATAGTCCTACGTTGTTGAAAAAAATACACAAAGGAAGTTTCAGGAATTATAAACAAACAAGCCTGGTGACGAAGTTGAATTACCTTTGACGTGATATGATGCGCAATGATAACATTGATTTGACAAAGTTCGAAAAATGAAATATTTAAGAAATGGAATGGAAAAAGTATTAAAATCGACGGGAAGTAAAACATATATTTGGAACGCTTTAAGAAACATCGAGCGAGATGTAATAAAGCTCATGTACTGTTTTTGTGTCAAAAAGAATATTGGTATGAGACGTGTTGATCTTAGTCTCACTTTGTTCTCCCGATTTAAAGGACTCCTTTGCGAGATCATTTAATATGCTATCTCAATATGATTTACAGTGCATTTCAGTGTTAATAAGTAGGCTCTTAAATTTTCTCTTACAAGCAAACAAAAAAGTAATATGCCCTCTTCTCCCTATTCAAATTTTTCGGGGAGGGGACGGCCGCAGAGAGAGCGGGGAGGCTCCCGTTGCCCTCCCGGATCCACCACTGAACGAAATCATGTTATGGTATTGGCACCAAAATAGTGTGTATCATTGTTAAAGCACAGATTATATTGAAGCACCCCTTTACCCCGATCACGTCCGATATGAGTGCTATAAAAAACCTTATCACAATCATTTTTATATAGAATTTCCCGTTTATTTTAGGACTTAATAAAGAATCATACGTTCATACTATTTTTTTCATTTAATTTCCTCCCGAAAATCATAATCTTGCCCATTTTATAGTCATCGTCTTTGGTTATTCGTTCATTTTCGCACTTTGCCCAATCAATTTCATCATTCACATCCTATTTCATCAAAAGCAAAGCAAGTTCGTCATCCTCGGCTGCCACCGTAAAATAGTTTTAATCAATTTCGTCATTTAAAAAAAGTGTTTAGTGGTCCGGATATTCTATATATATAACACACCACAACTGACAGGCGTGAATACAAGTCTAATTTTATCGGAATTCTGGTTAAAATTGTTGATAAAAATCAACCTAAAATACCATTCAAAATGAGACATTATGCAATGTAGGCCTACCAGAAATACATGTGATGAATAATATATAATTTACCGTTCATTTAACAAGTTTTTTTTCATTCAAATGCATATTCGTGCATTTCAGTTCTTCCTTGGAATTCGGGATCTTGGTAATGTCAAAGTTAATCAAGTAATTTGTAATTCAAGTATAACTTTGTCAATAGTCAATCAATTTCAACACTTGTCAATTCATTTTCGTCAGATATCATTCAAATTCGTCTCACCTGGCGGTCCGCCGCAGAATGTAATGATCGAATTCGTTTTCGTGCAAATTTGGAGATTCCCATTTAAATGTAATAACCTTTGTGAATTCGAATTATATTCCATTTTAAAGAGTACCGATCTGTTTAATGATATCTTATTCATAACTCTGCTGCCCCGAATGAATGAGCAACAGGCTTTAAAAAAAGTGTTGTCAAAATTCTCTTGTACCAAGTTTGGGCTAAAGCAATTAATGTGAGTCAAAAGCCCTTACGAAGTGATATTTCATTCTAAAAAAAATAGTTGACTTAGGCATATCGATTGAAATTGAATAGAAAATGTAACAATGTCAACTCAGACTTATGAAAGTGCTAATTAAAATTGAAAGCAAAAATTATTATATTCTCCCCGTTATGATGACACAATCTTGGCTACTCTCGCATTCCTTGTTTAAGGTAAGCGTTGACATTGAGTCATTCGAAATGGACAAAGATTACTTGAAATGAAATCTTTGCAATGACAGTATACTGTAAATTGCATTGATAGTTATCAAAATTATCATCATGACTTTCATTCTTGCTTTTACTGAATCTTCTGGTTAAATAAATTTCTGAGTTTTTATGCGCTGTTCGAGACAAATAAGTTGTGCACTTTACGAAACATGTGAAATGGTGCAATGGACAAGTGAGCAGAGAGATCTTAAATGTCATGAAACAAGAGGTTAGTAGGCTATTAAAATATTTAAAGTTATCCGGTAGATTAAAAGTAGGTCTTGTGAAAACGCAAATATATCGGACCAATTTAAATGAAAAAATCTGAAGTATGCATGAAGGAAACCATAGTAACACATGCAGATGACCTGACCCACATTCGGTGCATCAGCCCAAGTTTGATAGAAGGATAATTCGACGGCACTTTTAAAAATCCTAGTGCTCAGTCATCAGTAGCAGAAAAAAAAATAGAATAGGGTATCATTAGGCAGAAAACAAGTTATCCTTTACAATAAAATATTTGTCAAGGTAGCAATGACAAAAGGTTTTCAATTATAAGCTACATGTACGAAAATTATTTTTAAAAAAAATGTATACGCACCGTGTATACATTGCAGAAATACACAAATTTAAACATTTTCCAAACCGTCTCGCTTGGCCACAGCTGCATTCGTTTTTAATTATTCGTCTGTCAAATTCTCCATTTATCGAGATTAGTTTCGAATATGACACAATTTGATCGAAACAATTATTGTCGAGTTGTTACCGCAAAATGCGTTTTTTTAAAGCTGAAATAAGTATGCCTTCTCATGTTTAACACTTTAGGTCCGTTTAACAACATTTTATTCTATCTGAATGAAATTCCAAATAACCAGCAACATCTATGAACATTTATTTACCGAACCTCTTGTGTAATTTTGTTAATCAGTATTTAATTACTATCAAAAATTTCCTTGAAGGACCAACAAAATAATTTAAATGGAGATGGTTTGCAAGATAAAAAGAACAGCAGAGATATTAATTTTCTTCAAAATCTTTTCTGTGATATGAAATAAAAAGAGGTGGGAAATTTGACTTACCTTTTGTTTGTACATTTGATGTGAATCCTGTCAAAATCGCAATCAAGAATAGCCCAATCATGCTGGAGGAATTTATCAAGGTTCCAGGGAGTTTTTGCGACAAAAATCTGACCTACCTCTCATGCAGTAAGCAACCTGAAGTGTGTTCTCAATCAGATTCTCCCTCCTTTTATTGTGTGCAGGGAAGATCGTAATTAATTTCAACTGGGGTTTATAGTTAAATCCCCACTTACGGAAGGGGATTTGGTGACAACAGGTACATTAATTAATACCACGGCTAACTCAACCGTAGCTAACCAATTAATTAAGTCAATTTGTATAGCATGAGAGTTGTACGGAGGGTAGAGAGAGAGAGAGAGAGAGAGAGAGATAGAGAGAGAGAGAGAGAGAGAGAGAGGAGGGGGGGGGGGCACAGAAGAGAGTTAAGCGAAGAGGAAAGAGAATGAAAGAGCTCAAATGATTTACATTTGTATAATAATATTACAAGACATGAAAAGATAAAAATGATAAACAGATAAAAGAGGAAAAGAGAGAGGGAGAGAGAGAGAGAGAGAGAGAGAGAGAGAAAGAGGGAGAGGGGTGTGGGGCTTTGGATATAATGCTTCTATAGATACACGGGGAGTGCAAGAGAACAAAATATGGGTATGTGAGATTGTGTGCTTTAGAGTATGTGTGTTGGAAAACTAGAGAAAGAGAGTAAGAGTCATTTCTGCTAAAGAAAAAACATGTATATGTAGATGCGTGTGGATCTATCCTAGCTTAAGTGTGAAAGTGGAAAACAAAAATATGGAAGATAAGGAGAGGAGCAAGCAGTGGAGAGTGAGAGATTGGCACACATTTTTATTTCGAGCATTCGACACGCGCGAGTCTCCTCTGCAAACAAGCAAGGAAATTAAGCGTAATTAAATGACTGATTTCTAAAAGATTATACTCTATACAAATGTTATTTATTTTCCGTCCTCAGGTGGAATTAATCTTCAACGTCACCAACAAATCGTGAGATCATCTAGCGAACTCTAGAATGGCGATGAATACGAATATTTTGAAAACGAGTCAGTGTCACTGTATTATGTATATCTCATCGAACTTTCATCTCTTTCGATTTTCCTCCCTTCCCCTTCTTTTTCTCCCCCCCCCCCTCTCTCTCTCTCTCTCTCTACCCCCCCTCATGTGTCTTTCTCCCTCCTTCTGACTCCTTAATGTATCATTGATTTGACAAATCTATAATTACCATTCAAGTTTTGATCACGAATCATGAGATTCAGAATCTGAAAAAAAAGTAAAATTATACAAGCTGTCTTTTTCCTGATAATATATTTGACAGTTATATATGTTTTGTTATATAAAATATTGATGTTTTTTGTTCGTGTTATTAAGCCAAAACGGAGACCTACAGCTGATGTAACAGTTTTTAATTGGAGGGTATCTTAACATAAAAAGTTCTTCTTTTCACCTTCTATGGTCACGTAGTGGAAAGTAATATAAAAGCTAGGCCTTTTCCATATTTTCAAAGGCCAAATCTGACTGATTTTGAAGCTCTTCAGCCCGTTAAAACCAAGATTCTGGGTTAATTATTCATGAAGTTATTTGATCAATGCAGAAATAGGTAGAGCAGATTTAATTTAATTTCATGATTAAATCCCTCTGAACTGAATGGAAGATTTTTAGGCTTGCACTTTTATGATTGATTGCTTGCCTCCTAGCTTCCATGTCTGTTTGAAGAAAAAAGAAACATTGGGAAGCGGTTTGTCGAGAAATCCCATTGTTATTTGTGCATTTATAACTATTCCAACAAGGACACGTCATACCGTATTCTCTCTGCCCTCTTTAATTAACAATGTATCAACAATAGTTTTTTTCTAAATAAAAGCTGAATCAAATCAAATCTAATAATCCATACAGGGAACAATATATACAAGTTCATATAAAGGATATAAAGCTCTTTATTCATCGGAACAAATCAAATCAAGGGATTTTTACCTCTAATACTACACTTAATTTTCAAATCTTTCATAAGAAAGCAAACGAGTAATATTATTAACACATTCATGCTACCCTTATTAATATACACACACACACACACATATATATATATAATTATATATGCAATATATTTCTGATGTATTTTAATACACACACACACACAACACGCACACACGCACGCGTGTCTCCTTCAACACACTCACTTTATGAACTTAGCATATTACCTCGTTTCCCACATATTAGTGTTCCTTCTTTTCATTCAAAATTTAAAGCAGATTTCAGACTAAATTTTTTGATTTTATCTAGTTAAATTTGTTCATTTTAAAGCAGGTTTGAAATATGCTTGACACACACACCACACCCAAACTCATGCACACATACACCCAAAATTGTCATCACACTTCCTATGACACAATGCTAACAATCTTAAAATGATACAATAAAAAAATAAAAAATATATATATATGGTTAATAACTGAAATATGAACTGCTTCTTAATAATAATAATAAAAATAATGATGATGATAACAATACTAGTTGTGATAATAATAGAAATAATAATAATGATTATAATACTAATACTGGTTTCTCTTAAAGAGATTTTCCATTAACTCACCAAAGCGCTTATTGAAAGTATTAAAAGCCCAACAAAAAACGAACAAAAACGTGTTCAGGCTGTAACAGAAATATACGATCAGTGGTAAATACTAGGAACTACATGTACACCTGTATACAGGTCATAAACTCCTCCTTTCACGTCCCAAGAGTCATCTGGGAATAGATGGACAAGCTTTGAAATGGTTTAAATCATATTTATTATATCGCCCTCAGTATGTCCGTATTGGTAGCTCAATCTCTAACCCTGTGTATCAAGATTATTCTGTTCCCCAAGGATCTGTTTTGGGGCCTGTCTTGGGATCTGTCTTATTTACAGTGTATACGAGTCCTCTGCGTAATGTGATTATGGAGCACAATGTACAGTACCATTTTTACGCAGATGACACTCAATTGTACTTACGGTTAAAACCATCCCAATGTAATGTTGATATTGGTATAAAAACTCTTGAGTCATGCCTTAGGTCGGTTAGTCAGTGGATGAATGATAACTTTCTGAGGTTAAATGAAGACAAAACTGAGTACATGTTGGTTGGATCTGCCAGGCAGTTGAGTAAATTTTCTGCACAAAAGATCATGATTGGCAACTCAGAAATAAAATGTGTTAATCAGGTTCGTAATCTTGGAGTTTTGTTTGATGCTGGAATGACCATGAAATCTCAGATTTCAAATGTTGTTAGTTCAGCATCATTCCATATTCACAATATTTGGAGGATCAGAAAATATCTGAATCAAAAAGCCACTGAGCAGATTGTTCATTCTTTTATTACATGTCGTTTGGATATGATATGTGTAATTCATTGTATACTGGCCTTCCTCAAAATCAAATATCCCGTCTGCAACGAGTTCAAAACATGGCAGCTCGGCTCGTCACTCTCCGCAGTAGATCAGACAGTATCTCAGATATATTAAAATCACTTCATTGGCTATCAGTCTCAAAAAGAATTATGTATAAGCTGTTACTCATTACCTACAAAACACTTCTTCATTCTTCACCCCATTACTTGTATCAGATTTTGAAACCGTACACCCCACAACGGAATTTACGTTCAGGTTCACAGCTCCAGTTATGTACACCCAAAACCAATAACAAATGGGGGGACAGGGCTTTTGCTAACGTTGCACCCAAACTATGGAACACTTTACCATTAGAAATAAGACAATCATCATCAGTTGAAATATTTAAGAAGAAACTTAAGCACCATTTGTTTATGTCGTAGTTTTAATATTGTAAAATTATGGCGTAGTGTTTATAGTGTATAATTATGTCGTAGTTTTAATATTGTATAATTATTTTGATGTTGTACAAAAGCGCCTTGAGCAGTCTTTAAGAATGGATATGTGCGCTTTATAAATTGACATTATTATTATTATTATTATACGCGTAGTCCACAAAATCAATCTGTCAAACCTTTCTTTCGTGTTTGTTTGTTTATAATTTCATTTAAAATCCATATAAAAAGGAATTAAAACTAAATGGATGTTTGGCTCTATGATACATCCTTCTTTCAAGGATAGTATATTGTTATTTGATTGAAAACATATAAGTAATTTTAATAGATGAGCATTTGTATTATTGTATTTCTATTATATACCATCACGTTTGTTTATATTTATCAGCTTATCCTTGTGGTGGTATACATACAATTAAGAAGGGATATGATAGTCTGGAGAAACTAACAGGATATATTAGCCGAATTAAATAACACTATTTCCGCTGGCATACGACCTTCAACCACGCGCGTAATTTATACACTAATCCTTGTCGCCTATTAGGCGCGAAAATAACCAAATCAAATATATTCCCATCTGTAGTGCGTATGTATTCGATAAGAAATATCAAAATATTTGATATAATAGATTTGATCTTATATTAAATGAGTGCTGAATGCCGAATGGGTATGTAATTTTGTCATTAAAAGGATTTAGAGGAATTAAAAACTATTGTTGACTTGTCCCTCATCTTGCCCCGCTTTTTTGTCCTCGTTCCTTCTTTCCCTTTTCATTCTTTTCCTTATGATTTTTTTCAAATGTGAACGACGTTAGTCGTGACCATCCCCTTTCCTTATCTAGTCTTCGGTCAAGGGCGTGATTTACAACATCGTCGCCTTTGACACTATATCTACTGTAAGCCAGACAATGACATGTTCGGTAAAGGTCCGAAATGGAAGGTATGTTTAAGCCATCAGGATTGTGGACCACAGCAAGATGGGCACCACGTAGCGGTTTTCCTAACCATATCTTAATATATTTATCTAATATTATATCAAGCATTCCAGCCAGGCGTCATTTTTACAAGCGCACACTTGCTAATCTAACCACATTAGCTTTCGCATCCTACCGGGTACCCATTTAATACCTGGGTGGAGAGTGGCAAATGTAGATCAATGTCTTGCCAAATGATATTAGTGCCACCGTGGGACTTGAACCGCGGACCTTGTGATCCATAGTCCGCTCGACCACGACAACTGCACTCTGGCAAGTATGACGTCACATTTCTAATCTATTGAGAGGGAAAGCGAGGGAGAGAGCAACATAGCAAAGGTGTATGTGTGTGTGTGTGAGAGAGAGAGAGAGAGAGAGAGAAAGAGAGAGAGAGAGAGAGAAAGAGAAAGAGAAACGGAGAGAGGGAGAAGATTGATCGACAGCGGGATAGAGGTTGAGGGGGCTAGGAGGGAGATAGATAGATAGAGATAGAGAGAGAGAATGAGAAAGAGAGAAGTGAAAATGAGTCTACAGAAAATAGTGTAACACTAATTACAGCTTCCTGGTAACATTAACAATTCCTGGAGCGAGTGGGTTTTAAGTCTATTCCGTAGTCTCCTCGTGTACAATGGTTACATCACTGTATACCAAGTTGTATACAGATGAAATGATTTTATCAGTCATAACAAGGATAATCAATCATAAAAAATTGCGTTATTGTCTATAACATGATTATCTGCTTGATTATAATCATGTAGTCTAGAAAAAAAACTTCAAATGTTCATTATATACACGGACGGACAATATTTACATTACTTTGTACAGTTATCTAATCTATAAACCATATATTTACTGTTTCATCATTCATTATACTAAATCAGACATTAGGCTATTGCCCAAGTTCGTTATTGTAGTTACAATTATATTTGTTACCGTTTTCTCCTAACCATATTGGTGTTAATGTCTTATCATGCCCATGTCCAACCAAAGTGTAAATAATTGTATATGGCTCTTTTTTCTGTTTAGAACCAATTTGAAAATGATCTAATGAATAAATAGTTCCATAATCTATACAAGACAATTATATTGAAAGAAGGCTTTAAATCGCCAAATATATAGAAAACACTCAATTTATATCCATAGTTGTTGTCTTTCCGTCATACAAAATAATACTTGTTGGCTATAATCTTTAAAATTATTTAAGACTAAATCGTACGAATTAATTACGTATCACTTTTGTGTAAAGTGATAATTTGTAGCACACCTAAGGCATGTAAAAGAATTCCTTAAAAATGCTCGACTTTATATGAAAAAAGTTGCCTAGTTGTACCATGGCCGTGAATGAGGAGTGAATTATTTGCGAGCTATATCATGTACATTCTCTTAAAAATATATGATAAATGCAGTTTCATTACGAATACCTAAGCCCTACATTCTTGAATTCATGAACTTATCATGCCTCTGCTTATTGAGTGCTCTGCCTCCAGCCATCTATCAAGTTATATATATGTATCAGATCATTCAGCCACTTTACATTCACATGCCCCTCACAATGATAGTCAGTCATACTAATAATTGATAATAATTTGATAATAATTTTCTATACCTGGGGAAGCCCCATAAGCATCAGTGCTGTTCTTCATGAGGACCCTGCAATTATTAGTACCCCAGCATTTACCAGGTATCCTTTTACAACTGGGTGGAGATTGGCAAATGTGGAATAATATCTTGCCAGAGGACGTTAGTGCCGGGCTGGGATATGAACACTAAACCCTTGGATTGACAGTCAAGTAAATGAACCAGAATACCACGACACCTTTACCTTCTTATCTTCTTATTGCAATATTGATGATCATACTACAGTTGTTACTATGATAACAAAGGTAATTGCCAGCAAAAAAACCTCAATAATTTAATCTAGCAATATAGTGAAAAGTGGATCTCAATGTAGTTTGACTAAATTTATCACCTCCATTAAGTCGATATCCAGGCTATTAAAATCCAGGAGTATTCTGATATAATTACAAAGAACTAGATCTTGATGAACATACCTTAAAAATACATATGAATTTCATTATTTAACCATATAAATTTTGTTCTTGTGAAGGGAAGTTGTTTTGTGTGACCTCCTAGACTTTCACACACCATGATATCCAAATAATTATCTTTTTTATCGGCAAGAAGATACAAATGTTTCTGGCCCGGTCAGATTTGTTAACATTTTGTGTGATTACAGTAGAATGTCCTATCCCCGGGTCTTATCTTTAAAAAGACCCTTATATTGTGACCTTAGTCGATACTTGCCAACATGATTAGAACATAATACTTTTGCAATCGTTAGTTTTAAACCTGTCATGCCCATAGCAGTCGCATTATGTATGACCCGCACCTCCATCCAAAAGTAAAACCTACAACATCATTTCACACTTACATACACGCGGACAAACCCACCGAACACGAACACATGCACACACCCGCCCACACTAAAATACACAATGTTTGTTATTTACAGATAATAAAGTCGAAGTCTAGACCTAACCCATTCCAGTGTTTCCCTTTATATCTTACAAATAAAGCCGTTTCGTAGATACAGTGTGGAGATGAGCAGCAAAATTGCCTACAAATATGGTATACCACATTGGTATACCATATTTGTAAAAACCCATTAAAGTGAGTAATGGATAGGTGCTCATGAAAGTTAAATAATGCGCAGAGATTGCATTCCACGATACACAGGTGGTAGTATTATATCTATCTTTCCAAATCTGAAAGTTGATTTTCCGGATCGAGCCGGTGACGAGGGAGGGGGCCCAATTCGTGAGAAAGTATTTAGCACTAATAAACAGGGGGGGGGGGGGGCTAGTGAGCACTATTTTTTACTCAACAATCAACAACAACCCCCTCCCCCTTGAGCAAAATATAAAAAAAGGTAAAATTGTGGTTACCATCTTTTTTTTTAGGCCAGGGGTGGGGGACCGTTTTCTTTTTTAAAAAGGTAAACTTGTCGTTACCATGTTTTATAAAAATCCTTTTTATTTTTGGCCAGGACAGGGGACCCGCCCCCCCCCCCCCGTAGCCCATGGATCCGCCCCTGATCTATAATTACCAAATACCGGTCACTCATTAAATGTTTTCATTTCTGGCTATGATTAAGGAAATTTACGGTTCATAATAGGAACACCCTTCCTCCTCTTGGAAGGCACTATAGTTGACCTCGTTTCGGGGACTGTAGTTGAGATCACAGACGCCATCTTTGAAATTGAATGAGACGCAGTAGTCCTCCTTCAAGCACTCAGCAGCACAGCGGGTCTTGGACTTCTTGGGGACCGTCTTCTGTGTGAACCCTCGGAGGCAGCGGTTAGAGAGCGATGATGCGGTGTATGTGCTGGATCGTGTGATGGCGGCAGGAGCTATATGTGTACATAAAAAGTATACCATTCACAATTGAGTAAGCATTCTGATAACTAAAAATCATTTATAAAAAAAAGACCAAAAACAAACACACACAACAGAACCCCCCTCACACAAAAAACAACACAAAACAACCAAACAAAGAAATAATCGTTTGTGCCCATGAAATTCTCTATATCGTGTGAATTCCACGCGCTTCTTGAAGTTGATGTCTTGTCTACCATACAAAATATGACATTTTTGCAATGCCTCTGTTAACTTAAAAAAAATCTGAATGGTTTTTATATTAAAAAATAAAAAATAAAAAATACAAAATAAATTGCTATTCAATATCTAGCTCAACTAAATGAAATTGATACAGTTCCACTAATATTCACACAAACAGCAAGTAATGCATGCACTATTTATTTTAATTTGTTGACACTTTTTTCTGTCATTCTTTTCTTCATTTTAAAATGAAGTACCAACTGGCCACAAACTTTCTATTGTGTAAACACAGCAAATGGGACTGGGAACAAAATGACTGGAGAGAATGTAGACAAAATATCATAAATATTCCGTAATTATTTATTTTGTTTTAATGTTGTCGTTATCGTTGATAATGTTTAATATTAAATTTTTCGTTACATTACAGGGATTCACAGAACACGTAATTTAATGCTGAATGGACTACCCTGTTTTTTGTGATACGAAGTAAATAAATAAAAAGTATTATACACCCCTAAAACACTTAATTTGTTTGACTGCTTGAACCTTGAGGTGTATGCAAAATAATTTGCAACCTATCTTATAAGTTCACATTACCTTCACAGAGTACTTGATGTCGCGCCGTCGAGCATAAGTCTGCTAGAAGTCCGCCCTGTTCATATTTATCATAATACACACAGTCTTCACCAGCATGGTGAATGTATCCACTTCCCCACCATCCTATCAGAGTACAGCATTCGAAAACACAACACCCACATGAAAGAGATAACATTACATCGGGAGATCAGTTTTGTTGTGGAAAAAGATTTCATTAATGGCATATTTATCGAGGAGTTATTTCTGGATAGTCTATCGATAATATAAAAGTTGTGGAAGGTAAGATACCGACAATGAAACATTAAAACTTATAGAATATAAAACATATTGTACGTGACATTTTCAGTTGAGACAATGTATTTATTTTCTTATGTAATGTCTGCCTATCAAAATAAGTTGTCATACATGCATGATGGGTCCTCAAATTTAAACGGCGCGCATGTCCACTCCAAAAATTAATTACTTTCAATAGAAGCAGAAAAATCAGACAAATTAATCCAAACAAGTTTGAGCAAAATCGGATTACTAATGATAAAGTTATGAAGTTATAATAACATGATAAACTTTGAAAATCACAAGACAAATTGACAACTCACTTAGAGTCTGGGATGTCATTGCCTCATTATCCACTAATTGTTTTATTTTTATTGATAATATAAATTTCCAATTTCCCCCCTAAAAATCTGATTTGCTCACACCATCATATGTTTTTGTGTGGAAGCACTAATATATAAGATAAGATAAGATAGATAAGATAATCAAGTTTATTCCATTCATCATAAAAAACATTTAGATACAATAACATACAAAATCACAAGATGTATAGTCAAAATAAACAAACATTACATAAGATAATAGTACAAAATAAGGTGATCTGGACAAAAACATAGCAAAAGTGAGTATTTATGTGAATGAGGAGGCAGCTAGAAAGGAAGGAAATGCCTTATTGGTGCTGCCACCTACAAAAAACTGAAAATTTGAAATTAGGATAAAAAGAGAGTATGAGTACAAGACCAGATTGAAGATTTACAGAATAACTACATTGTACAAGCATATTTACTAAAAAAAATAACAACAAACAAAAACTAACAAACAAAAAAGATATGTTTTTGTTTCTTACACTGACAGCAAACAAAACAACCAAACTAAAACACTAAAAAAACAAAAACAAAACCGACAAAACAATCAGAGAAAAAAACAAAACAAGAAACCTGATCAAACATTGCTAATATATCTACTGAGTAATAAAGTTCGATATCTCTTTTTAAAGACATTTAGTGATGGACTGGTTTTAATATATACTGGTAAACTGTTCCAGATTTTGGGCCCTTTGAAAAAAATACAGTTTTTAGCTAGAGAGGTGCGTACTTTAGGTAAATGAAAGTTTGAAGCTCCACGTGTATTATAAGAATGTACATCGGCATTATAACAAAAAATTTCCGAAATACTGTTTGGTATGTAATTTTTAAAACATAAGTACATAAAAGTTGCAATTTCATAATCAGAAAAATCAAATATATTCAACATATTCAGGTTATTAAATAACGGCTTTGTATGGGCAAGAAAATTCGCATGCGAAATGATTCTCACTGCCCTTTTTTGTAATCTGTATAAACGTAGTATTGAATATGTAGCCGAGGAATTCCAGGCTAGGTTACAGTATTGAAGATAAGGCGAAATAATGGAATTATAGATCATTTTGAGTATATTTTGTGGGAAATGCTTTAACTTATTTAAAATACCTATACTTTTAGAAATTTTCATGCAAATGACTTCAACATGCTCATTAAAGGATAACTTACTATCGATAGTGACACCCAAAAATTTTAAAGAAGAACAACGATCAATAATGTTACCATTCAACGAAACAACTATATCATTATAATCAATCGACTTGTTGGAAAAAATCATGTAATGGGTTTTATTTATGTTTAGAATTAACTTATTAGAAATTAGCCATGAATTAATTTTGATTATTTCACGATTGAAATGAATAATCAAACTTTCAATATTATAGTCGCTCAAGAACAGGCTGGTGTCATCTGCAAATAATATATATTGAAGTATGTGAGATGAGTTACAAATATCATTCATATAAATAAGAAACAAAAGAGGACCAAGTATAGATCCCTGGGGTACTCCACATCTGATGAACTCTGAATTAGATTCATGATTATTTACAAACACATACTGCTTACGATTAGACAGATAACTTTTGAAAAGATCTAAAAGAACACCACGAATACCATAATTATTTAATTTATATAACAAAATTGAATGATCTAAGGTATCGAAAGCTTTACTCAGGTCAAGAAATAATCCAATCAAGTTTTTCTTTTTATCAAGTGCATTACACACTTTACAAACAAAATCAACTAAAGCAGAAGATGTGGAGTACCCAGGGCGGAAACCGTACTGACTATTGGATATTATGTTACAATGATCAAGAAATTTAAACAATCGATTATAAAGACACTTTTCATAGATCTTAGAGAATACAGGTAACACAGAAATAGGTCTATAGTTATTAGTATTTGCAGTAGAACCACTTTTAAATACAGGTATCACCTTGGCGATTTTTAAATTATCTGGAAAGATTCCTGACATCATCGAAGAATTGAAAATATTGCACAACGGAAAACAAATAATGTGGATCACTTTTTTTACTATGGAAATATCTATCTCGTCGAAACCAGTACTCGATCGATTCTTAAGATTACAAACAATATCAATTATTTCTTTTGGAGTAATCGGCATAAAAAAAGCAGACTGATTATTTCTTTCTAAATATTGAAAATAATTACACGTAGAGTTGGTATCAGTATCTTGAATATTTTGCGTTAAAGACGGACCAATATTGATAAAAAAAATCGTTGAATTCATTGGCAATGTTATAACTATTATTGATGGATCGATCATCTACAATGAGTTTGTCGACATGTGTCTTTTTGGAGAATTTGCCCATGGCCTTATTTATTAAATTCCATGTTTTCTTCATGTCAAATTGCACCTGTGAAAATTTGTCATGATAATATTTATTTCGAATCTTTTAAATTTTATTATTACATTCATTTCTATACAATTTATAAGAATTATGATTTTTTGGAGTTGGACAATTTATGTATTTTTTATATAAGCGGTATTTCTTCTTGCATATTTTACGTAAATCATCATTAAACCACAGTTTGTCTTTTCTGGGCTTATAAGGCTTCTGAACTTTTGGAAAACAACCATCATATATAGACTTAAATTGATTAAAAAAACAATCATAGATAATATTTGGATTTCCATTTTCAGATTGCCAACATACGGCTTTAAGCTTTTCGATAAATGATTGAATATTATTTTCACATATATCACGTTTCACAATGGGTGAATATTCTATGTTATCAATTATTTTATCATGAATGCAATACACTGGGAGATGATCGCTTATATCAGCAAATATAATACCACTCTTAATAGTTTCTATGTTATTAGTAAATATATTGTCAATTAATGTAGCTGAACTTATAGTAACACGAGTTGGATAGTGTATAACTGGAAACATTGAATTTACCATTAGTACATCAAGAAAATCACAAACTTGAGGACAAGAATTAGCATTGAGTAGGTTTATATTAAAGTCTCCGGCAAAGTATACAAATTTATTTTCTTTATTAACTATATTCACAATTGAATTGAAAGAATCGATGAACGTCCGAACAGGTGTATTCGGTGGTCTATAAATGGTGCCAAAAATTATATTTTTCTTTTAAATTTTTATTTCAACAAAAACAGACTCCAATTCAGCAGTATTCATATCCAGATCCAACCTACGAGAAAAAGTTAAATCGTCACGTATATAAATGCCTACCCCACCTCCAGAACGAGTATTACGGCCATTACCCACAAATACGTAACCATTAATATTATACACTGGGTCATTTTTTTTCAGCCACGTTTCAGTTGTAGCTATTGCACAAAATTTATAATCAATCAGATTTAAAAACGAAACTAGGCTTAAAAAATTTTGCTTGATACTTCTACAGTTCACATGAACACAAGAAAATTGTTTATTCAAATTTTGTGTAGCAGCAAATGTATTAAATTCATCGGGCATGAACAAGTTTTGATGAGGACCATAAGTACATTCATCATATTCAGTAAAAGGAGATAATTGATCAGATAATGATGTACAATTTAAAGTCTTGAGAAATTGAAGATACAAATCACGATCAGGCATAACAAAAAAACTGTATACACAATAGAAAACCACAATACATAAAGCATCGACAAAATTTGTATAATATCAGCAAAATGAATTTCCACCGGAAAAGGTAAATTCGAGAAAATTACTATAAGACAATCAGTGGAAAGATCAAGTAAATGATCAAATCCAAAAATGGCTTATCGGTCAAATATATCAGACAGAGTTAAGATCGGGAAGACCTGTGATAAGTTTTTTCATCTCATGACCGCCTGTTGTTTTGACCAACGCGAAAACGCGCCCGTCAATGGTCCAGGAAGCCTTAACGTTTGTGTGCTTCGACGTCTGGAAGAGAAGATTGGAATTCTTCTTAGTCAAATCTTCGACAATCACTGTACCTGTGCCTTTCAGTTTTCTTCGATTTTTCATCATCTTTAGTTTAGGCCTGTAAGAAGTGAACTTTACTATGATAGGCGGGGTTGATAACTTGACGTTTCGAGCTGCGCCGGCGTACGATCCTTGAGATTGGACATCGTGAGGGTTGGTGTTTGGTCTGCGAAGACGATGTGATCTATCAATGTCACAAGGGGTGAGAGTAATACCAATCTGTTGGGCTACGTTGCAAACAATCTCGTTGGTGTCTTCATCTGGAGTAGTCTTTACTCCCAGAATGCGAATATTGTTTCGGCGGGAGTATTGTTCGATGTGATCAAGCCTATTTGACAAAGCATTGACTTCAGTTTTGTTATCAGAAACTGATTTCTCAATATCACGAAGTTTCTGTAGTTTGCTATCAATAGAAATTTCCAAATTCTGGAGACTAGCGAGCTTTTCATCAAGTAATTCACACAATTTATTTTCACGCTTCTCCATGTCATCATTGAGTTTTTGTCTTTCGCGTTCCATTGCCACGGCAACCGCTCTTTGTACGACAGTATCAATGCGATCTAGGTACACTGGGCTTTGTGTCGGCTTAGCCAACGATGGAGCAGAGGGTGGGGTACTCGGATCAGCTGAGTGCAAACGTCCCCTCGATCTGAGGTTTGGCTTTGACATGTTGAGAATGATTACGTAATATAACAATAGAAAAGTGGGATGGGCCGGCACTCACAAATTTTTGGTCAAGCTAGTAGCGACAGCGTTCGACAGGTAGACACAGCAGGAAAATGATGAAGTGGGACTATCCTAGTAGACACAGAATGAATCCTAGAAACATGAAGATATCCCGATACAAACGTCTACATTTCCGATAAGATATGAGGCACGATTTCCGGTGGGTTGAAGGAGCTGGTCACAAGCTACATTATAGTGATACACGAAATGACTTGGAAAGCGTTACAAAGGCGTAGAAAAGCAGACATAAAGCAGAATCGCAGTTCGTAATTGTCGTGAAAATCTGAGTAATGAGCATGTTTTTCCGTTAAATCATGAAAAATGTAAATTTTGATAAACTGTTTATATAAAAAATCAATGATTATGAATATACAATCTTCAGAAAAATGATTAATTCTTCAAAGTTCATAAAATATTTTGTGAAATGTCATGCACACAATATAATACAAATCATATAACCTGGGCAAAGGCATTGGAAAATCAGGTTTTGGGGGATATAAAGGGAAATTAATGGGATAAAAATATAAAATGCAATTGATAAATAGTAAGGCAATGGCGTCACAGACTGATAACCAAATTGGCAATTTGTGTAGTGATTATTTCAGTTCCATAGTTTTCCATACTTTAATAAAAATCATAACTCTCTAATTAGTTATCCGATTTTACTCAATTTTGTTTTGCTCTGTTTCTCTTGTTTTTCTGCATCTATTAAAAGCAAATTATTTATGGAGTGGACTTAGCCTTTAAGGCCCTTTTCACGATGTGGGGGGCGACGGGCCCGCCCCCTGGACTTTTAAAAATGTATTTTAATACTAATAATAATTAAAACAATAAAAACAGTTTTTATATAATTATGTTTTAGTTAGTGCTCACGCTACCTACCCCCCCCCCCCCCCCCCCCCCCCCACTGAGCGCAATATTGGTCGGCGCGATTTTCAAATTGTAGGCCCACTATCTGCAAATCCTGGATCCGCCACTGGAAATGGGTGTATAGTAATCATTCCTACAATCCTAAATATTTCTACCCTATACCTTATATTTTCTGTACGTACCATCAGTGCTGTCAAACACTGTTCCATCTATACAGGTGGGTGTTCCCGCCTCACATCCTACCCACGCATCGTAGATGGGTGCAACAATCGGATTATTATGCGCGCTGACAGAGCCGAGGCCGTTGATGTATGCTGTCACGGCGTCGTACTCCTCCTGCGACGACGGAACGAAGAGTTGAGCCTTCGCATCGGTACATACGTTTATCGCATACGTTCGATAATAAATGATATTTCCCAGGAATCGGTAACATCTGTCTCCAAGTTTCCACCAGCCTTCATCGCACCTGTAGGTAAACTCTGTAAATTGAATGCGATATTGAGTTAACTAACTTTATGTTTAATGAACATAATCTGTACAACTGATTTAAGGTTGGTTGCTTGAATTAAGTTCTAATAAGAGTACTTGTGATAGTTTTCTAAAAAAATCTTTTGGGCTGCATATAAAATCATTTTAAAGATTTTGGTACCGATCACAGAAGGTATTGTACTCTTTATCCGGTGCGGCAATAGAATTCTAAATGGTGCAGAGGTTGATGAAAGTGAACTATACACACACACACACACACACAAACACACGCACACACACGCACGCGCACACACACACACGAACACACATTTATTTAGATATACAATATGTGTGTATATAAATAACATTGATAAAATGGCTTAATTTTTACTGTTGACATTCATAAAATCCACGTGGAATGATCAAAGCTGGAACAATAAGTGCTTGGCCAAAATGAAGAATATGAAACAAAGAGATAAAGTATTTGATTGAATGATTCTCATGGTGAGTAGTCATAGTCCTACGCTGTTGAAAAAAATACACATACACAAAGGAAGTTTCGGGAATGGTGAAAAAACAAGCATAGAGACGAAGTTGAATTAACTTTGACGTAATGTGATGCATAACGATAACATTGATTTGACAAAGTTTGAAAAATGAAATATGTAAGAAATGGAATGGAAATAGTATCAAAATCGACGGGAAAATACAAAATTAATCTGGAACGCTTTGAGAAACATCGAGCGAGATGTATTAAAGCTCATGTTCATTTTTGGTGCCAAAAAGAATATTGGTAGGAAACGTGTTGAATTTAGTCTCACTTTGTTCTCCCGATTTAAAGGACTCGTTTGCGAGATCATTTAATATGCTATCTCAATATGATTTACAGTGAATTTCAGTAAAATAAGTAGGCTCTTAAATATTTTCTTACAAGCAAACTAAAAAGTAATATGCCCTCTTCTCCCTTTTTCCATTTTCAAGGGAGGGGGCGGAGAGGACGGAGAGGCTCCGGTTGCCCTCCTGGATCAACCACTGAACAGAATGGTTTTATGATATTGGCACCAAAATAGTTTGTATCATAGTTAAAGCACAGATTATATTGAAGCACCCCTTTACCCTGATCATGTCCGATATGAGCGCTATGAAAAAACATTATAACAATCATTTTTATATAGAATTTCCCGTCCATTTCAGAACTTAATAAAGAATCAATTTCATACTATTTTTATTCAATTTCGTCCCGAAACTCATAATCTTGCACATTTTATAGTCATCGTCTTTGGTTCTTTGTTCATTTTCGAACCTTGCCCAATCAATTTCATCATTCACATCCTATTTCATCAAAAGCAAATCAAGTTCGTCATCCTCGGCTGCCACCGTATAATAGTTTTAATACATTTCGTCATTTAAAAAAAGAGTTTAGTGGACCGGATATTCTATATAACACACCACAACTGACAGGCGTGAATACAAGTCTAATTTCTATCGGAAATCTGGACATTGATCTACATTTGCCACACTTAACCCAGGTGAGGTAAATGGGTACCTGGTAGGATTATTCCTTGAAATGCACTGTGCGCTGATAAGGCTGCCGGAGCTAAAGCTAGGGTATTTCCTAAGCTCTTTGGAAGCGCATAGAGATGTTATTTCATAACGTATTATGCGCTATACAAGATCTGAACTATTATTAATACTATTATATAATTAAACGTCCATTTTAACACGTTTTAGAAAAATTCAACTGCATCTCCTTGCACTTTAATTCTTCGAATTCGGGATCGTGGTAATGCCAAAGTTAATCAAGTAATTTGTAATTTAAGTTTAATTTAGTCAATAGTCAATCAATTTCATCACTTGTCCAATCATTTTCGTCAGATTTCATTCGAATTCGTGTCACCTGGCGGTCCGCCGCAGAATGTAAATAATAGAATTCGTTTTCGTGCAACTTTGGTAGATTCCCATTTAAATGTAATAGCCTTTGTGAATTTGAATCATATTCCATTTGAAAGAGTACCGTATAATGATACCTCATTCATAACTCTGCTGCCACGGTTGAATGAGCAACAGGTTTAAAAACAAATGTCAAATTTCTCTTGTACCAAGTCAGGGCTAAAGCAATTGATGTGAGTCAAAAACCATTACGCAGTGATATTTCAGTCTAAAAGAAAATTGATTTAATCATATTGATTTTGGGCAATTGAATAGAAAATGTAACAATGTCAACTCAGACTTATGAAAGTGCTAAATTAAAAGCAAAAATTATTATATTCTCTCCGTTATGATGACACAATCTTGGCTTCTCTAGCATTGACATTGAGTCATTCAAAATGGACAAAGTTTACTTGGAATGATATAGTTGTAATGACAGTATACTGTAAATATTATTGAAAGTTATCAAATTTATCATCATGACTTTCATTCTTGCTTTTACTGAATCTTCTAGGTAAGTAAATCTCTGAGTTTTTATGCTCTGTTCGAGAGAAATGGGTTGTGCACTTTACGCAACTTAAGCAACATGTAAAATGGTGCAATGGACAAGTGAGCAGAGAGATCTTAAATATCATGAAACAAGGGGTTAGTAGGCTGTTTAAAATTATTTAAGGTTATCCGGTGGATTAAAACGAGGTCTTGTGAAAACGTAAATACATCGGACCACTAAATCGGAAAAAACTAAATGAAGTATGCATGGAGCAAACCAAATTACACATGCATATGACTTGACCCACATTCGGTGCATCAGCCCAAATTTGATACAAGGATATTTCGACGGCACTTTTTAAAAATCCTGGTGCTCAGATATCGGTAGCAGAAGAAAAAAAACTATGAATAGGGTATCATTAGGCAACAAACAAGTTATTCTTTACAATTAAATATTTGTCAAGGTCGCAATGACAAAAAAAAATCAATTATAAGCTACAAAAATTGTTTAAAAAAAATATTTGTGTATACGCACCGTGTATACATTGCAGGAATACACACATTTAAACATTTTCTAAACCGTCTCGCTCGGCCACAGCTGCATTCGTTTATAATTATTCGTCTCTCAAACTCTCCATTTACCGAGATTAGTTTCGAATATGACACAATTTGATCAACACAATTGTTGACGAGTTTTTACCACAAAATGCGTTTTAGCTAAAATAAGTTTGCCTTCTCATGTATAACTCTTGTAGGTCCGTTTAACAGTTTATTATATCTGGATGAAATTACAAATAACCAGCAAAATATATGAAATTTCATCTACCGAACCTATCGTTTAATTTTGTTAATAAATATTTACCATCAAAAGTTTCCTTGAAGGAGCGAAAAAAAATCAAACGGAGACGGCTTCGCAAGTTAAAAAGAACAGCAGAGTTATTAATTTTCTTCAAAATCATATCTGTGATACGAGACAAAAAAGGTGGGAAAATGTTACTTACCTTTTGTTTGTACATTTGATGTGAATGCTGTTAAAATCGCAATCAAGATTAGTCCGACCATGCTGGAGGAATTTATCAAGGTTCCAGGGAGTTTCTACGACAAAAATCCTGACCAACCTCTCATGAAGTTTGCAAAGTGAAATGGGTTCTCAATCAGATTTTCCCTCCTTTTATTGCGTGAAGGAAAGATTGAAATTAATTTCGACTGGGGTTTATAGTTAAATCCTCTCCTACGGAAGGGGATTTGGTGACAACAGGTACATTCATTATACCACAGCTAACTCAACCGTAGCTAACCAATTAATTAAGTCAATTTGTATAGCATAAGAGTTGGAGGGAGGGTTGAGAGAGAGAGAGAGAGAGAGAGAAAGAAAGAGAAAGAGATGAGAGGGGTGGCACAGAAGAGAGTTAAGCGAAGAGGAAAGCGAATGAAAGAGCTCAAATAATTTACATTTGTATAATAATAATACACGACATGAAAGATAAAAATGATAAACAGATAAAAAGAGGTAAAGAGAGAGAGAGAGAGAGAGAGAGGGAAAAGGAGGGAGAGGGGTGTAGGGTTAAGGACATAATAGATGCATGGGGAGTGTAAGAGAAAAAGTGCGTGTGTATGTGAGATTGTGTGCTTCAGTGTATGTGTGTTGGAAAAATAGAAAAAAGAGAGTAAGAGTAATTTCTGCTAAAGAAACAACATGTATCTGTAGATGCGTGTGGATCTATCCTATAAAAAAATATGGACGATAAGAAGAGAAGCAGGCAGTGTTGAGTGAGAGTATAGGCCTACACATTTCTATTTCGAGCATTCGACACGCGCGAGTTTCCTCTGCAAACAAGCAAGGAAATTAAGCGTAATTAAATAACTGATTTTTAAAGGATTATACTCTATACAAATGTTATTTATCTTCCGTCCTCAGGTGGAATTAATCTTTAACGTCACCAACAAATCGTGAGATCATTTAGCGAACTCTAATAGAATGGCGATGAGTACAAATATTTTGAAAACCAGTCAGTCACTGTATTATGTATATCTCATGGATCTTTCATCTCTTTCGATTTCCCTCCCTTCCCCTACTCTCTCTCTCTCTCTCTCTCTCTCTCTCCTTCCCTATCATGTTTCTTTCTCCCTCCTTCTGACTCGTTAACGTATCATTGACTTGACAAATCAATTATAACCATTCAAGTTTTGATCACGAATCATGAGATTCAGAATCTGAAAAAAGTTGTCTTTTTTCTGATAACATATTTGACATATATGTTGTTATAGAAAGTATTGATGTTTTTTGTTCGTGTTATAAAGCCAAAACAGAGACCTACTGCTGATCTAACAGTTTTTAATTGGAGGGTATCTTAACATAAAAAGTTCTTGTTTTCACCTTCTATGGTCACGTAGTGGAAAGTACGAAAAGTTAGTAATATAAAAGCTAGGCCTTTTCCATATTGTCAAAGGCCAAATCTGACTGATTTTGAAGCTCTTCAGCCCATTAAAACCAAGATTCTGGGTAAATTATTCATGAAGTTATTTGATCAATGCAGAAATAGGTGGAGCAGATTTAATTCAATTTCATGATTAAATCCCTCTGAACTGAATGGAAGATTTTTAGGCTTGCACTTTTATGATTGATTGCTTGCCTCCTAGCTTCCATGTCTGTCTGAAGAAAAAAAGAAACATTGGGAAGCGGTTTGTCGAGAAATACCATTGTTATTTGTACATTTATAACTATTCCAACAAGGACACGTCATACCGTATTCTCTCTGCCCTCTATAATTAACAATGTATCAACAATAGTCTCTTAACAAAAAGCTGAATCAGATCAAATCTAATAATCCATACAGGATACAGTACATATAAGTTCATGTAAGGGATTTATTATGATTTGGAATGCTCCTTATTCATCAAAACAAATTAAATTAAGGGATTCTACTTCTAATACTATACTTAATTTTCAAATCTTTCATAAGAAAGCAAACGCGTAATATTATTAACACATTCATGCTACCATTATTAAAAAAAACACACACACACATACACGGACACATGTCTCCTTCAGCACACTCACTTTATGAACTAAGCATATTTCCTCGTTTCCCACGTTTTTCTCCTTATCTCCTTCCATTTACAAATAAGAGACGGTTTTAGACTAAATTTTATGATTTTAGGTAGCTGTATTGTTGCCATTTTTAATGTACTTTTGAAAGTGCTTGTCACGCACAAACCCACACCCACACTTACCTACACATACAAACAAACAAACAAACGCTTACTGAAAGTATTACAAGCACAATAAACACAAATTAACAAAAACGTATTGAGCCTGTAACAGAAATAAACGCGTAGTCCACAAAATCCATGTATTAACCCTTTCTTTCGTATTTGTTTGTTTCTACTATCATTTACACTCCATAGAAATTAAGGACCTAAAAACATAAAATGGATTTTTGGCTTTATGATACATCCTTCTTTCAAGGACAGTAATTGGAAACATATAAGTAATTTTAATAGATTGGCATTTGCACTATAGTTACTATTATATACAATCACGTTTGTTTATATTTATCAGCTTATCCTTGTGATGGAATACATACAATTAAGGAGGGATAATAGTCTGGAGAAACTAACAGGATATATTAGCCGAATTAAATAACACTATTTCCGCTGGCATACGACCTTCAATTACGCGCGTAATTTACACATTAATCCATGTCGCCCATTAAGCGCGAAAATGACAAAATCAAATATATTCACATCTGTAGTGCGTATGTATTCGATCAGAAATACCAAAATATTTGATATAATAGACTTTATCTAATATTAAATGAGTGCTGAATGCCGAATGGTTATGTAATTTTGTCATTAAAGGGATTTAAAGGAAATACAAATTCTTGTTGACTTGTCCCTCATCTTGCCCTGCTTTTTTGTTCTCGTTCCTTCTTTCCCTTTTCTCTTTTTATTCTTTTCCTTATGAATTTTGTTATCTCGATTTCTATGATTGAATAGATATTTGTATACGAAAAGACATGTTCACGATTACGCCATCCAATACAGATATAATCGTTGTGAAAAAATATGATTTTTGTTATCAAAAGTATTGAAAAGATACCGATGAGAGAATCCATACATCATCTTAGATTAAAACACAGACTCATATTTCTTTTGTTCTTCTTCCGATGTATTCAAAAATTATTATTTATTCGTCTTTCTTATTTACCGCCAGTATTAGATAAATCGCTACAATATGAACAGAAAAAAGAGGTAGAAAATCATCTTTCATGCTGTCATTTCTTTCTACCTTGCTTCAGATTTGTACATTAGTTTTGATTCATTAAGACAATTTGAAATTGCTGCATTAACAGTGAGCTTCATTACACTCTGATGTAAGTTATAAATAATCGACTTCCAGGTTACATCAGTATTTTCCATATGAACAACTTTCATTATATTCCCCTTGTACAAGTAATGGTTCAATCAACCTTTTCCAATTTTCTCTACATACATCTTTAACGGTTTCTTTTATCATAGTGTTTGTCTGGTTCCAGCTTACAGAGTCTGGTATTTTTGAGTGAATTTCATGTGATTCCAAAGTGAACGACGTTTGTCGTGACCATCCCCTTTCCCTATCTAGTCTTCGGTCAAGGGCGTCATTTACAACATCGTCGCCTTTGACACTAGATCTACTGTAAGCCAGACAATGACATACTCGGCAAATATCCGAAATGGAAGGTATGTTCGAACCATCAGGATTGTGGACCACAGCAAGATAGGCACCACGTAGCGGTTTTCCTAACCATATCTTAATATATTTATCTAATATTATATCAAGCATTCCAGCCAGGCGTCATGTTTACAAGCGCACACTTGCTAATCTAACCACATTAGCTTTCGCATCCTACCGGGTACCCATTTAATACCTGGGTGGAGAGTGGTAAATGTAGATCAATGTCTTGCCAAAGGATATTAGTGCCGCCGCGGGAGTGAACCGCGGACCTTGTGATCCATATCCCGCTCGACCACGGCAACTGCTCTCTGGCAAGTATGACGTCACATTTCTAATCTATTGAGAGGGGAAGCGAGGGAGAGAGCAACGTAGCAAAGTTGTATGTGTGTGTGTGAGAGAGAGAGAGAGAGAAAGAGAAAGAGAAACGGAGTGAGGGAGAAGAATGATCGACAGCAGGGTAGAGGTTGAGGGGCTAGGAGGGAGATATATAGATAGAGAGAGAGAGAGAGAGAGAGAGAGTGTGAGAAAGAGAGAGGTGAAAATGAGTCTACAGGAAATAGTGTGACACTCATTACAGCTTCCTGGTAAAATTAACAATTCCTAAAGCGAGTGGATTTTAAGCCTATTCTCTGGTTCTGGATTTTACTCCGACAAAGCGGGATCCCGCATCGCGTCAGAGGGCTGACCTGGGGGTTGACCTGGTGGAATTATTTCCGATTGGTGTTTGTGAAAAAAATCGCAGAGCCTTTTCTTAAAAATATCTATGTTTGGGGCGTCTAGGATGTAATGAGGCAGGTCGTTCCAATATTTAACAGTCCATGGGAAGAAGCTATTTGAGTAAATTGTTGAGTTGGTTCTAGGTCTCTGGAAGGATGATGGGTGTGTGCGTCTAAGGGCGTGTTCATGCTTCACTTTTTCTGGCCAGAATCAGGCATCTGTTACGCGTTTAGTTTAAAACACGGTTGCGTCTTAGCTCACTTTTGTAGAATCACCGAAAAACGGCGATCACGATCGCCGATCGTAAACTCACAAAAAGATGCGTTTACAATTTGTAAACGCGTCTAAATGGGGTCAACGCACTGACCTCTAGTGGGTCTACGTAGTATGCACAGTGAAGGTTTGCGAATCCAGCTGGAAGACCAATTAGGGCCACACAGGGAGAATTGCCTTGAGGAGCCAGAGAAGTTAGCATGAACAGTATACCGTGGAACTGCGATCACGATGAGCGTTTACGATGAGCGTTTCAGATCGCTCATTCTACCTTCAAAATCAAGCATGAACGCGCCCAAGGTTGGCGAGATGGTCTGGTTAAGTAGGGGTTCCAGTCGACATCTACGAGGTTTGCGTTGATTTTGTACATCATATTGAGTCGGGCAATCTTTCATCTGGTCTCGAGGTCAGTCCGTAGTTCTCCTCATGTATAATAGTTATATCACTGTATACCAAGTTGTATACAGATGAAATGATTTTATTAGTCATAACAAGGATAATCAATCATAACAAATTGCGTTATTGTCTATAACATGATTCTCTGCTTGATTATAATCATGTAGTCTAGAAAAAAGACTTCAAATGTTCATTATATACACGGACGGACAATATTTACATTACTTCGTACAGTTATCTATTCTATAGACCATATATTTACCGTTTCATCATTATTTATACTAAATCAGACATTAGGCGATTGCTTACGTTCGTTAAGAGAGTTACATTTATATTTGTTACCTTTTTCCCTTACCATATTAGTGTTAATGTCTAATCATGCTCATAAGTCCAACCGAAGTGTACAAAACTGTAAATTGCTCTTTTTTTCCCTTTCAGATCCAATTTGAAAATGATCTAAGAAGCACATAGTTCCAATAAATCTAAACAAGACAATTATATTGAAAGTAGGCTTTCAATCGCCAAATATAGGGAACACTAAATTCATATCTATCATTTTTGTCCTTCCGTCATATGAAATAATAGGTTGGCTATAATCTTTTATCATTATCTAAGGCTAAATCGTACGAATTAATTACCTATCACTTTTGTGTAAAGTTATTATTTGTTGTAAACACCTAAGAAACTAAAAGAATTCCTTAAAAATGCTCGACTTTATATGAAAAAAGTTGCCTAGTTGAACCATGGCCGTGAATGAGGAGTGAATTATTTGCGAGCTATATCATGTACATTCTCATGTAAATATATGACAAATGCAGTTTCAATAAGAATACCTAGGCCCTACATTCTTGAGCTCATGAACTCACCATGCCTCTGCTTATTGAGTGCTTTGCCTCCAGCTATCTTTCAAGTTATATATGTATCAGATCATTCAGCATGACATTCACATGCCCCTCATGATGATAGTCAGTCATACTAATAATTGATAATAATTTGATGATAATTTTGTTTACCTGGGGGAAGCCCCATAAGGATCAGTGCTGTTCTTCATGAGGGCCCTGTATTTAGTAGTACCCTAGTCCAGAATCTGCACGGTCCTTTATAATTTCCCTACACACTTGATTCAAGCCGTCGAAGATGGCGTTATCAACAAACTCATAATATTATGCTCACCAGCCCTTTTTCGCCGGGCGTCCTAATTAGTGTCCCTTTATAGAAAGGGACACTAGTCCTAATTTAATGATCACGCCATCATCGGCTGGGAGCAAGCAAGTAGGGAGAGGTAGCGTTACGTTGGTGTGGTGGTGGAGATCAAATTTAAATAGGCCAGATTCTGGACTAGTAGTACCCCAGCATTTACCAGGTATCCTTTTACAACTGGGTGGAGATTGGCAAATGTGGAATAATTTCTTGTGTGCCGGGCTCGGATTTGAACGCTTAACCCTTGGATTGACAGTCACAGTCAAGTGAATGAACCACAATACCACGACACCTTCACCTCCTTATTGCAATATTCATGATCATACTACAGTTTCTATGATAACAAAGGCAACTGCCAGCCAAAAAACTCAACAATTTAATCTAGCAATATAGTGACAACGATATCCAGGCTATTATGACCTAAGTACAAAGAACTAGATCATGATAAACATACCTTAAAATACATCCGAGTTTCTTTATTTAACCATATCAATTTTTTTCTAGTGAAGGGAGGTTGCTATGTGACCTCCTAGTTGCTATGTGACCTCCTGATATCCAAAAATTATCTTGTCAAGAAGATACGAGTTTTTCTGGCCCGGTCGAATTTGTTAAAAAAAATTGTGATTAAAGTAAAATGTCCTATCTTTAAATAGACCCTATTATTGTGACGTTAGTCAATACTTGCCAACATGATTATAACACATTACTTTTGCAATCGTTAGTTCTAAACCTGTCATGCCTATATCAGTCCCACTGTTAACGAAAACCCAAAGTAAAACCTACAACATCAATTCACACTTACACACACAGACACACCCACCCGAACACGCACACATGCACACATCCGCCCACACTAAAATGCACAATGTTTGTTATTTACAGAAAATGAAGTCGAAGTCTATATATCTAAACCTAACCCATGACTCACATTTTTCCCTTTACATCTTACAAATAAAACCAGTTTGTAGATACAGTTTACCGATGAGTAGAAAATTCCATTGCTACCACATTTGTAAAACCCATTGAAGTGAGTAATGGATAGGTGCTCATGAAAGTTAAGTAATGCACTGAGGTTGCATTCCACGAAACACAGATTTGTAGTATTCTACCTATTTTCCTAATCAGAATATTGTTTCTTCTTTGCGTGTCCTAATCAGAAAGTTGATTAGTATTTTTTTCTGGAAAAAGGTGCACTACTAAGTGCTTCCATATTGTTACCCTCAAACAACCGATGGTCTTACTTCACATTTACTTCTTATACGCATGCTATTTATACATTTCGCATTCAAAATGACGTTCAAACATGTACACGAAAACCGATGTGGTATGTTTTTGACTCTGCTAACGATAATGCGTAAACTACACACTTGGACATGAAACTACATCAACTGGCTGTCCCTGCAGATTTACTACATGAACAAATCTTGCAAATGTGAGAAGAAAAATCATCGACTATCGAATTTATAAACACCAGGGAAATATTTCTTAAACGAACTCGAAACTGACAGTTGTGCAGTATTTTATTTGTTAAATGCTGCCACGAGGTTCGAAGAAAGAACACATGGAGAGTGCTTCACAAATACTAAGAGCAACTTTAAATTGAACTTAACTTATGCCTAGGTCACATATAAACCGGGCCCCGTACGATTTTTCCTACCCGGCGGCTTGCCGTGGATTTAGAGACCGTACGGGAACCGTCCGATTTTCATTTCTACGGCATGTGTGGTCACCTATTCTGCGGCGCCCGGGAGGTGCCTGGAGAAAATTGGTCGAGTGAAATGCAAGGCGCCCGTAAGGGTGCCGGCAGGGTGCCGGCCGGTAACCTTACGGGCTCCGTCCGTTGAGCAGGTGTACCAAAGGCTCCCGGAAGGTGCCCTGCCGGGGCCCGGTCGGGGACTCGGGGTGCCGTGCGGTGCACTGAACTACAGAGTGAGTCAGAAAAAATGTCCCACTTTTTAAAAGTTGTATTGTTTGAAGTATGAATATTTAATCATGGGTTTCATGATATATCTTGATAGAGTTATCCTCCCAGTACATTTAGGTACCATTTTCATTTGAATCTCTGCATGCATCACTGAATATCAGACATTCTTTACAAGACTGCCAGATCTCACTTGCGCCAAGTCCTGGGTGAGGAATAAAACAGTGCATTGAACAAAGACAGTCATACACGCGCACACAAAACACACATTTATTGTTTCATAATTACCCCTTTTCTGGTTGAACATTGATTTTTATCAAGATCGCTGAATGTTTAAGTGGCATAACCCTAACAATCTTTTCCTTGTGTATACATTCACTACCAAAATCATGTCATCATCATCATTGTCATCATCTTAATCTTCATCATCATCATCATCATTATCATCATCATCATCAACATGAAGCACAACATCCGCCAATACGCACCAAGAGGACAGCGGCCACTCAACTTTTCGTACGATAAGAATTATTCCCGACAAAAAATAACAGTTTGGGAGGGCCTTGTCGGGAATGGAATGCTAATTTGTGTGCGTGTGCGTGTGAATGTGCGTGTGTGTGCGTGTGTGTGTGTGTTTTTGTCTGTCTTGCTAATTGGATAATTGAAAAAAAACTGGCTGTCTTTGTTCAAAACATTATTTTATTCCTCACCTAGCAACTTGGCGCAAGTGAGATCTGGCAGTCTTGTAAAGATTGTCTGATGTTCAGTCATGCATGCAGAGATTCAAATGTACTGGGAGGATAACTCTATCAAGACATATCATGAAACTCCTGGTTAAATATTCATACTTCAAACAATAAAACTTTTAAAAAGTGGGACATTTTTTTTTGACTCACTCTGTATGTGTCCTCTGGTATCCGCACCTCCTGTATTTAAAACTGCGTTGTACATTTCGAGATGCCGCCGTGAGGGACCGCACGGGCAATATTCATTTTAAATGGCCCCCGGACGGCAGACGCCTGTTGTTGTGCATATCACCCGGGGCTCTTGAGGGGCCCGTGAGGGAGCCGTAGGGTACACGTACGGAACCCTTGAGCACCGCAAGGCGCCCGTAAATTTTTGTCATGAGAATTGACCCCCAAAATCGTGAGGGGCCCGTTCGGAGCCCGCATGGGACCCGTAAAGTGCCCTACGGGCCCTTTATGGGCTTTCTACGACCTAACGGTCAGATAAAAACGCCGGGAGAATTGGGAGCAGCCAACTCAGCACAACGGCGCCCATACGGCTTATGCCTAGGTCACATATAAACCGGGCCCCGTACGATTTTTCCTACCCGGCGGCTTGCCGTGGATTTAGAGACCGTACGGGAACCGTCCGATTTTCATTTCTACGGCATGTGTGGTCACCTATTCTGCTGCGCCCGGGAGGTGCCTGGAGAAAATTTGTCGAGTGAAATGCAAGGCGCCCGTAAGGGTGCCGGCAGGGTGCCGGCCGGTAACCTTACGGGCTCCGTCCGTTGAGCAGGTGTACCAAAGGCTCCCGGAAGGTGCCCTGCCGGGGCCCGGTCGGGGACTCGGGGTGCCGTGCGGTGCACTGAACTACAGAGTGAGTCAGAAAAAATGTCCCACTTTTTAAAAGTTGTATTGTTTGAAGTATGAATATTTAATCATGGGTTTCATGATATATCTTGATAGAGTTATCCTCCCAGTACATTTAGGTACCATTTTCATTTGAATTTCTGCATGCATTACTGAATATCAGACATTCTTTACAAGACTGCCAGATCTCACTTGCGCCAAGTCCTGGGTGAGGAATAAAACAGTGCATTGAACAAAGACAGTCATACACGCGCACACAAAACACACACAACACATGGTGACAATTATTGTTTCATAATTACCCCTTTTCTGGTTGAACATTGATTTTTATCAAGATCGCTGAATGTTTAAGTGGCATAACCCTAACAATCTTTTCCTTGTGTATACATTCACTACCAAAATCATGTCATTATCATCATTGTCATCATCTTAATCTTCATCATCATCATCATCATTATCATCATCATCATCAACATGAAGCACAACATCCGCCAATACGCACCAAGAGGACAGCGGACACTCAACTTTTCGTACGATAAGAATTATTCCCGACAAAAAATAACAGTTTGGGAGGGCCTTGTCGGGAATGGAATGCTAATTTGTGTGCGTTTGCGTGTGAATGTGCGTGTGTGTGCGTGTGTGTGTGTTTTTGTCTGTCTTGCTAATTGGATAATTGAAAAAAACTGGCTGTCTTTGTTCAAAACATTATTTTATTCCTCACCTAGCAACTTGGCGCAAGTGAGATCTGGCAGTCTTGTAAAGATTGTCTGATGTTCAGTCATGCATGCAGAGATTCAAATGTACTGGGAGGATAACTCTATCAAGACATATCATGAAACTCCTGGTTAAATATTCATACTTCAAACAATAAAACTTTTAAAAAGTGGGACATTTTTTTTGACTCACTCTGTATGTGTCCTCTGGTATCCGCACCTCCTGTATTTAAAACTGCGTTGTACATTTCGAGATGCCGCCGTGAGGGACCGCACGGGCAATATTCATTTTAAATGGCCCCCGGACGGCAGACGCCTGGTTGTTGTGCATATCACCCGGGGCTCTTGAGGGGCCCGTGAGGGAGCCGTAGGGTACACGTACGGAACCCTTGAGCACCGCAAGGCGCCCGTAAATGTTTGTCATGAGAATTGACCCCCAAAATCGTGAGGGGCCCGTCCGGAGCCCGCATGGGACCCGTAAAGTGCCCTACGGGCCCTTTATGGGCTTTCTACGACCTAACGGTCAGATAAAAACGCCGGGAGAATTGGGAGCAGCCAACTCAGCACAACGGCGCCCATACGGCTTATGCCTAGGTCACATATAAACCGGGCCCCGTACGATTTTCCGTACCCGGCGGCTTGCCGTGGATTTATAGACCGTACGGGAACCGTCCGATTTTCATTTCTACGGCATGTGTGGTCACATATTCTGCGGCGCCCGGCAGGTGCCCGGAGAAAATTGGTCGGGTGAAATGCAAGGCGCCCGTAAGGATGCCGGCCAGTAAGCTTACGTGCTCCGTCCGATGAGCAGGTGCACACGTGGCTACCGGAAGGTGCCCTGCCGGGGCCCAGCCGGGGTCCTCAAGGTGCCCTGTCGGGGCCCAGCCGGGGTCCTCAAGGCGCCCGGCCGGGTCCCGTGCGGTGCACTGAACTATGTGTCCTCTGACATCCGCACCTCCTGTATTTAAAGCTGCTTTGTACTTTTGAGATGCTGCCGTGAGGGGCCCGCTCGGGCAATATTCATTTCAAATTGCTCCCGGATGGCAGACGCCCGGTGTTGTGCATATTACCCGGGGCTCTTGAGGGGCCCGTGAGGGAGCCGTAGGGTACACGTACGGCACCCTTTAGCACCGCAAGGTGCCCGTAAAGATTTTTCATGAGAATTGACATCCAAAATCGTGAGGGGCCCGTCCGGACACCGTCTGGAGCCCGCACGGGACCCGTAAGGTGCCCTGCGGGCCCTTCATGGGCTCTCTACGGCCTTACGGTCAGATAAAAACGCCGGGAGAATTGGGAGCAGCCGACTCAGCACCACGGCGCCCGTACGGCTTCAAAAACTGTCCCGGCGCCCGTAGGATCTTTACGGTAGCCGGCCGGACACCGGCCGAAAATTCCCAAAATGTCTGATTTTACTCGCCGTACGGGCCCCGGAGTGTATATGTGATCACGATTTTGGATGTCAATTCTCATGAAAAATCTTTACGGGCACCTTGCGGTGCTCAAGGGTTCCGTACGTGTACCCTACGGCGCCCTCACGGGCCCCTCAAGAGCCCCGGGTGATATGCAAAACAACAGGCGTCTGCCGTCCGGGGGCAATTTAAAATGAATATTGCCCGTGCGGGTCCCTCACGGGGGCATCTCGAAATGTACCAGAAGACACATACAGAGTGAGTCAGAAAAAATGTACCACTTTTTAAAAGTTGTATTGTTTGAAGTATGAATATTTAATCATGAGTTTCATGATATTGTGGATGTTGTGCTTCATGATGATGATGATGATGATAATGATGATGATGATGATGAAGATTAAGATGATGACAATGATGATGATGATGACATGATGGTGGTAGTTAATGTGTACAAAAGGGAAAGATTTTTAGGGTTATGCCACTTAAACATTCAGCGACCTTGATAAAAATCAATGCTCAATCAGAAAAGGGGTAATTATGACAAAATTGTCACCGTGTGTGTTATGTGTGTTGTGCGTGCGTGTGTGCGGGTGTGTGTGGGTTTGTGTGTGCGTGTGTGCGTGTCTGACTGTCTTTGTTCAATGCACTGTTTTATTCCTCACCCAGTAACTTGGCGCAAGTGAGATCTGGCAGTCTTGTAAAGATTGTCTGATATTCAGTGATGCATGCAGATATTCAAATAAAATGGTACCTAAGTGTACTGGGAGGATATTAACTCTATTAACATATATCATGAAACTCATGATTAAATATTCATATTTCAAACAATACAACTTTTAAAAAGTAGGACATTTTTTCTGACTCACTCTGTAGTTCAGTGCACAGCACGGAACCCGGCCGGGCCCCGGCAGGGCACCTTACGGGAGCCATCGGTACGCCTGCTCATCGGACGGAGCCCGTAAGGTTACCGGCCGGCACTCGGCCGGCACCCTGCCGGCACCCTTACGGGCGCCTTGCATTTCACTCGACCAATTTTCTCCGGGCACCTCCCGGGCACCGCAGAGTATGTGACCACACATGCCGTAGAAACGAAAATCGGACGGTTCCCGTACGGTCTCTAAATCCACGGCAAGCCGCCGGGTAGGGAAAATCGTACGGGGCCCGGTTTATATGTGACCTAGGCATAAGGAAGGCCTTTCATGCCACTGTTTTCTCTCACCATTTATTGGCATGGTCTCTCAAGGGGTGTACAAATCATGGTCGGAAATCTACAGAATTTACATTTCTGATAGTTCATTATTGAAGGAAAAAATATTATATAAAGATCTTAACGGTGAGAGCAACCAGTGGCATGAATGGCCTGCCATAGTTAAGTCCAACTTAAAGTCGATCTTAGTCTTTGTGAAAAAAAACCAGGCCTCCTCTTTGGAGGCCATAATTAAGATAAAACCTTTACCGGAACTCAACCATCTCTATTCACCAGTTGTCTATATGCAATACGGGGCAATCTTTAAATTTCCCTCTTGTGGATATTGGGGAAATCTATGGTTCATAATAGGAACACCCTTCCTCTTCTTGGAACGCACTATAGTTGACCTGGCTTCGGGTACTGTAGTTGAGAACACAGACGCCATCTTTGAACTTGAATGAAACGCAGAAGTCCTCTTTCAAGCACTCAGCAGCACAGCGGGTCTTGGACTTCTTGGGGACCGTCTTCTGCGTGAACCCTCGGAGACAGCGGTTAGAGAGCGATGATGCGGTGTATGTGCTGGATCGTGTGATGGCGGCAGGAGCTATACATATACATAAAAATAAACCTTTCACAATTGAGTAAGCATTCGGATAACTGAAAATCATTTACAAAAAAACACAAAAACACAACAGAACCTACAACCCCCCCCCCTCACAACAACAACCAACATAATCGTTTGTGTCCATGTAATTCTTTATATCGTGTGAATTCCACGTGCTTCTTGAAGTTAATGTCTTGTTTCCCATGTCTAAGTAAGGTTTAATACATCGTATGATATTGTTGCAATGCCCCTGTTAAACTTTAAACAAAATTTGAATGATTTTAATATTAAAAAGAAATATTTAGATATTCGATATGTAGCTCGACTAAGTGAAAATGATACAGTTCCACTGATATTCATACAAACAGCAAGCATTGCGTGAAATATTTATTTTAAGTTGTTGACCCTGTTTTCTGTCATCCTTCTATTCTTTCTAAAACGAAGCACCAACTGGCCACAAACTTTATATTATGAGAACACAGCAAATGGGACTGGGAACAAAATGACCGGAGAGAATGTAGAAAAAATATCATAAATATTCCGTAAATATTTATTTTGTAGTAATGTTGTCGTTATCGTTGTAAATGTGTATTATAATTTGTTTTCTTTACATAACAAGGATTTTTAGAAGACCTAATTTCATGCTGAATGGACTAACCTGTTTATTATACGAAGTAAATAGATTGTAAATGAATAAGTATTATACAGCCTCTAAAACACTGCAATGTTTGAATGCTTTTAACTCGAGATTCAAGGTGCGGCAAAGTAATCTGCACCCTGTCTTAAAAGTTCACATTACCTTCACAGAGTACTTGAGATGCCGCCGCGCATGGCCAGGATCTAAGTCCTTGTGATTTAAAATAAAACACACAATCTTCACCAGCATAGTGTACATATCCACTTCCCCACCATCCTATCAGCGTACAGCATTCGAAAACACGACATCCACATGAAAGAGATAACATGACATCGGGAGATCAGTTTTGTTGTGGAAAATATTTCATTTATGGCATATTTGTCGAGGAGTTATTTCTGGCTATCGATAATATAAAAGTTGTGGAAGGTAAAATACCGGTAATGAAACATTAAAACTTATAGAATATAAAACATATTGTACGTTACACTTTCAGTTAAGACGATGAATTTATTTTCTTATGTAATGTCTGCCTATCAAAATAAATTGTCACACAATTGCATGATGGGTCCTCAAATTTATCCTTAAACGGCATGTCCACTCCAAAAAGTACTTACTTTCAATAGAAACAGACAAATCAGACAAATTAATCAAAACAAGTTTGAGCAAAATCGGATTACTAATGAGAAAGTTATGAAGTTTTAATGACCTGACAAACTTTGAAAATCACAAGACAAATTGACAACTCACTCAGAATCTGGGATGTCATTGCCTCACTATCCACTAATTGTTTTCTTTTTATTGATAATATAAATTTCCAATTTTCTCCCTTAAAATCTGATTTCCTCACACCAGCATCCACGTTATATTGATAGTAATATGTTTTTGTGTGGATGCACTAATATATAGTATTTTCTTTCTGTTACATCATGTAAAATGTGAATTTCGATAAACTATTTATATAAAAATCAATGATTATGAATGTACAATATTCAGACAAAATTATTAATTCTTCTTCGTCATGCACACGATATGATACAAATCATATAGCCTGGGCAAAGGCATTGGAAAATCAGGTTTTGGGGAATATAAAGGGAAATTAATGGGATAAACATATATAAAGCAATTGATAAATAGTAAGGCAATGACGTCACAAACTGATAACCAAATTGGCAATTTGTGTAGTGATTTTCTCAGTTCCATACTTTTCTATACTTAAACAAAAAATCATAACTTTCTAATTATTTACCCGATTTGACTCAATGTTGTTTTGCTCTGTTTCTCATGTTTTTCTGCATCTATTAAAAGCAAATTATTTTTTGGAGTGGACTTAGCCTTTAAGGCACTTTTCACGATGTTGAGATGGTCGGGTGGCGAACCCACCCCCCCCCCCCCATGGGCCCTCTTCCCCCACTGATTTATCTCAGAGTTCAACGGGACCACAGCAGATAATATTACTTGGCGCATTGGTAACCGTCACTAAAGGTATACCTTCACGAAATAAATCATCAACATTTAGAAACTTGACAAATTTACCTACTCCACTATAAAGCTCCTGACATCATCTTGATCACGTTATGATTATTAAGATAACAAGATGATTAATTTGCCTAGGTTTTCTAAATTCATACGTGATATACTGTAATTGATACTCTTGGTGAAGATGAATCCAATCGGTTGCCATCACCAAGAACCAAAACCTTTCCAACGGAGTTGCACGCGCCGAGTGACCCCGGCCCCCCACTCAGGGGTCGGAATGACCGCATGCGTGTTGCCAAAATGTCCGGTAAAGGGGTACTTTTCGTGCGACAAAGTCCGGCCCGAGAATTGTAAAAAAAAGGGGTGTATTTTACTTTTCACCCGGAGATTTCTTAAAAAAGGGGGTGTTTTTTCTTTTTTTCTCTCATCTCTTTGGATTCCTGAGAAATTATTCCGAATTTAGGGGGGTACATTGAGCATTTTTCCTGATTTAGGGGGGTCTCCAAGGCAGGAAAAAGCCCGCGAAAAGCCCGCGAAAGGGGGTTCGAAAATGTTGGCAGTCCTCAGATAGGGGGTGCTTTCAAAAAGAGGGAACGAGCATATGCGTACCCTAAATAACACTGAGTGGGGGGGGGGGGGGGCCGGGCGAGTGACTCTTAACTGTCTGCGCTTGTTTGCGAGCTCGCCGTGAGTGTGTTGCCAGTTGTTTCCTTAATAAATGGAAGGGGAGGGGGTGTTTCAGAAATTGTTTCGTTTATGAAATGGGCCAGGCGCGGATCCACGGGGGGGGGGGGGGGGGGGGGGCGACGGGCCCGCCCCCTGGACTTTTTATTTTATTTTAATAATAATAAAAAATAAAAAAAGGTTTTATATAATTCTGTTTAGTTTAGTGCTCACGCTACCCCCCCCCCCCCACTAAACACAATATTGGTCGGCGCGATTTTCAAATTTTAGGCCCCCCTATCAGCAAATCCTGGATCCGCCACTGAAAATGGGTGTATAGTAATCATTCCTAGAATCATAATTTTTTTTACCCTATACCTTTATATATTTTCTATACATACCACCACTGCTGTCAAACACTGTTCCATCTATACAGGTGGGTGTTCCCGCCTCACACCCTACCCACACATCGGTGATAGGTGCAGCAATCGGATTAAAAGGCGTGCTGACAAAGCCAAGGTTGTTGATGTATGCTGCCACTGCGTCGTACTCCTCTTGCGACGAAGGGACGTAGAGTTGAGCCTTCGCATTGGGGCATATTTTTATCGCAAACGATTCAAGATAATAGGTATTTCCCAGGATCCGGTAACACCTGTCTCCGAATTTCCACCAGCCTTCATCGCATCTGTTGGTTACTTCTGCAAATTAAATAATAAACTGAGCTTGCAACTTTACTCTATTTTTGTTTTATTGCTACAACATCGTGATATCAATATAACCTAGTCACCCAGGTACAGGGTAAAACCTTGTTCGGATATGAAGCGTAAATCGTGGTGTTTTTGTCTTTCAAAAAAGGTCTAAATGAATGGCAATTATGACAAAGGTCCAACTCGTATTCACTGAGCTGTTTGTTATTAGATACAGAAATGTGGAGCTCATTGCACTTACGTCTGCATAGAAATAAATTTAAAAAAAAAAAAAAAAAAAAAAAACGAAAAACGGCGCGGTTTATCGCTGCATATCAGGATGAAGTGGTAAATTTTTCGGTTCAAGGATATCGGGTTCAAAATATCCATTCAATATTGTTTAAATATATATATTGGTTTCAGAGGTTTAGATGGCAATAATTCAACCTTTATACGCAAAAAAAAGCAGAAATATATGCCCAAATGTTCAATGTTGAAGTGAATTCGCGATATATCCAGGCCGGATCGATATAATAATTTACAAAATTTATCAATTAGCGACTGTTTCCCGGCAAAATTTGTATCATCACGTATTAGTCAAAACATATTCTTTCACATGATTGGTAATAAGAGCTTTCATTTCATTTTTTGAGAGGGGGGCGTTTCCAAAACTGATCTATACCTTTAAGAGTCTCACAAAACAATCAAAGTACAATTTCGCCGACGTCCATTGGAACTACAGTTTGACTTGAAGTGAGTTTCAAGGGGGTGTCGACGAACTTGTTCAGTAGACCATTACGAGACCATGGTCCGGTTGCCCCTGTCTCTGAATTTCTTCTGGGTAACTGGAGTCGACTTTTATACATTAGTAATCAAATTGAAATTGCTTCAATTACGTATTTGACAATTTGCCCCTTACAGTAGTTAAAAAAAAAAAACCAAGATGAGAAAATGAGATATGGTTTAGCAGGGGGGGGGGGGGAGTGGGGAGAGTAACTTCCCCCTTTGCTTCCGCCCTTTGCTGAACTATATGCATTATCGTAAACTCTTGTGTTTTGCCCCTCCTAAGTCCAAGGCCTTAGTATGCCACAGATGTACTTGACATATTCAGGTCAAGATGTGTTAGGCTACTAGACAGTTTATCTTATCTTAGCCTCTATATCGGAAACTAAGTTCATCAAACGCTGGCCGGAATGTACATGTAGATAGATTAAACGATTTTTGATGTTTTAATCGGGCTTTAAATGAGATAAATGTGAATTTTTGAGAGGCGACATCAAATTTGGAAATCTGCGACAAAAAATCCGGTTGTTTTTGCATGATTTGACTCACTTCTACAATAAAGTGTTTATTGTATTCATGTTTTCTTTTAATGGTCAAGGTGGGATATATAATAATGGCATGCAATCTATCATGTCACAAGACATGACAGGATATATGATGTTTCCCAAATTAATAGAAGAAAAAAAATAGTAAAAATAATAAATCGAATTTTCCGGTATCAGTATGAAATTATGAGGAATTGGCAATAGGTGTGTCATTTAATAATTAATAAAGTCGAAGTTAACACAAATTCATATGCTTTTTACACTCTCTTATCCGAAACTGTCACTAATACATTTTCCATTATTCTTCTGTTTCCTTTCTTTTTCACTTCGGCCTAGACCAAGAAACAATAAACCAAATTTGAAAAGTAAAATTTACTTACCTTTTGCAGCCGACATATCCGATAGACAAAAAATGTAGAAGAAGACGAACTTCACAAGTCTCGATGTCATCTTTTTGTATGTCTTTGCTCCTGATGTGTGTGCTATTATTTGGTATTTAAGATTAGATTTGGGACAAAATACACCGAAATTGTAAAATAAAGAAAGAACAACGACCTGAAAACGGTTCTATATGGGCAGTTTAAATTATTTTAAAGACATGGCCTGTATTCACGATCAAGCGTCTAACCCCGATGCCTCGGGAAAGAAGAATGAGGTATTTTATCGATATCAAATGTATTCATCGAATAATGTTTTTAATAAAATGATTTCACGGTGGCTGAGAATCAAAACCGCAGCCATAGGTGCGACAAAGGTTTTCTTTTATTAGGCATGCTACAATAGAAATTGTTAACAACATAATTGGATACGCATTCGGAATGGCATTGGAATTTCAATTTTTTGATGAGATGTTTGAATATTTGATGAGTAATAATCATGACAGCTAGAATAATGAATAATAAATAAAGGCAATTGATATTATAAATGAGCAGGCAGCGACGGTTTTTTACTATCACATCATTAAAATCAATGTACATGTACAAAATATCATTGTGTTTGACCCAAATAAGTTTGACTGAAAATTAACTCTCACCATGCTAAAATGGGCTTTTTTTGTCTCCATGACTTTCGATTGTAAATGAAATGTTAACAATGGAGTCTAGGTATACTCTGAAAGTGCATGGATAAAAGTAACCCCGATAATCAAGTTTATGGTAGTTTTTCACCCAGTTTACTGCATGGAGGGTCAAGAGAAACAGCTCATAACAAAAATATAAAACACCTGAAAAACCATACTGACTTTGGCTAATCGTGAAACCGAAAGGAGTGGCTTAAATGACTACTGTTGTTGTATAGGTGCATATTTTTTTAATTGATTCCAGACAATACAAATAAATCTTAGAAATATAATACAGTTGTTTTTCATCTTGACATGAATCAAAACATTTTCATTACATAAATTGTACGATTGATGAAAACAAAAATGAAGTCAGTTGTAACATAAAACAAATAACCCCATCCAACGAAACACACCACTACCCCCCACCATGCGACACACACATACGACACTCGCCACCCGACCACACTTTCACACATATACCACACACTGTCCCTAGCCTCCTCAGAATACCCAAAATGACTTTCAGAATGTGTCGTCACACGCGCCCACACACACCCACCTTACATACATGACCATATCATCCCGAGCATAAAACTGACAACCCTAACTCTTAACATAATCATGATAACGTTCATCATCACAACATGGTGTTTTAACACTGACAAAGACAAATTAGAAAGTTGGCCGTATTTATTCCACGTCAAAATGTTTAATATTAGGTATAGCACATCCAAAATAAGTACAACAAACACATGTTATTTTATGATTTCAAATGATCAAGCTTCATGAAAGTTTCAAAAAACTAAAAAAAAGAATTGAAATTGGTCAATGCGTTGTGATTTTATACCATTTTTTTGATATCGCAAAATTACCGAAAAACCTGCCAGAAATGGTCAAATTGGCAAAAATGGCAAAATTCGACAAAGTTGACAACTTAATTCATCACTTTCTTGGACACAAATAATAAATTAAATTATCAGACACTAAAATATCATCTTTGTGGTAAAAAATACAAAAAAGAAAATTCATATATCTATTACAGTTTTGAAAACAGAAGCAAACAAAATAAGTAATTTTTGCCATTTTTGCGAATCTGCAGATATGAAAAAGTTGTGAAAATAACTAAGTCCACCTAATTAATATGCGCATATGAAATCAAATCAAAACCGAACATGATACATCAGTGAAACCTATGTAAATCAGAAAGGTATGGAAATATATTTTTTTTTGAAGAATTTTTTTAAATGAATATTCATCAAATATGCAAATTAGGTAATTTCAGCTAATATATAATTTTTATATATATAGGAAAGTCAAACTGTTCATTTTGTTGGCATTTTTAAAATCATATATTTACAGATCATATTTACACCAAATATTAACATTAAATTCCAAATATTTTTGCAATGCCAATAAAATATGGCGATGGAAATTACTTGGATCACCGTTACAGCTATTTCCTCATATGTTTCACAAATTATTCCGAAAAACCGATCAAATAATAAAAATGTGCAGACTTTCAGCTACATCGCAGTATATGTTTCTTTTAAAAAAATGTCAGATTTGAAGATTTATGACGATTTTCCGAGAAACCATTCAACAGGCCATAACATTCCACAGGGACTGAATTTTAGAAAAAACAAAGTTTGGTGACCCCAGTACAGTTGTGGCTACCTTGAGTGTAAACAACAAATTGATTTAATGAGTGAAACATATGAGGATATTGCATTTTTGTAGGGGAGTTTTATACATTGAGGTGCATTTTCACCACGCAGAATAACAGTCAATGGGCGATCAGCGGGCCATGTCACACATTGCTGAAAAGATAATATTCTAATTAATAATTTAACATATTTTCCACATGCCTATAACAATGAAACTACACGGAATTGTAGTCAAAGGTATGCTTGAAAGACATGTGAAATAAAAATTTAAAAATATTGTTCAGTTTTGTTTAAAATAAATTTACGAAAATTGCTATTTCTACCAACTGACTGCTGTTGTGTGTGTGTGTGTGCATGGGGCAGACTGTGTGCACACGTAGTGTGATCACCCTATTAATATATCAAGTGATAATGTGAGAGACCTCGCTACGTACGTTTATCAAATTGCGGTCATGTCCGATTCGTAATTTCATAATTTCATAATTAGGAATGACGAAATTGTCAGAAACGAATTAGGATTATCAAATGCATATTAGTTTTCGGATAAATGTCTTCCCCCCCTAATTAATATCATAGTTTGTCTTTTTAACCCTAATAAGGCCGGGGGGGGGGGGGGGCATTATGGCCATTATGGCTCCCCCCTCCACGATTTTTCTGATTGTTCGGGAACGCTTATGGATGGCGCCCCGCCGCTCGCTGACTTATTTTCTTTAGAGTCTTGCGCATCTTTATAAAAAATAATTCATAAAATCGGACCTACAGTTCCAAGGTCACGTAACCTTTTGTCTCAGCCCGAATATCGCAATTTTTTGGGATTTGTGTACAAAACATATGAAAATGTTATTTTTGTACTAAAAATGGATCAAACAATGGTTATTGGGTCTTGTTTAAAGTTTAGGTGGTTGTTTTGGGAGTCAAAATAGTTGAATTGTAGTAAGAAATGAAATAAAACAACAAAAACAATAAAATACATAAGTTAAAAAACAATTAAATACATAAGAAATTATAAAAACAAGAGATAACATAAGGAATAAGCTGGCTCTTCCAAATTTTGTTGTATTATTATTCCAAATGGTCTTATATTATGTAGTGAAAAAGAATGCTTAAATATGAATAATATATGATTTATGGGTAAAAATGTGATTTTATGACCTTATTTGCATAAATGACCATAAATATGCAAATGAGTGAATTTTTCAAAAAATTGAAATAACCATATTATTCTATACACTTCAATTGACATGCGTGCAAATTTTAGCGGAGATCGGCAGTTTCACGGCCGAGATCTTAAGGGGGGGGGGCATAATGCCCCCCCCCCCGGGCCGTACTAAGACCTCAAATAGCCCGGCCTTTTTAGGGCTAAAGACATTTTAATGCCTAAATTCACCCTCCTTTTGACTAGAGAGGCTCCTGCAGTGACGTCATATTCCTTTTGCGCAATACAGCTCCGAAACTGGGTTTTTTCTGAGCGTCCTGAGTCGTCATTTTTAAAGCTAGATTCCAGAATTGTTGATGATTTCTAAGAAAAATCATTGTCATGTTTGGAATCTCCGTCAAAAATTGTTCTACATGTCTTTTTTTCAGTTTTTAGCCCGTTTTGGTTAGAGCGGCCCTTTAAGCACAAAAATGTTTGGTACTAGCAAATTTGACAACTTAGCGATTATGACGTCACACTTCCGAGAGGTGGGAGAAGGAGGAGAGAGGGATGAAGATGAGATGGAATTAGAGAGAGAGAGAGAGAGAGAGAGGAGTAAACATGAGTCTACAGTAAATAGTGTGACGCTAACATTTCCCGAAGCGAGTTGGTTTTAGGCCTATTTCGTCTTTCGTCGTTCTCCTCATTATGTTGGTTACATCACTGCATAACAAGTTTTAATAGAATGAAATGATTTCATCAGTCATAACAAAGATAATCATTTATCACTCATATACAATTGCAATATTGTCTATAACATGATTCTCTGCTTGATTATGATCATGTACACGCAAAAAACTGAGGTGCTAAATGTTGGGTGCTGAGTGAGATTCTGCACTTGAAGTGCCAAAATCAGCACTTGACGGGTTAACTTTAACAAGGAAACCGAAACGTGCTGAATATTTGAGTGCAGAAAACGAGTGCTATAACAATATGCAGCACTTAACATCGAGTGCTGACTGCATAACCTGATCGGATTGGTCGGTTAGTATAATAGCTGTTACCTTGTGAATATTTGTTTTTGAATCAAATTCAGCTAAGAGATTCTTACATTCTTCATTCTCCAGGTCAATACCCAAGGCCTCAAAAGTCTGAATAACTTTGCTCCTTAAACTGTCAACAACATCAGTATTCAAAGCTGTTGCAGCAGATAACACTCTGTTTGTCATAGCATGGGTCATGTTGGTGTTTGATAAAAGAGAACCAATGAAAAATGCAGCTGGTCTCACTATGAACATGACAGACAATGAACGCGGACAATTAATATACAGTTCCTCAGGTAGACAAAGGAACATCCCTTGACTGCTATTATGTAAAATGTGTAGAACAGGTGAATATGCATGTGACACCTGTTCTACACATTTTTACATAATAGCAGTGAAGGGATGTTCCTTTGTCTACCTAAGGAACTGTATATTTTGTCCGCTGTCATTGTCTGTCATATTCATAGTGTCTTGTACTGTCATTATGCATTGCTCCATCTTGTTCTTGTAGTAGGCCTATCCTATCATCATCATCATCAAATGCATCATCTGCTGCAGGATTATGCACTTCACCAACAGCAACACCCAAATCAGCATCAACTAGACCCTCCATACCCTGTACAACTTCAGGTTCAGGTTCTTCTTGTGGATGTTGGTTTAATAAATGTTTCCTGTAAGAGTTGAAAGTGGTAAATGACGAAGGACATCCACCTTGACCACATACCAAATGTAGATGGGGCATGTCAAACAACGCATGAGTTAGCACTTGCACAAGGGCTATTCTGCTAGCACCCAAAAGAGAGCAAAACTTGGCACTTTAAGTGCACAACAGTCAGCTCCTTTGGGTGCTAGCAAAGTAGCCCGGGTGCAAGTGCTAACTCAGCACTTCGAGTGCAGTCACTATGCGAGCTCCTAAAAAGTGCTAAAATTGAATCTTTAAGTGCTAAATTTAGCACAACAGTCAGCTCCTTTGGGTGCTAGCAAAGTAGCCCGGGTGCAAGTGCTAACTCAGCACTTCGAGTGCAGTCACTATGCGAGCTCCTAAAAAGTGCTAAAATTGAATCTTTAAGTGCTAAATTTAGCACTTTTTTTTTTTAGTGTAGTCTAGAAATGACTTAATAAATTGTTCACTATATACACGGACGGACAATAATTACATGTAAAGTCATTTATTTCTATAGACCATGATCTTACCTTTTCATCATTCACTATGCTAAATCAGACACTATAGACGTTTGCTTAAAGAGTTACAAATATAATCTTTACCGTATATTTTCTCACCATATGAATGTTAATGTCTTATCATGCTCATTGGTCCAACCAAAGTGAAAAGAGATAAATATGACTCATTTCATTTTCATTTTCGAACTAATTAAAAATGTATCTGATCAACACATAGTTCCTTAATCTAGACAAGACAATTATATTAAAAGTAGGCTTTAAATCGCAAATTACAATCGCAGACATCCTTCATTTTTGTCTCTCCGTCATGCAAAATGAAATTTTGGCCATAATCTTTAATCCTTCTCTAAGGCAGAATCGTACTAATTAATTACCTACCACTTTTGTGTATAGTGATAATTTGTTGTAAATACCTAAGTAAGGCATGGGAAAAAGTTCCTTAAAAATGCCCGATTTTATATAAAGAAAGTTGATTAATTATGCTACATCTATGGCCGTGAATTATGTGAGAGCTTTATCATGTATAACATCATAGAAATAACACAAACGCAGCTTTGATACGAATGCGTAGATCCTACATTCATGAACATATGAAAATAACATGTCTCTGCTCTTGTAATGCTCTGCCGCCACCTCTCTATGACGTTGTACATGCATCAGATCATTCATTATTACGTTTATATGCCCCCTCATGAATATAATCAGCTATACTCAACATACTTGAACATAATCTAATAATAATTTTGTATTCCCCGGGAAGTCCCGTCAGCGTCAGAGCTGTTATTCATGAGGGCCCTGCCTGCAATGATTAGTACCCCGGCATTTGCAAGGTACTCTTTTGCAACTGGGCTGGGATTTGAACACTAAACCCATGATTTGAAAGACAAGTGAATAAACCGCAATACCAATATATCATTGATTATACTACTTTGATAACTGAGGCAATTGCCAGCGAAAAACTCAATAGTTTGAGTACAAAGAACTAGATATAATCATACCCCGAGTCATACTTATACCTCAACGAGACACGTTTGTTTTGTTATTTTTACCATGTAAATTATGTTCTTCCAAAGATTTCGCAGGAAGGTGCTAAATGACCTCCTTGATTTTCACACATCATGATATCAAAATAATTCTCCTTGTTTTTATTTTGTAAAGGGTAAGGCCATTATCAGCAAGCAGATAAAAAAAAAATTCTGGCCCGGTGAGATTACTTTAAGCTATTTGTGATACGAGTAGAATGTCTTCTCTTTAAAATGACCCAATTATTTTGATGTTGGTCGATACTTGCCAACTTAAATAGAACATAATACTTATGCAGTCGTTAGTTTTAAATCTGTTATGCTGATTTAGCAGTCCCACTGGTAACGGAATCAAAATGATATCATGTTTGACTCGCGACTCAATCCCAAAGTAAAACTAACAACATCAATACGCACTCACACGCACAGACACCCACACCCACACGCATGCACACACACCCACCCACACCAACACATGAAACTTTTGTAATGAAGTCGAAGTCCATATTTAGACTTATACCAGGACAGGCTTTCCCTTTAATTTAACAAAATAAAGCTAGTTCGTAGAAAGAGTGTGCAGATGAGCAGGATAATGTCATTGATACCACATTTGTAAAAACCCATCGAAGTGAGTAAAAAATAGGTGCTCATGAAAATTAAATAATGCACTTTGGGTGCATTTCACGATACACAGGTTTAAGTATTCTTTCCAACTGGGTAAAGGATTTCATGAAGCATCTTCATCTTTTGGGGGACTTTGGGAAGTGGAACGTCTCCTTGTTAAAAAGATCTGAAGATCTTGGGGGTCTTTTTAACTAGGAACTGGTCTATTTTACTCACTCCCGATTAAGCATTAGCTCCTTTTTCGTCGTTTTAATTCATAAGAAAAATATCTATGCCTATGTATCTTTCCAAAGCAGAAAATTGATTTTACGCAATATTTTTTTCGTACTATCGCCGCACACATTATTTCAAAGTATTTTCTAGAAACTTGCATATACAAGCGGTGGTGTCACACTTCATATATGCTTCTTATTCGCATGATAGTTGCATATTTGGCGTTAAAAGGGACATGTTTAAACATATACGCGAACTTTAATTTTTGTTAATGTTTTAAAAAAATGAAAGAACAAGATATTTCATGATTGCAGGCATGGGAGTCTGTATGGACCCTTTTTTCGGGTGGGGGGGGGGGGGGGGGGGGGGGTGGTGATTTTTTGGGGAAGAAATGTGGTACTTTTTTTATTATGTATTCAATAACCAAAAGTAGGGTTATATTTAAAGCCCATTTTGTACTAATTTCGTTTAGGCAAAAACGGAGTGTTTTTACCCCCTCCCCCCCGTCCCCACTTATTCAAAGTTTTTTTTAAATTTCCCATTTCTGGTAATCAAGGAAATCTACGGTTCATAATAGGAACATCCTTCTTCCTCTTGGAACGCACTATAGTTGACCTGGTTTCGGGTACTGTAGTTGAGATCACAGACGCCATCTTTGAAATTGAATGAAACGCAGAAGTCCTCCTTCAAGCACTCAGCAGCACAGCGGGTCTTGGACTTCCTGTGGACCGTCTTCTGCGTGAACCCTCGGAGACAGCGGTTAGAGAGCGGTGATGCGCTGTATGTGCTGGATCGTGTGATGGCGGCTGGAGCTATAAGTGTACATAAAAAGTATACCATTCACAATTGATTTAGCATTCTGATAACTAAAAATAATTTATAAAAAAAAAGACCAAAAAACAAACACACACAACAGAACCCCCGTCACACAAAAAACAACAGAGAAATAATCGTTTGTGCCCATTAAATTTTCTATATCGTGTGAATTCCACGCGCTTCTTGAAGTTGATGTCTTGTCTACCATACATAATATGACATTTTTGCAATGCCTCTGTTCAACTTTAAAAAAATCTGAATGGTTTTTATATTTAAAAAAAAAAAAAAAAAAAAAAAAAAATTGCTATTCAATATCTAGCTCAACTAAATGAAATTGATACAGTTCCACTAATATTCACACAAACAGCAAGTAATGCATGCACTATTTATTTTAATTTGTTGACACTTTTTTCTGTCATTCTTTTCTTAATTTAAAATGAAGTACCAACTGGCCACAAACTTTCTATTGTGAGAACACAGCAAATGGGACTGGGAACAAAATGACTGGAGAGAATGTAGACAAAATATCATAAGTATTCCGTAATGATTTATTTTGTTTTAATGTTGTCGTTATCGTTGTTAATGTTTAATATTACATTTTTTGTTACATTACAGGGATTCACAGAACACCTAATTTAATGCTGAATGGACTACCCTGTTTTTTATGATACGAAATAAATAAATAAAAAGTATTATACACCCCTAAAACACTGAAATGTTTGACTGCTTGAACCTTGAGGTGTGTGCAAAGTAATTTGCACCATGTCTTAAAAGTTCACATTACCTTCACAGAGTACTTGAGCTGTCGTCTCCGTGCATGACTGGGCTTCAAGTCCGGTAGGTTTATAATAAACCAAACAATCATCATCAGGAAAGGTTGCAAATACACCTCCCCACCATCCTATCAGAGTACAGCATTCGAAATTACGACATCCACATGAAAGAGATAACATGACATCCGGAGATCAGTTTTGTTGTGGAAACAATTTCATTAATGGCATATCTGTTGAGGGGTTATTTCTGGATACACTAGCCATACTATAAAAGCTCTGGAAGTTAAGATAACGGCAATGAAATATAAAAACTTATAGAATATAAAACATATTGTACGTTACAATCTTAGTTGAGATCAGGCGCGTACGCAGGGGGGGGGGGGAGGGGGTTGAACCCCCTTTTAACTTTTTTTTGTGTGTTTTGGAGGAAACCCCCCTTTTGTTTTGTTTTTAATTAACAAAAAAAATTGTGGTAATGGGTGACCCCAAAAAAGCTGACCTTACCCCCCCCCCCCAACGAAACGAAATATCGATCGGCCAAATTTTCAAATTTTGGGACACCAAAAAATAAAAAAATGTCTACCCTATACCATATATTTTCTGTATTTACCACTTGTGCTTGTAAAAGTCGTTCCATCTGTACAGGTTAATGTTCCCTCTACATCTTCATCGTCACACCCTACCCACACATCGGTGATAGGTGCAGCAATCGGATTATCAGGCGCGCTGACCCAGCCAAGGCTGTTGATGTATGAGGACACTGCGTCGTACTCCTCTTGCGACGAAGGGACGAAGAGTTGAGCCTTCGCCTTGGTGCATATATTTATCGCATACGGCATTTTTGCCGTATTGACATTACCCAGGATCCGGTAACACCTGTCTCCGAATTTCCACCAGTCTTCATCGCATCTGTAGGTAACCTCTGTAAATGAATGCGATATTGAGTTTACTAATTGTATGTTTAATGAACATAATCTACTCAACTGATTTAATGTTGGTCGCTTGAAATTAATTCTAGTAAGAGTGTTCTAAAGAAAATCTTTTGGGCTGCATATTAAATAATATTTAAAGTTTATGGTACCGATCACAAAAGGTATTACTGCATTTGGTGCGGCGATAGAATTTTAAATCAGTGCGGAGATTGATAAAAGTGCACTATATATATTCACACACTCAAATATGCACACACATTTATATATGTACATATAAATAACATTGCTAAAATGGCTTCAATTTTGTAGTGTTGACATTCATAAAATTCACGTGATTAAAGCTGGAACAATAAGTGCATGGGCAAAATGAAAAATATGAAACAAAGAGATAACAAATTCGATTGAATGATTCTCATGGTGATGAAAATGTGTAGTCATAGTCCTACGCTGTTAAAAATTACACATATACAAAGAGATTATAAAAAACAATCCTAGTGACGAAGTTGAATTAACTTTGACTTAATTTGATGCACAATGATAACATTGATTTGACAGTAGGTAACCTCTGTAAATGAATGGAACAATAAGTGCATGGGCAAAATGAAAAATATGAAACAAAGATATAACAAATTCGATTGAATGATTCTCATGGTAATGAAAATGTGTAGTCATAGTCCTACGCTGTTAAAAAAATACACATACACAAAGGGATTATAAAAAACTAGCCTAGTGACGAAGTTGAATTAGCTTTGACTTAATTTGATGCACAATGATAACATTGATTGACAAAGTTCGAAAAAATGAAATATGTAAGAAATGGAATGGATAAAGTATTAAAATCGACGGGAAAATAAAAAATAAATCTGGAACGAATTTAGAAACATCGAGCGAGATGTATCAAAGCTCATGTACAGTTTTGGTGCTAAAAAGAATAATGGTATGAAACGTGTTGAATTTAGTCTCACCTTGTTCTCCCGATTTAAAGGACTTGTTTGCGAGATCATTTAATATGCTATCTCAATATGATTTACAGTGAATTTCAGTGTAAGTAAGTAGGCTCTTAAATTTTCTCTTACAAGCAAACTAAAAAGTAATATGCCCTCTTCTCCCTTTTTCCATTTTCGAGGGAGGGGACGGAGGGGACGGAAAGACTCCGGTTGCCCTCCTGGATCCACCACTGAACAGAAGGGTTTTATGGTATTGGCACCAAAATAGTGTGTATCATAGTTAAAGCACAGATTATATTGAAGCACCTCTTTCCCCTGATCATGTCCGATATGAGCGCTATGAAAAAACCTTATCCCAATCATTTTAATATAGAATAAAGAATCAATTTCATACTATTTTTCATTCAATTTCGTCCCGAAACTCATAATCTTGCCCATTTTTATAGTCATCGTCTTTGGTTCTTCGTTCATTTTCGGACTTTGCCCAATCAATTTCATCATTCACATCCTATTTCATCAAAAGCAAATCAAGTTCGTCATCCTCGGCTGCCACCGTAAAATAGTTTTACTCAATTTCGTCATTTAAAAAAAGGATTTAGTGGTCCAGATATTCTATATAACACACCATAATTGACAGGCGTGAATACAAGTCAAATTTTATCGGAAATCTCGATAAAAATCAACCTAAACTACCATTCAAAATTAGACATTATGCAATGTAGGCCTACCAGAAATACATGTGATGAATAATATAAGATTTCCCGGCCAAATTCGCGAGTTTGTCATTCAAATTCATTTGTCTTGCGTTCATTCCTTTTTCTAGATTTCAAATCTATGAAGTTAGAATCTATGTATGTTTCATTCCAATTAATGAACAAAGTGCTTCTTTCGCTATTTGGTCATTCGATTTAGCGCACACGATTTTCTGACATCGCGACGGTGTACTTCTAGCATTCTAATTCATTTGGAGCATGCAAATTAGCACTTTGTGCACTAAAATTAATGGTCAATATACATTTCTCGTTTATTAAACACTTTTTATAGCTCATTCTTTTTCTTTCAAGATCGTTTGTTCATGTGTATTTCATCCTATTTTCTTTTCTTGCATTTATACTCTTTATATACTTTTAGATTTATCAGATATTCATCAGCCTTTAAGTTTGATTGTTAAAAAAAAGACTTACATCTACGAACTTGATGGTCTCAATATTTGTGTAAATTTTCATGTAAGGAAGTTGTTTGTCTTGTGTTTCATCATATTATTTATCACAATTTCATTATGGAGGAAGTGTACAATATTTTGACTGGGGTAGGTGTTTTTGTATCCCCACTTTTCCGGGGTATATGAACATTTCCGTTCAGAGATGCCACATCCCTTGATTTCGCCCCTTCTTTACCTAATGTCTGACTACAAACATAATATGCTTTGTCCTCAAAATTAATAAATTGAATAACAGAAAAGACCTCAATGGCAAATCATGTATTTAATTGCATTTTAATTGCAGTTGTAAACGTGGGTGGCATTTCTTCCCCCTAACATTCCTAACTTGAATAAACATAATTCGAATACGAATGACAGGTGTTAATTTGAATGATAAAAATGACGCCTCGACAAATGACGATTAATTTGAATGCTAGTTGAGCAGTTTCTAAATTGAATGACAGATCTATGAAATCCTTCGACCAAAATCCTAAATTAAATACAAAATCGGGAAAATTGAATGATAATTCGCATGGCAAAGCTGATCTGCGCTAACTTAAAAGCAAAGTAAATGAATTCGAATGACAAACTCGCGAATTTGGCCGGGAAATCCTATATATAATTTACTGTTCATTTTAACACGTTTTTTTTTAATTCAAATGCATCTCCGTGCACTTCAATTCTTCCAATTCGGAATCATGGTAATATCAAAGTTAAACAAGTAATTTGTAATTCAAGTTTAACTTAGTCAATAGTCAATCAATTTCAACACTTGTCCATTCATTTTCGTCAGATTTCATTCGAATTCGTTTCACCTGGCGGTCCGCCGCAGAATGTAATAATCGAATTCGTTTTCTTGCAACTTTGGTAGATTCCCATTTAAATGTAATAACCCTTGTGAATTTTAATCATATTCCATTTTAAAGAGTACCGATCTGTCTAATGATACCTTATTTATAACTCTGCTGTCCCGGCTGAATAAGCAACAGGCTTTGAAAAAGTTTTGTCAAATTTCTCTTGTACCAAGTCTGGGCTAAAGCAATCAATGTGGGTCAAAACTCAAAGCTTAAGAAGTGATATTTAAGTCTAAGAAAAATAGTTGACATGCATATTGATTTTGGGCGATTGAATAGAAAATGTAACAATGTCAACTCAGACTTGTGAAAGTGCTAAATTAAAAGCAAAACATATTACATTCTCTCTTTTTTGATAACACAATATTGGCTTCTCTCGCATCCCTTGTTTAAGGAAAGCGTTGACATTGAGTCATTCGAAATGGACAAAGATTACTTGAAATGAAATCTTTGCAATGACAGTATACTGTAAATTGCATTGATAGTTATCAAAATTATCATCATGACTTTCATTCTTGCTTTTACTGAATCTTCTGGTTAAATAAATTTCTGAGTTTTTATGCGCTGTTCGAGACAAATAAGTTGTGCACTTTACGAAACATGTGAAATGGTGCAATGGACAAGTGAGCAGAGAGATCTTAAATGTCATGAAACAAGAGGTTAGTAGGCTATTAAAATAATTTAAAGTTATCCGGTAGATTAAAAGTAGGTCTCGTGAAAACGCAAATATATCGGACCAATTTAAATGAAAAAATCTGAAGTATGCATGAAGGAAACCATAGTAACACATGCAGATGACCTGACCCACATTCGGTGCATCAGCCCAAATTTGATACAAGGATATTTCAACGGCACTTTTTAAAAATCCTGGTGCTCAGTCATCAGTAGCAGAAAAAAATAAGAATAGGGTATCATTAGGCAGAAAACAAGTTATTCTTTACAATAACATATTTGTCAAGGTCACAATGACAAACATTTTTCAATTATAAGCTACGAAAATTGTTATTTTTAAATATTTGTATACGCACCGTGTATATATTGCAGGAATACACAAATTTAAACATTTTCCAAACCGTCTCGCTTGGCCACAGCTGCATTCGTTTTTAATTATTCGTCTGTCAAATTCTCCATTTATCGAGATTAGTTTCGAATATGACACAATTTGATCGAAACAATTATTGTCGAGTTGTTACCGCAAAATGCGTTTTTTTAAAGCTGAAATAAGTATGCCTTCTCATGTTTAACACTTTAGGTCCGTTTAACAACATTTTATTCTATCTGAATGAAATTCCAAATAACCAGCAACATCTATGAACATTTATTTACCGAACCTCTTTTGTAATTTTGTTAATCAGTATTTAATTACTATCAAAAATTTCCTTGAAGGACCAACAAAATAATTTAAATGGAGATGGTTTGCAAGATAAAAAGAACAGCAGAGATATTAATTTTCTTCAAAATCTTTTCTGTGATATGAAATAAAAAGAGGTGGGAAAATTTGACTTACCTTTTGTTTGTACATTTGATGTGAATCCTGTCAAAATCGCAATCAAGATTAGCCCAATCATGCTGGAGGAATTTATATATCAAGGTTCCAGGGAGTTTTTGCGACAAAAATCTGACCTACCTCTCATGCAGTAAGCAACCTGAAGTGTGTTCTCAATCAGATTCTCCCTCCTTTTATTGTGTGCAGGAAAGATCGTAATTAATTTCAACTGGGGTTTATAGTTAAATCCTCTCTTACGGAAGGGGATTTGGTGACAACAGGTACATTAATTAATACCACGGCTAACTCAACCGTAGCTAACCAATTAATTAAGTCAATTTGTATAGCATGAGAGTTGTACGGAGGGTACAGAGAGAGAGAGAGAAAGATAGAGAGAGAGAGAGAGAGAGAGAGAGAGGGGGGGGGCACAGAAGAGAGTTAAGCGAAGAGGAAAGAGAATGAAAGAGCTCAAATGATTTAACATTTGTATAATAATATTACAAGACATGAACAGATAAAAATGATAAACAGATAAAAGAGGAAAAGAGAGAGGGAGAGAGAGAGAGAGAGAGAGAGAGAGAGAAAGAGGGAGAGGGGTGTGGGGCTTTGGATATAATGCTTCTATAGATACACGGGGAGTGCAAGAGAACAAAATATGGGTATGTGAGATTGTGTGCTTTAGAGTATATGTGTTGGAAAACCAAAGAAAGAGAGTAAGAGTCATTTCTGCTAAAGAAAAAACATGTATCTGTAGATGCGTGTGGATCTATCCTAGCTTAAGTGTGAAAGTGGAAAACAAAAATATGGAAGATAAGGAGAGAAGCAAGCAGTGGAGAGTGAGAGATTGGCACACATTTTTATTTCGAGCATTCGACACGCGCGAGTCTCCTCTGCAAACAAGCAAGGAAATTAAGCGTAATTAAATGACTGATTTCTAAAAGATTATACTCTATACAAATGTTATTTATTTTCCGTCCTCAGGTGGAATTAATCTTCAACGTCACCAACAAATCGTGAGATCATCTAGCGAACTCTTATAGAATGGCGATGAATACGAATATTTTGAAAACGAGTCAGTGTCACTGTATTATGTATATCTCATCGAACTTTCATCTCTTTCGATTTTCCTCCCTTCCCCTTCTTTTTCTCCCCCCCCTCTCTCTCTCTCTCTCTCTCTCCTTCCCCCTCATGTGTCTTTCTCCCTCCTTCTGACTCCTTAATGTATCATTGATTTGACAAATCTATAATTACCATTCAAGTTTTGATCACAAATCATGAGATTCAGAATCTGAAAAAAAGTAAAATTATACAAGCTGTCTTTTTCCTGATAATATATTTGACATATATGTTGTTATATATGTTTTGTTATATAAAATATTGATGTTTTTTGTTCGTGTTATTAAGCCAAAACGGAGACCTACAGCTGATGTAACAGTTTTTAATTGGAGGGTATCTTAACATAAAAAGTTCTTCTTTTCACCTTCTATGGTCACGTAGTGGAAAGTACGAAAAGTTAGTAATATAAAAGCTAGGCCTTTTCCATATTTTCAAAGGCCAAATCTGACTGATTTTGAAGCTCTTCAGCCCATTAAAACCAAGATTCTGGGTTAATTATTCATGAAGTTATTTGATAAATGCAGAAATAGGTGGAGCAGATTTAATTTAATTTCATGATTAAATCCCTCTGAACTGCATGGAAGATTTTCAGGCTTGCACTTTTATGATTGATTGCTTGCCTCCTAGCTTCCATGTCTGTCTGAAGAAAAAAAGAAACATTGGGAAGCGGTTTGTCGAGAAATCCCATTGTTATTTGTGCATTTATAACTATTCCAACAAGGACACGTCATACCGTATTCTCTCTGCCCTCTATAATTAACAATGTATCAACAATAGTCTCTTTACAAAAAGCTGAATCAAATCAAATCTGATAACCCATACAGGGTACAATATTTACAAGTTCATGTAGGGGATTCATTATGGTTTGTAATGCTCTTTATTAATCGGAACAAATCAAATCAAGGGATTTTTACCTCTAATACTACACTTAATTTTCAAATCTTTCATAAGAAAGCAAACGAGTAATATTATTAACACATAATAATAATAATAATAGCTCACATTTATAATGCGCCTAATACTACGGTTCTAGGCGGGGAACATATTACATTCATGCTACCCTTATTAATATACACACATATATGAAATATATTTCTAATGTATTTTAATACACACACACACACGCACACACGCACGCGTGTCTCCTTCCACACACTCACTTTATGAACTTAGCATATTACCTCGTTTCCCACATATTAGTGTTCCTTCTTTTCATTCAAAATTTAAAGCGGATTTCAGACTAAATTTTTTGATTTTATCTAGTTAAATTTGTTCATTTTAAAGCAGGTTTGAAATATGCTTGACACACACACCACACCCAAACTCATGCACACATACACCCAAAATTGTCATCACACTTCCTATGACACAATGCTAACAATCTTAAAATGATACAATAAAAAAATAAAAAATATATATATATATGGTTAATAACTGAAATATGAACTGCTTCTTAATAATAATAATAATAATAATGATGATGATAACAATACTAGTTGTGATAATAATAGAAATAATAATAATGATTATAATACTAATACTGGTTTCTCTTAAAGAGATTTTCCATTAACTCACCAAAGCGCTTATTGAAAGTATTAAAAGCCCAACAAAAAACGAACAAAAACGTGTTCAGGCTGTAACAGAAATATACGCGTAGTCCACAAAATCAATCTGTCAAACCTTTCTTTCGTGTTTGTTTGTTTATAATTTCATTTAAAATCCATATAAAAAGGAATTAAAAACTAAATGGATGTTTGGCTCTATGATACATCCTTCTTTCAAGGATAGTATATAGTTATTTGATTGAAAACATATAAGTAATTTTAATAGATGAGCATTTGTATTATTGTATTTCTATTATATACCATCACGTTTGTTTATATTTATCAGCTTATCCTTGTGGTGGTATACATACAATTAAGAAGGGATATGATAGTCTGGAGAAACTAACAGGATATATTAGCCGAATTAAATAACACTATTTCCGCTGGCATACGACCTTCAACCACGCGCGTAATTTATACACTAATCCTTGTCGCCTATTAGGCGCGAAAATAACCAAATCAAATATATTCCCATCTGTAGTGCGTATGTATTCGATAAGAAATATCAAAATATTTAATATAATAGATTTGATCTTATATTAAATGAGTGCTGAATGCCGAATGGGTATGTAATTTTGTCATTAAAAGGATTTAGAGGAATTAAAAACTATTGTTGACTTGTCCCTCATCTTGCCCCGCTTTTTTGTCCTCGTTCCTTCTTTCCCTTTTCATTCTTTTCCTTATGATTTTTTTCAAATGTGAACGACGTTAGTCGTGACCATCCCCTTTCCCTATCTAGTCTTCGGTCAACGGCGTGATTTACAACATCGTCGCCTTTGACACTATATCTACTGTAAGCCAGACAATGACATGTTCGGTAAAGGTCCGAAATGGAAGGTATGTTTAAGCCATCAGGATTGTGGACCACAGCAAGATGGGCACCACGTAGCGGTTTTCCTAACCATATCTTAATATATTTATCTAATATTATATCAAGCATTCCAGCCAGGCGTCATTTTTACAAGCGCACACTTGCTAATCTAACCACATTAGCTTTCGCATCCTACCGGGTACCCATTTAATACCTGGGTGGAGAGTGGCAAATGTAGATCAATGTCTTGCCAAAGGATATTAGTGCCACCGTGGGACTTGAACCGCGGACATTGTGATCCATAGTCCGCTCGACCACGACAACTGCATTCTGGCAAGTATGACGTCACATTTCTAATCTATTGAGAGGGAAAGCGAGGGAGAGAGCAACATACCAAAGGTGTATGTGTGTGTGTGTGAGAGAGAGAGAGAGAGAAAGAGAGAGAGAGAGAGAGAGAAAGAGAGAGAGAGAAACGGAGAGAGGGAGAAGATTGATCGACAGCGGGATAGAGGTTGAGGGGGCTAGGAGGGAGATAGATAGATAGAGATAGAGAGAGAGAATGAGAAAGAGAGAAGTGAAAATGAGTCTACAGAAAATAGTGTAACACTAATTACAGCTTCCTGGTAACATTAACAATTCCTGGAGCGAGTGGGTTTTAAGTCTATTCCGTAGTCTCCTCGTGTACAATGGTTACATCAGTGTATACCAAGTTGTATACAGATGAAATGATTTTATCAGTCATAACAAGGATAATCAATCATACAAAATTGCGTTATTGTCTATAACATGATTATCTGCTTGATTATAATCATGTAGTCTGGAAAAAAAAATTCAAATGTTCATTATATACACGGACGGACAATATTTACATTACTTTGTACAGTTATCTAATCTATAAACCATATATTTACTGTTTCATCATTCATTATACTAAATCAGACATTAGGCTATTGCCCACGTTCGTTATTGTAGTTACAATTATATTTGTTACCGTTTTCTCCTAACCATATTGGTGTTAATGTCTTATCATGCCCATGTCCAACCAAAGTGTAAATAATTGTATATGGCTCTTTTTTCTGTTTAGAACCAATTTGAAAATGATCTAATGAATAAATAGTTCCATAATCTATACAAGACAATTATATTGAAAGAAGGCTTTAAATCGCCAAATATATAGAAAACACTCAATTTATATCCATAGTTGTTGTCTTTCCGTCATACAAAATAATACTTGTTGGCTATAATCTTTAAAATTATTTAAGACTAAATCGTACGAATTAATTACGTATCACTTTTGTGTAAAGTGATAATTTGTAGCACAACTAAGGCATGTAAAAGAATTCCTTAAAAATGCTCGACTTTATATGAAAAAAGTTGCCTAGTTGTACCATGGCCGTGAATGAGGAGTGAATTATTTGCGAGCTATATCATGTACATTCTCTTAAAAATATATGATAAATGCAGTTTCATTACGAATACCTAAGCCCTACATTCTTGAAGTCATGAACTTATCATGCCTCTGCTTATTGAGTGCTCTGCCTCCAGCCATCTATCAAGTTATATATGTATCAGATCATTCAGCCACTTTACATTTACATGCCCCTCACAATGATAGTCAGTCATACTAATAATTGATAATAATTTGATAATAATTTTCTATACCTGGGGAAGCCCCATAAGCATCAGTGCTGTTCTTCATGAGGACCCTGCAATTATTAGTACCCCAGCATTTACCAGGTATCCTTTTACAACTGGGTGGAGATTGGCAAATGTGGAATAATATCTTGCCAGAGGACGTTAGTGCCGGGCTGGGATATGAACACTAAACCCTTGGATTGACAGTCAAGTAAATGAACCACAATACCACGACACCTTTACCTTCTTATCTTCTTATTGCAATATTGATGATCATACTACAGTTGTTACTATGATAACAAAGGCAATTGCCAGCAAAAAAACCTCAATAATTTAATCTAGCAATATAGTGAAAAGTGGATCTCAATGTAGTTTGACTTAATTTATCACCTCCATTAAGTCGATATCCAGGCTATTAAAATCCAGGAGTATTCTGATATAATTACAAAGAACTAGATCTTGATGAACATACCTTAAAAATACATATGAATTTCATTATTTAACCATATAAATTTTGTTCTTGTGAAGGGAAGTTGTTTTGTGTGACCTCCTAGACTTTCACACACCATGATATCCAAATAATTATCTTTTTTATCGGCAAGAAGATACAAATGTTTCTGGCCCGGTCAGATTTGTTAACATTTTGTGTGATTACAGTAGAATGTCCTATCCCCGGGTCTTATCTTTAAAAAGACCCTTATATTGTGACCTTAGTCGATACTTGCCAACATGATTAGAACATAATACTTTTGCAATCGTTAGTTTTAAACCTGTCATGCCCATAGCAGTCGCATTATGTATGACCCGCACCTCCATCCAAAAGTAAAACCTACAACATCATTTCACACTTACATACACGCGGACAAACCCACCGAACACGAACACATGCACACACCCGCCCACACTAAAATACACAATGTTTGTTATTTACAGATAATAAAGTCGAAGTCTAGACCTAACCCATTCCAGTATTTCCCTTTATATCTTACAAATAAAGCCGTTTCGTAGATACAGTGTGGAGATGAGCAGCAAAATTGCCTACAAATATGGTATACCACATTGGTATACCATATTTGTAAAAACCCATTATAGTGAGTAATGGATAGGTGCTCATGAAAGTTAAATAATGCGCTGAGATTGCATTCCACGATACACAGATGGTAGTATTATATCTATCTTTCCAAATCTGAAAGTTGATTTTCCGGATCGAGCCGGTGACGAGGGAGGGGGCCCAATTCGTGAGAAAGTATTTAGCACTAATAAACAGGGGGGGGGGGGGGGGGGCTAGTGAGCACTATTTTTTACTCAACAATCAACAACAACCCCCTCCCCCTTGAGCAAAATATAAAAAAAGGTAAAATTGTGGTTACCATCTTTTTTTTTAGGCCAGGGGTGGGGGACCGTTTTCTTTTTTAAAAAGGTAAACTTGTCGTTACCATGTTTTATAAAAATCCTTTTTATTTTGGCCAGGACAGGGGACCCGCCCCCCCCCCCCCCCCCCCCGTAGCCCATGGATCCGCCCCTGATCTATAATTACCAAATACCGGTCACTCATTAAATGTTTTCATTTCTGGCTATGATTAAGGACATTTACGGTTCATAATAGGAACACCCTTCCTCCTCTTGGAAGGCACTATAGTGCTCATGGTTTCGGGTACTGTAGTTGAGATCACAGACGCCATCTTTGAAATTGAATGAAACGCAGAAGTCCTCCTTCAAGCACTCAGCAGCACAGCGGGTCTTGGACTTCTTGGGGACCGTCTTCTGTGTGAACCCTCGGAGGCAGCGGTTAGAGAGCGATGATGCGGTGTAGGTGCTGGATCGGGTGACGGCGGCTGGTGCTATAGTGTACAAAAGTGTACCATTCCCAATTGAGTAAGCATTCTGATAACTGAAACCAAACAAATAAATACGCCCCCACCCCTAAAAAAAACACCATTTGTGGCCATGATATTATTTATACCGTTTGAATTCCACATGCTTTTGGAATTTAATCAGTCTGATCTACCATGCATAAGTAAAATATGATATTTTTGCAATGCCGCTGTTAATTTTTTTTACAGAATGTGAATGATTCTTATATTTAAAAAAAAGAAGAGATTTTGGTATTCAATATGAAGCTTAACTCAATGAAAATGATACAGTTCAACTAATATTCATACGAACAGCAAGCAATGCGTGCAATATTTATTTTAATTTGTTGACCCTTTTTTTCTGTCATCCTTTTTGTTCTTCTAAAATATACACTAACTGGCCACAAACGTTATATTAGGAGAACCCAGCAAATTGGACTGGGAAAAAAAGGACTGGGGAGAATGTAGAAAAAATGTCATTAATATTCCGTAATGATTTATTTTGCAGTATTGTTTTCGTTATCGTTGTAAATGTTTAATATTACTTTTGTATATATATTTTTTCATTACAAGGATTAATAGAAGACCTAATTTAATGCTGAATGGACTACCCTGTGTTTTGTTATACGAAGTAAATACAAGATAAATGAACAAGTATTATACAGCCCCTAAAACACTGAAATGTGTTTGACTGCTTGAAACTTGAGGTTAAAGTAATTTGCAACCTATATTAAAAGTTCACATCACCTTCACAGAGTACTTGAGATGTTGTCGTCGTCGCGCATGACTGGGCTTCAAGTCCGCAAGATGTAGAATATTGCACACAATCTTCATCAGCAAAGTGAGCATAATCGCTTCCCCACCATCCTATCAGAGTACAGCGTTCGAGAGCACGACATCCACATGAAAGAGATAACATTACATCGGGAAATCAGTTTTGTTGTGGAAGAAGATTTCATTAATGGCATATTTGTCGAGGAGTTATTTCTGGATACTCTATCGATGATATATAAGTTGTGGAAGGTAAGATACCGGCAATGAAACATTAAAACTCATAGAATATAAAACATATTGTACGTCACACTCTCAGTTGAGACGATGTATTTATTTTCTTATGTAAAGTCTGCCTACGTCGTCATACAGTTGCATGATGGGTCCTCAAATTTATCTTTAAACGGCATGTCCATTCCAAAAATTACTTACTTTCGATAGAAGCAGAAAAATCATACAAACCAATCAAAACAAGTTTGAGCAAAATCGGATTACTAATGAGAAAGTTATGAAGTTTTAATGACCTTACAAACTTTGAAAATCACAAGACAAATTGACAACTCACTTAGAGTCTGGGATGTCATTGCCTCACTATCCACTAATAGTTTTCTTCATATTGATAATATCAATTTCCAATTTTCCCCCTTAAAATCTGATTTCCTTACACCAGCATCCACGTTATATTGATAGTAATATGTTTTTGTGTGGATGCACTAATATATATTATATACCTCACTTAAGAAATCCAGCCATCTGATTGGTCGAATTGCATTCATAAACTTCAACTGTTCCTGTAAAATTCTCGGTAACCATGCATAAAACATTTCACTATTTTTAATAACCATGGTTACTCCATGGTTACCCCATAGGTTTACATGTTAAAAAATGGTTTGAGCGATGGAGAATACCGTATGTGTGCGAAGGATTGGTCTACAATTGAATCTCGATCGATCTTACCGACAATTTTATCTTGCATTGTTGACATGAAGACGAAAATAAACTCTCAAAAACAAAAAAACAACATCTGCCGATAGATCTTGATCTAAGTTCGTGCCAATATGCATTGCAAAAGTAAAAGAAGGGCCCGTTTCATGGAGCTTTTGCGAGGCCCTCACGCAGAGCCGTTTTCAATCCATTTTAATGTATGGCTGTGTGACCAAAGTTCGCGCGTGACCAAAGTTCGCTTTCTCAAAAAATCGGTAAGATTTCGAAAATCTGATATCACCAATGGAAAGAGGATCATAAAATTACCCAGAAACGAAATTTTCTTTGGAATTGGGTGCGAAATTGTGAAAATATTGACAAAAGATCGGCACATTTTGCAGTTATTTGCGTCCGTTCCGAAAAATTACCAACTTACCGATAAGGGTCTGGAAATCTTCATTTTGAGAGCAGATATCCTCAAAATTGTAAGTAATAAGTGGTACCGTCTGGTTGTATGATATTTTGCCTTGCAAATTATCAAATTACCTTATTTTTGATGGATCGTATTTTTGTATAAATCAGCTGTTAACCCCCGTGCGTGAACTTAGGTCTCGTTGTTTTTATGACTTTTTTAGATGCAGCGCGCATGCACGATCGGACATCGAATTTTTAGATCGCGATATCTCCGAAATCCTTCGACGATAAATGTTGTAGTTGAACCAATTGGTAGTAAAATACTTTGCCGTCCATTTGGTAGTAATTAAAATAAATAAATTTGTGTAGAATATGAGAAAACATGGATCGAATATCACATTTTCTAATTTGTTCTAAAATCTGCGCGAACTTTGGTCACCCCTTCATATATATTGGAGAAAACTGCCAAGCATGTTAACGACGCGCAATAGCCTAGTGGTCTAAGCGTTGGTTTTCGATACACCTCTTGTTGTACGCAAGAGTTCGAATCCCGTCTTCGACAAAAATGAAAAATATTTTTTTATTTTTATTTTGTAGTCTATTTTTTTTCGGCATATAAAAGTATTAATGACTGCTTTAATATTCGAGAAATAGTTGTTTTATTACGCTCTCGGGAAGGTTACAATTGGGCTATTCCCCTCGGCAAGCCTCGGGGAATAGCACAATTCTAACCTTCCCTTGAGCGTAATAAAACAACTATTTCTCTCAAAGCAGTCATTAATACTATAGTATTTTCTCTCTTACATCATGAAAAATGTGAATTTTTATTTACTATTTACATACAAATTAATGGTTATGAATATACAATATTCAAAAAATAGTATCACTTCTTCAAAATTCATAAAATACTTTGTGAAATGTCATGCACATAATATGATAAAAATCATATAACCTGGGCAAAGGCATTGGAAAATCAGGTTTTGTTGGATATAAAGGGAAATTAATGGGATAAAAATATATAAAGCAATTTATAAATAGTAAGGCAATAACGTCACAAACTGATAACCAAATTGGCAATTTGTGTAGTGATTTTCTCAGTTCCATAGTTTTCCATACTTAAACAAAGAAATCATAACCTTCTTTATTAATTATTAGTTATCCGATTTTACTCAATTTTTTTTTCTCACTGTCTCTCTTATTTTTCTGCATCTATTAAAAGCAATTTTTTTTTTAGTGGACTTAGCCTTTAAGGCCCTTTTCACGATGTTGAGATGGTCGGGTGGCAACCCCCCCCCCCCCCCTCGGGCCCTCTTCCCCCACTGATTTTTCTCAGAGTTCAACGGGACCACAGCAGATACTGTTACTTGGCGCGTTGGTAACCGTCACTAAAGGTACCTTCACGAAATAAATCATCAACACTAGAAACTTCACAAATGTACCTACACCACTATACATGTATAGCTCCTAACATCATCTTGATCACGTTATGATTTTAAGATAACAAGATGATTAATGAGGTTTTCTAAATTCATACGTGGTATACTGTAATTGATACTCTTGGTGAAGATGAATCCAATCGATTGCCAACACCAAGAACCATAACCTTTCAGACGGAGCTGCACGCGGCGAGTGACTCTTAACTGTCTCCGCAAAAAGTTTTTTTTTCTTAATGGAAGGGGAGGGGGTGTTTCAGAAATTGTGTTATGTATGAAATGGATGTAAAGTGATCATTCCAGAATCATAAATATTTCTACCCTATACGTACCACCAGTGCTGTCAAACACGGTTCCATCTATACAGGTGGGTGTTCCCGCCTCACACCCTACCCACACTTCGTAGATAGGTGCAGCAATCGGATTATCAGGCGCGCTGGCAGAGCCAAGGCTGTTGATGTATGAGGACACTGCGTCGTACTCCTCTTGCGACGAAGGGACGAAGAGCTGAGCCTTCGCCTTGGTACATACATTTATGGCAATCGTTTTTGCCATCCAGACATTACCCAGGATCCGGTAACACCTGTCTCCGAATTTCCACCAGCCTTCGTTGCATCTGTAGGTCACTTCTGCAAATTGAATAATAAAGTGAGCTTGTAACTTTACTAAATTTTTGTTTTGTTTTCGTTTTTATTTCTACAACATCGTGATATCAATTTAACCTATTCACCCAGGTACACTATCTCGTTTAGATATGAAGCGTTAATCGTGCGTTTTTTTTCTTTAAAAAAAAAGAAGGTCTAAATGAATGGCAACTGATGACAAATGTCCCACTTGAATTCACTGAGCTGTTTGTTATTAGATACAGAAATGTGGAGCTCATTGACCAGTGGCGTACCTGGGGTACTCTGAGAGGAGGGGCAAGCGACCGAAACAAACAAAAAAGGCGATGCTAATTTTCACTTCTGGCGAGCGAGCGAGCAAAAAAAAAATCTTTAAGTAACGTTTGGTATATAAACTGGTATTGTTGCAAGTTGGGGGTGGGAACATTCACTTGTTAGCGACGTTAATTTCATTTTTTTGCAAACGAGTGTAGCGAGCAAGAAAAAAAAATCACTTCTTTTTTAATAATTGCCACTTAAACTTGGTTCAATTGTCCCATACAGGGCGCGGGAACAATATTGTGTGTAGGGTGATTTTATACCCATTTTAGCTAGCGAGCGAAAATACATCTTTCTCTCAATGAATTGCTATATAAAATTTGTTTCATTGTTGCAGGTAGGGGGCGGGCACAATCGTGTTTAAGGCAATGTCAATCCCATTTTGGCGGACAGGCAACCCCCTACATTTCTCTTTTTAATGATATTGTAGCAGGTTAGTGGTGGGCACATAATTCCACGAGCTAGCGAGCGTAGCGAGCGAAAAAAAAAACACTTCTCTTTTATAGGGAAAATATGGTACATAAAACTTGGGTTCATTGTTCCATGTCAGGGACGTGATTATTGAAAGCGGTGTTATTTCTATTTTGGCGAGCGAGCGTAGCGAGCGAGCAAAAAAAATCACTTCTCTTTTATAGGGAAAATATGGTATATAAACTTGGGTTCATTGTTCCATGCAGGGACGTGATTATTAAAAGCGGTGTTATTTCTATTTTGGCGAGCGAGCGTAGCGAGCGAGCAAAATTTTTGTAATGATAATTGGTTCATAAATTTCAGATTTTTTTGTTGCAGGGCAGGGCTTGCACAATCATTTCTAAGGTGATGCTAATTCCGTTTTGGCGAGCACGAGCACACCCAAACTTCTTTGAATAACGTTTGGTACATAATTATTAACTGGTTGTTGCAGGTTGGGGCGGGCACGTTAGCGGTGTCAATTCCATTTTGGCGAGCGAGCATAGCGAGCAAGCAAAAAAAAAAAAAATCTCTTTTAATAGAAGTTAATAAATAAACTTGTTTTTATTGGTGCAGGTCAAGATGGACGCAATCGCGTTTAACGCGATTCAATACCTTTTTGGCGAGAGGGCAAAAAAAACTCTTTCATTTTTAATGATATTGTTGCAGGTCAAGGGTGGGCACAATTGTTTCCAAAGCAATGTCTATTTATTTTATTCGCGAGCGAGTGTAGCGAGCGAGAAAAATGAATTAGTCTCTTTTAGTAACATTTGGTACATATATTGTGTGTTATTGTTGCCATGGTTGCAGGTCGGGGCCCGTCGGGGCAGGCACAATTTTATTCAAGGCAATACTAATCCTTTTCTTTTTTCAGGGGGACGAGCAAGTGAAAACATTTTATACAAAATAGGCTAGCAAGCAGTTCGCGCCAGCGAAGAGTTTCGAATTTGTTATATCACTTATGTTTTCCTATTTTCATTTGTTTTAATTTTTCAGGATGCGTTAAAAGTTTTCGAAGAATCTCAAAAGCAAAAGGAGTGAAGGGAGTTCGAGCGACCGAACTGGTCATGAGGGTACTTTTGCATTTTCAAAAGTAGAATTGAAGGATTTGGTATAGGCCTACACTACATTTTCAGGAAAAAAACTGTACGTTTTCAAAATATCTGGGGTCAATTGCCCCCCCCCCCCTGGTGCGTACGGCCATGGTCTTTTTTTTTTTAATTTCCCCATTTTTATTCCTTTCCTTTTCTTTTCCCTTTTTCTTCCTTTTCTCTTCTTCTTCCTTTTTTTCTTTCCTTTTGTTTTCCTATTTTCTCTTTCTTTCCTTTTTTCTTCCCTTTTCCTTTTTTCTTTTTCTTTCCTTTCCTTTCTTTTCTTTTCTTTCCCCTTTTTCTTTTTTCCCCCTGGAGCCCGTCAGGGGGGGCACTCTGCCCCCCCTGCCCCCCCCCATAGGTACGCCAGTGTCATTGACTTACATCTGCATAGAAATAAATTAACAAAAAAAAAAAAAAAAAAAAAAAAGAAAAAAAGAAAAAAAAGAAAAAACGGCGCGGTTTATCGCTGCATATCAGGACGAAGCTTAAAGGTGAATTCCATTCATATTGAATTAGATATCGTTAGAAAGGTTATTTTCAGTTCTTCATTTTTGTTTTTAGGTTCATTGTCAATAAACATAAGGGGAAGGAGATATAATGGAATGAAGTTACGAGAATCAAGTTTTTCTGAGAGAATTTCGTCTACGATACCATAAGGAGGTTTGGGCGTGTGACGTCATTCCGTGGACTACTCACAACACTGTCACCGCGCGCATTCTATTCGCAATCAGATAGCACTGCAGGGTACATAATCAGAGTGAAAGTATAGATGTTATATCGGGATGATAATCATCAGTAAAAATGACAGAAGACAGCTCAAATGAACTAGAATTGAATAGAGTATGATGAAGAAGAAGTTAGTGGCAGTGATGATGGTAAAGAAAGTGAAGATGATGGTGAATTGGGCGAATGTAAAGACGACAAGAATGTAAACGCTGATCGAATCGTGATGCGGGAGTTGCAGCTGCAGCTACCCTAGGAAGCTCCGAGACGACGCCTACGCTTAAGGCGTCGGATCGAGCTTCAGCGGGTGCATAGGGAAACATTCAACCAGCGGGTTGGGCGACATTATCTCAAAATATGCAAAGGGAGTAATTACAATTTTGGCTTAGGTTGCTCGACTTCTCTGAGCATCTGGATGGCCACTTGAAATTATAATTTGAAGAAGTCTTCGATGGGGAAAATGGGGTGATTCTTCGTCCTACCCCAACGATTCTTCCCTGTTGTATCGTCGATTCAACATGCATGGCGAAGAGAAAGTACCGCACTACCGCGCCGTCTCTTTGCTGAGTTTTTTTCTCGATCAGCAGACATTTCAACTATCCACGAAGTAATTACAAGCCGAGGAACAACTGTTTTAGCTCACCTGCATTCTGATCGCGGTCTCCTTGCTTAATTTGTTTAAATTGCTTAGATTGACAGACGTTTCAGCTAATTATAACCCGAGAAAAACAACTATTATCTCCCAAAAATGTCACGCTGCAATACACCGAAACACAGTGAACACTGCACTACGAATGGCTGAGCTGAGCTATCGCGAGTTTTCCCCGTGCCACGAGATTCAAGTTACGCTAATTATCAAAACAAAACATAGGCGAAGCCGGTGTGTCAGGATCTGCAAGACGATCAATTTTACAGTACCAAACGTCAATATTTCAAGGAAACCAAACATCGGGAAGTAACCAATGCTTATATAATTGAAAGAATGTTTATTACTTTATTGTATATTCGATAAAACACTTCATTAAATATCACAAAAATTGCAAAATCTACTAAACAAATGACCCATGTTTGTGTACGTATTTACATTGAAATAATACGTTGTACTTCCGGGTTTAGGAACAGTCCATGGAGATACGTCACATACACTACGTCACGAACGAGAATATCACCGCTTCCGGGTTCCTCTGCTTACACTATTGATCTTTCTAAGTCTAATAATAATTTAACAACACATGCAAATTTCTGTCAATCAATATATTGTATTCCTTATGTCATCAGCATTCCAACAATAGCAAACATGCATATTTTCATCACTTTCTTCCCAATTCACCTTTAAAGGTATGGACCGGTAATGGTAAAATTGCGATTCAAGGATATCGGGTGCAAAATATCCATTCAATTTTGTTTTAATATAAATTTTGGTTTCAGAGGTTTAGATGCCCTATATATATATGCCCTATTGTTCAATGTTGAAGTGAATTCGCGATATATCCAGGCCGGATCGATATGATAATTTACCAAATTTATCAATTATTTATTTATTTTATTTATTTATTCGGTTTAAAAACATCAACACGTAAAGTTCAGGAACTCATGATGGTTGATTTACAAATAAATTGAATAGTGTAAACAAAATTGAACCAAAAAATATACACTTAAGAAAAACATATTGTTTCACACACATGAAAATATGGTTACAATACAATATACAACGGCTGGCTACATGTAGCTAGGCCAAGGTGAGATATGACGAGGAAATCGAAAAGCAGAGAAATGACGAAAGAGAGAGAGAGAGAGAGAGAGAGAGAGAGGAGAGATCTTTAAAAGGCAAAATAAGAAACAAGGTAGAAAAACGTAGCATTAAAACATTAATACATTTCTTATACACATCTACACAGGAAAAGGCGCACCGAAGCGTTCAGAGTTCAGACAACAATGGATTGGCCTGCAACGCATCGTTGCGTCCGCTCCGAAGGCCACGGTGCACCTGCACATGATGGTCAACAAAATATACCCTTCCCGCACAACATGTAAAGCTACTTGTTAAAGAGTTGACACCTCTATTAATGAATGGAAAAACCCGCATTTCTTCAATATTCTGAATCAGAAAAATACAGCTATAATAAAATATTGCACCTTGTAGTGGTTCTAAAGAGTCACAACAAGTGAAGCTAATTGTTAAGAAGTTGACACCTCTATTTAATGGAAAAACTCACATTTTCCCAATATTATGAATCAGAAAATATGGCTATTCAAAAGAATTGCACCTTGTATCCGGTCTAAGGAGTCACAAAATGTGAAGCTAATTGTCCAGGAAAAGTTGACACCTCTATTAATGGAAAACCCGCATATCTTCAATATTCTGAATCATGTATCAGAAAATACAGCTTTAACGAAGTATTGCACGTTGTTTCAGATCTAAAGAGTACATACAATACAATTCAATTTGTGGAATTCACATTAGGTTATTCAGAGTCTTAATGAGTTGGGGGTAGAGGAGACTTTTCATAGCGTTGGGTACGACACATCGGTTCTAGAAACCCATCCTTAGATCTTAGGGGGCGATAATTAGGTAGGGTACTTCGGAGAGGTGGGAGCATTGAGCTGTGTCTTGAGCTGGTGATGGACTTAGCAAACTTCTCAAATAATTGTTTTCGACGGTGCTCAAGTGATATGATGTTGAGAATCTCGAGAGTATTTGCGTAGTCTGTGTAATTGTGGTAGCCAATGATAACTCTACACGCACGTTTTTTTATGCACTCAATTTGGTTAGATTGCTGAACTGTGAGAGCTGGAGACCATACCGGGGAGGCATACTCCAGTATTGGTTGGGTCTGATATACATCAGGTAGACCGATAGCATGTCGCCGACAGGGGCTTTGTACTAATTGTTGAGTATACATAGCATATATAGTCGTTTAGCAGCAAGGCTAATCATGTGAGAAGTTTGCCTGTCCCATTTCATGTTATGGCCCGGTCCCACTGCACTTACGGATGCAAAGAGGATGTAAAACGTACACAAATATTTCCATCCGTTGGAAAACGCTATGCATCCGTTGTGTACTCATTGCATACGTGTTTCATATGCTCTATCCATCGAGCATCCGTTCACGGTGATTTCATCCGCGCAAAAAGTTTTGAGCTGCACAAAACTTTTAGAACGGATGAACCTCCGCCGTGTACGATGTAAATCCGCGACAAATACGAGCAACAAACGTTCTATGTCCGTTATCATCCGTTAAACGTCCACTGTATCATCTCTGCATCCTCTGGGCATCCTCGCAACTCACATCCGCTGCAGCTGAAAACGGAAAGAGGGAGGAAAGATAAGGCACATGGAACGTCTATACATCGTTAGTAGCACGGAAATAGAAAGGATGTAAGCGTATGCATCTCGTATATAAAGTATTCAAAGCTGTCATCCACTTCCATCCGCTTTCATCCGCTAGGCTTCCGATGAACATCCGTTTAACATCCCCGCTACATACTACCCACGTCCGTTATTTTCCGTTCTGTTTTCGCAAATTTTGTCCATTTCTGGAGCGGATGAAAACGGATGGAGCCACCCTCGAAATTTTGCTTGTCCGCTGTGTCCTTTATGCATGCGTTTTGCGTCCATCGGCCAGTGGGACCGGGCCATTAGATTGTACAATAACACCCAACAGTTTGAGAGTATCTACACATTCAAGAGTGCTTGCACCAAGGTGAAAGTTCGGAAATACAGTAGGTCTTTTCAGGAATGAAACGTGCATTATCTTACATTTCTCAGGTTTAGGGGTCATGCTATTAACAGTAGACCAAGTAGAGAGGTTGTTATTACTGATAGGATGTTAGAAGGTTGGAAATGTTTCCTAACTTCTGCAATTGTGAGATCATCTACATATTTCCATCTTAGTTTTGTATCAGAGGCAGCATCATTAATCATGACTAATTATCGACTGTTTCCCGGCCAAGTTTGTATCTCGTATTAGTCAAAACATATTCTTTCACATGATTGGTAATAAGAGCTTCCATTTCATTTTTTTGGGAGGGGGCGTTTCCAAAACTGGTCGATACCTTTAAGAGTCTTACAAAACAATCAAAGTACAATTTCGCCGACGTCCATTGGAACTACTAGTGTAGTTTGACTTGAAGTGAGTTTCAAGGGGGTGTCGACGAACTTGTTCAGTATTTACACGAGACTATGGTCCGGTTGCCCCTGTCTCTGAATTTCTTCTGGGTAACTGGAGTCGACTTTTATACATTAGTAATCAAATTGAAATTGCTTCAATTACGTATTTAAAGGAAGGGCACAGTGGACAATTTGCCCCTTACAGTGGTTTAAAAAAAAAACCAAGATGAGGAAATGAGATATAGTTTAGCAGGGGTGGGGGGGGGGGGGGGGGTGGGGGGAGAGTAACTTCCCCCTTTGCTTCCTCCCTTTGCTGAACTATATGCATTATATGAAACTCTTGTGTTTTGCCCCTCCTAAGTCCAATGCCTTGTTATGCCACAGATGTACTTGAAATATTCAAGTAAAGATGTGTATGGCTACTAGTTTATCTTATCTTAGCCTCTATATCGGAAACTTAGTTCATCAATTATATTTCTCATGATTTGAGAATAATCGGGCTTTACATGAGATAAGTGTGAATTTTTGAGAGTCGTCATCAAATTTGGAAATCTGTGACAGAAAATCCGGTTGTGTTTGCATGATTTGACTCACTTTTATACAATAAAGTGTTAATTTTAATCAAGTTTTCTTTCAATGGTAATGCGGTATATGTTATACTGGCATGCAAACTATCATGTTACAAGGCATATCAGGGTATGGTGTTTCCAACATTTACAAAAAAATAGTAAAACAAATTAAATCGAAATATTCCGGTATCATTATGACATTTTGAGGAATTGGAAATAGGTGTGTACAATTAAATCATTAATAATGTCAAAATTAACACAAATTCATAAGCTTTTTTTACACTCTATTGTCTGAAACTGTCACTTATACATTTTCCATTATTCGTCTGTTTTAAAAAAATAATGTTCACATAGGCCTAGACCAAGAAACAATAAACCGAATTTGAAAAGTAAATTTTACTTACCTTTAGCAGCCAACATATCCGATAGACAAAAACTGTAGAAGAAAACGAACTTCATAAGTCTCGATGTCATCTTTTTGTCTGTCTTTGATCCTGATGTGGATGTTATTATTTGGTATATAAGATTAGATTTAGGACAAAATACTCCGAAATTGTAAAAGAAAGAAAGTGCAACTTCCTGAAAACGGTTCTAAATGGGCTGTTCAAATTATTTCAAAGACGTGACGGTAGCCTGTATCCACGATCAAGCGTCTAACCCCGATGCCTGGAGAAAGAAGAATGAGGTATTTTATCGATATCAAATGTATTCATCTAATAATTTTTTTAATAAAATGATTTCACGGTGGTTGATCAGAATGAAAACCGCAACTATTGATGCGACAAAGGTTTTCTTTTATTAGGCATGCTACAAGAGAAAGTGTCATAAACATAATTGAATACGCATCCGGAATGGCAATGGACTTTCAATTTGTTGATGAGAGGTTTGAATATTTGATGAGTAATAATCATCACAGCTAGAATAATGAATATTTGATCTTAATCTTTTAAAAATGCAATTGATGTTATAAATGAGCAGGCAGCGACGTTTTTTTTTTACTATCACATCATTCTAAGCAATGTACACAATATCATTGTGTTTGACCCGAATAAGTTTGACTGAAAGTTCACTCTCACGATGCTAAAATGGGCCTCTTTGTCTCCATGACTTTCGATTGGAAATGAAATGGTAGAAATGGAGTCTAGGTATACTTTAAAAGTGCATGGATAAAGTAACCCCGATAATCAATATAATGGTCATTTTTCACCCATCTTACTGCATGGAGGGTCAAGAGAAACAGCTCATAACAAAATATAATAACACCTAAAAAACCATACTGACTTGAGCTAATCGTGAAACCGAAACGAGTGGTTTAAATGACTACTGTTGTTGTAGGTGCATAATTTTTCTTTTCTTTCTTCAATCGTTTAAAACATTTTTTATTCCATACTATACCAATCAATTTTAGAAATATAATACAGTTGTTTTCATCTTGACATGATTCAAAACATTTTCATTACGTAGATTGTACGATTGATGAAAAAAATACTTAAATCAATTGTAACATACAAAAAATAACCCCATCCAACCAAACACACTACTACCCCCGACCATGCGACATACACAGACGACACACACCACCCGACCACACTTCCACACATATATCATACACTGTTTATAGCCTCCTCATAATACCCAAAATGGCTTTCAGAAGGTGTCGTCACACGCACCCACACACACCCACATTACATACATTGAACATGACCATATCCTCCCGCGCATAAAACTGACAACCATAACTCTTGAAGGTAATACAAAGTTTTGGGAAATTTTGAAAATTGGCTGAATAGTGATTCTTTACAATTTTGATATATTTGGATGCCCCTGTGGATGTATTAAGCACTAGAAATTAAGCCCCTAAAACACTTCTACTTTCGAGATAAATTGAATACAAACATTTACCGGTGCTCCTAAATTTTGATGAATTTCAAATAGCGCCTACGGCCATATAGCTGCGACCATGAACATCTCAGAATATGTAGTTGTGATATATAATTTCCAAACGGGAATAGCCAATCGGTCGATTCTAGTCAAGATTTATAGCTAAATTAATATATTGACCTTGAGAGGGAGCTATACAACATAAACAATTTATTATTATAATTTCATCACTTTAGACTCGATTTAAACCGCGACAACGATCATTGAATATACTAGGATCGCATATGCTTCCAATATGTTCATTTGAACCAAATTCATGACCCCATACCAATACTTTGTATTACTTTTAACATAATCATGATAACGTTCATCATCACAATGGTGTTTTCACACTGACAAAGACACATTAGAAAGTTGGTTGTATTTATTCCACGTCAAAATGTTTAATATATCAAGTGATAATGTGAAAGACCTCGCTACGTAAGTTTATCAAATTTGTAAATAGAAACAATAATGAGAAACTTCTCATGGCTTGCACACATGTCAGATTATCATTATACCATTCTGAACAATAGAGCCTGCACATTAGGTTCACCAAAAATAATCATTTTAAGCGTCGGGCTGGAGCAGGGCAAATTGAGTGCACGGTGTGCACCACACAATTGTTACGGGCCACTCTAACCCAACTAACATAGCCTTTTAAAACATGAATACACCTCTACTTATTAATATTCCTGCCTCTGATTTTTCAGAAAATCTCTAAATTGACCAAAAAACTATAATAACCATCCATTTTTACAGATCTCACGCTTGCTGGGCTACGCCCCTCGAAAAAAGGTATACTGTCACGTGGCTTGATGGCGTATTTGACGTTATTGCGGGCATGTCCGATTTCATAATTTCATAATTTCATGATTAGGAATGATGAAATTACCAGAAACGTACAGGGATTATCAAGTGCATATTATTTTTTCGGATAAATGTCTTTTCCCCCCAATTAATATCATAGTTTGCTTTTTAAAGACATTTTAATGTCTAAATCACCCTCCTTTTCACCGGAGAGGCTCCTGCGGTGACGTCGTATGCTATTGCGCAATACAGCCCCGAAACTGGGTCGTCATTTTTAAAGCTAGATTCGAGAATTTTTGATGATTTCTAAGAAAAATCATTGTCATGTTCGGAATCCCCGTCAAAAATCTTTCTACATGTCCCTTTTCCCCATTTTTTTAAAGCCCGTTTTGGTTAGAGTGGCCCTTTAAGCACACATTATTGTTTGGTACTAGCAACCTTGACAACTTAGCGATTATGACGTCACACTTCAGTAATCAATTAAGAGGGGAGAGAGCAACAGAGAGAGAGAGAGAGGGGGGGGGAGAAGGAGGAGAGAGGGATGAAGATGAGATGGAATTAGAGAGAAAGAGAGAGAGAGAGAGAAAGAAAGAGAGAGAGAGAGAGAAAGGGAGAACGTGAGAGGAAGGCGAGCGGGATAGAGATTGAGGGGGATTAGGCCAAGATAGAGAGAGATAGAGAGAGAGAGAGAGAGAGAGAGAGAGAGAGAGACGAGTAAAAATGAGTCTACAGTAAATAGTGTGACACTAACATTTCCTGTAGCGAGTTGGTTTTAAGCCTATTTCGTATTTCGTCGTTCTCCTCATTACGTTGGTTGCATCACTGCATAACAAGTTTTAATAGATATGAAATGATTTCATCAGTCATAACAAAGATAATGATTTATCGCTCATATAAGATTGCATTTTGTCTATAAAATGATTCTCTGCTTGAATATAATCATGTAGTCTAGAAATGACTTGATAAATTGTTTACTATATACACGGACGGACAATAAAAACATGTAAAGTTATTTATTTCTATAAACCATGTTCTTACCTTTTCATCATTGACTATGCTAAATCAGACATTATAGGCAATTGCTAAAAGAGTTACAAATATAATCTTTACCGTATATTTTCTCACAATATTGGTGTTTATGTCTTATCATGCTCATTGGTCCAACCGAAGTGTTAAGAGATAAATGAGACTCATTTAATTTTCATTTTCGAACTAATTTGAAAATTATCTGATCAACACATAATTCCATAATCTAGACAAGACAATTATATTAAAAGTTGGCTTTAAATCGCCAAATACATAAGCAAACACTCAATTGACATCCTTCATTTTTGTCTCTCCGTCATGCAAAATAAAATGTTGGCCATAATCTTTAATACTTCTTTAAGGCAAAATCGTACAAATTAATTACCTACCACTTTTGTGTATAGTGATAATTTGTTGTAAACACCTAAGTAAGGCATGGGAGAAAGTTCCTTAAAAATGCCCGATTTTATATAAAGAAAGTTGATTAATTATGCTACATCTATGGCCGTGAATTATGTGAGAGCTTTATCATGTATAACATCATAGAAATAACACAAACGCAGCTTTGATACGAATGCGTAGATTCTACATTCATGAACATATGAAAATAACATGTCTCTGCTCTTGTAATGCTCTGCCGCCACCTCTCTATGACGTTGTACATGCATCAGATCATTCATTATTACGTTTATATGCCTCCTCATGAATATAATCAGCTATACTCAACATTGAACATAATCTAATGATAATTTTGTTTACACCGGGAAGCCCCGTCAGCGTCACGGAGCTGTTATTTATTAGGGCACTGCCTGCATTTATTAGTACCCCGGCATTTGCCAGGTACTCCTTTTGCAACTGGGCTGGGGTTGAACACTAAACCCATGATTTGAGAGTCAATTGAATAAACCCAATACCCAAATATTAATGATTATACTACTATGATAAAAGAGGCAACTGCCAGCAAAAAAACTCAATAGTTTGAGTACAAAGAACTAGATATAGTCATGCCCCGTGTCATGTTTACCTCAACGAGACACTTTTGTTTCGTTATTTTTACCATGTAAATTATGTTCTTTCAAAGATTTCGCAGGAAGTTGCTAAATGATCTCTTTGATTTTTCACACATCATGATATCAAAATAATTCTCCTTGTTTTTATTTTGTAAAGGGTAAGGCCATTATCGGCAAGAAGATATATAATTGTCTGGCCCGGTCAGATTAGTTAAAACTCTTTGTGATTAAAGTAGAATGTCCTCTCCTTAAATGACCCAATTATTTTGATGTTGGTCGATAGTTTCCAATTTGAATAGAACATAATACTTATGCAGTCATTAGTTCTTAACCTGTCATGCCTATAGCAGTTAATGGAATGAAAAATGGTATTACTCGCGACTCCATCCCAAAGTAAAACTAACAACAGCAATACGCACTCACAAGTACAGACAAGCACACACACACGCATGCACGCACACACACCCATATTAAAACATACAACGTTTTAAATGAAGTCGAAGTCCATATCTAGACTTATACCAGGACAGGCTTTCCCTTTAAATTTAACAAAATAAAGCTAGTTCGTAGATAGAGTGTGCTGATGAGCAGAACAATGTAAAACCAATTGAAGTGAGTAATGTAATGGATAGGTGCTCATGAAAGTTAAATAATTCACTGAGGATGCATTCCACGATACACAGGTGGAAGATTCTTTCCAACTGGGTAAAGGATTTTATGAAGCATCTCCATCTTTTGGGGACTTTGGGAAGTTTACAAAGTGGAATGTCTCCATGTTAAAAAGATCTGAAGATATTTTGGGTCTTTTAAAAACATATACTAACTAGGAACTAGTCTATTATACTCACTCTCGATTAAACACTACCTCTTTTTCGTCGTTTAAATTCATAATACAAATCTCTATTCCCATTTATCTTTCCAAAGCAGAAAATAGATTTTACGCAATCTGTTTTTCGTACTATCAAAGTATTTTCTGGAAATTGTGTTTATGTATTAAAGGAGCCATAATTGTCGAAATGAACTTGCAACATTGCAAAATTGGGGGTCATTTTCAACTCCGCTTAAGATCATGCGCAACTGCACATTTCAATATGAAGTGACTTCATATTTACCACATGAACAAGTCTTGCAATTGTGCAATGCATTGATTAAAATAATTAAAAAATTGCATGACACCTGAATGTATGATAATTTTTGAAGAAAAATAAATTGATTATCAGATGCAAATCACCAGGGAAAGTCTATTTGAGCGAACTCGTAACTGATAGCTGTGCAGTATTTTATGTCTTAAATGCTGGAACGAGGTTGAGGTCCTCCTCTTCGAAGGCACAATTCTATCTAAACCTTTACCGGAGCTCAAATTTCTCTTTTTAAGCTGTTTGACTAATTCACTATCGGTAACTCCTTAAATTTCTTATTTCTGGTTATTAAGGAAATTTACGGTTCATAATAGGAACACCCTTCCTCCTCTTGGAAGGCACTATAGTTGACCTCGTTTCGGGTACTGTAGTTGAGATCACAGACGCCATCTTTGAAATTGAATGAGACGCAGAAGTCCTCCTTCAAGCACTCAGCAGCACAGCGGGTCTTGGACTTCTTGGGGACCGTCTTCTGCGTGAACCCTCGGAGACAGCGGTTAGAGAGCGATGACGCGGTGTATGTGCTGGATCGGGTGACGGCGGCTGGTGCTATAAGTGTACATAAAAAGTATACCATTCACAATTGAGTAAGCATTCTGATAACTAAAAATCATTTATAAAAAAAAGACCAAAAACAAACACACACAACAGAACCCCCCTCACACAAAAAACAACACAAAACAACCAAACAAAGAAATAATCGTTTGTGCCCATGAAATTCTCTATATCGTGTGAATTCCACGCGCTTCTTGAAGTTGATGTCTTGTCTACCATACAAAATATGACATTTTTGCACTGCCTCTGTTAACTTAAAAAAAATCTGAATGGTTTTTATATTAAAAAATAAAAAATAAAAAATAAAAAATAAATTGCTATTCAATATCTAGCTCAACTAAATGAAATTGATACAGTTCCACTAATATTCACACAAACAGCAAGTAATGCATGCAATATTTATTTTAATTTGTTGACACTTTTTTCTGTCATTCTTTTCTTCATTTTAAAATGAAGTACCAACTGGCCACAAACTTTCTATTGTGTGAACACAGCAAATGGGACTGGGAACAAAATGACTGGAGAGAATGTAGACAAAATATTCCGTAATTATTTATTTTGTTTTAATGTTGTCGTTATCGTTGTTAATGTTTAATATTAAATTTTTCGTTACATTACAGGGATTCACAGAACACGTAATTTAATGCTGAATGGACTACCCTGTTTTATGTGATACGAAGTAAATAAATAAAAAGTATTATACACCCCTAAAACACTTAATTTGTTTGACTGCTTGAACCTTGAGGTGTATGCAAAATAATTTGCAACCTATCTTATAAGTTCACATTACCTTCACAGAGTACTTGATGTTGCGCCGTCGAGCATAAGTCTGCTAGAAGTCCGCCCTGGTCATATTTATCATAATACACACAGTCTTCACCAGCATGGTGAATGTATCCACTTCCCCACCATCCTATCAGAGTACAGCATTCGAAAACACAACACCCACATGAAAGAGATAACATTACATCGGGAGATCAGTTTTGTTGTGGAAAAAGATTTCATTAATGGCATATTTATCGAGGAGTTATTTCTGGATAGTCTATCGATAATATAAAAGTTGTGGAAGGTAAGATACCGACAATGAAACATTAAAACTTATAGAATATAAAACATATTGTACGTGACATTTTCAGTTGAGACAATGTATTTATTTTCTTATGTAATGTCTGCCTATCAAAATAAGTTTTCATACAATTGCATGATGGGTCCTCAAATTTAAACGGCATGTCCACTCCAAAAATTACTTACTTTCAATAGAAGCAGAAAAATCAGACAAATTAATCCAAACAAGTTTGAGCAAAATCGGATTACTAATGAGAAAGTTATGAAGTTATAATGACATGATAAACTTTGAAAATCACAAGACCAATTGACAACTCACTTAGAGTCTGGGATGTCATTGCCTCATTATCCACTAATTGTTTTCTTTTTATTGATAATATAAATTTCCAATTTCCCCCCTAAAAATCTGATTTGCTCACACCATCATATGTTTTTGTGTGGAAGCACTAATATATAGCATGTTTTTCCGTTAAATCATGAAAAATGTAAATTTTGATAAACTGTTTATATAAAAAATCAATGATTATGAATATACAATCTTCAGAAAAATTATTAATTCTTCAAAGTTCATAAAATATTTTGTGAAATGTCACGCACACATATGATACAAATCATATAGCCTGGGCAAAGGCATTGGAAAATCAGGTTTTGGGGATATAAAGGGAAATTAATGGGATACAAATATATTATGCAATTGATAAATAGTAAGGCAATGACGTCACAGACTGATAACCAAATAAGCAATTTGCGTAGTGATTTTCTCAGTTCCATAGTTTTCCATACTTTAAAAAAAATCATAACTCTCTAATTAGTTATGTCTGCTCTGTTTCTCTTCTTTTTCTGCATCTATTAAAAGCAAATTATTTTTGGAGTGGACTTAGCCTTTAAGGCTCTTTTCACGATGTGGGGGGGGGGGTTATATAATTATGTTTAGTTAGTGCTCAGGCTACCCCCCCCCCCACACTGAGCACAATATTGGTCGGCGCGATTTTCAAATTGTAGGCCCCCCTTTCGGCAAATCCTGGATCCGCCACTGGAAATGGGTGTATAGTAATCATTCCTAGAATCATAAATATTTCTACCCTATACCTTATATTTTCTATACGTACCACCACTGCTGTCAAACACTGTTCCATCTATACAGGTGGGTGTTCCCGCCTCACACCCTACCCACACGTAGTAGATGGGTTCAGCAATCGGATTATCAGGCGAACTGACTAAGCCGAGGCCGTCGATGTATGAGGAGACTGCGTCGTACTCCTCTTGCGACGAAGGGACGAAGAGTTGAGACTTCGCATTGATGCATAAATTTATCGCATACGTTTTATCATATAAGGAATTTCCCAGGATTCGGTAACATCTGTCTCCAAATTTCCACCAGTCTTCATCGCATCTGTAGGTAACCTCTGTAAATGAATGCGATATTGAGTTAACTAATTTCATGTTTAATGAACATAATCTGCTCAACTGAAAATTCAGCCGTACTATACAGTGCGTCCCAGAACAAATGAAACCGATAATCATCGATGTTTTATCATAACTTAAGCACAATTTTAATCAATAACTGACACATATTTGTAACGCTTAGATCCTCCTCTTCCATTTTATGCAACTCATATGATGTATATTTCACGCATAAGTGATTAAAAGCAATGTGAAGAGAGGGTACCAAACAGTCTCTTGGCGGGCGGTATCTGAATTTCAAAGGGAAATTGTTTTTAATCACTCATGCGTGAAATATACATGATATGAGTTGCATCTAATGAAGAGGAGGATCTGAACTTTACAAATATGCGTCATTTATTAATTATAAATGTCAAGTTATGATAAAACATCTATAATTATCGGTTTCTTTTTTTCTGTGACGCACCGTAGATAAGGTCTATAGGAATCATTTGGAAGATGATGACGATATTAGATTACATTTCTATTACGCATAAGTTTCTAAGCGCTTCAAACAGGATTTTCTTTGGAAAAATGGACATTTTTAAAAGTGAAATAGTAATAACATGAAATATTGATAATACTATAATAATGACATTTCGGATGATGGTAAGATTGTTATTAGCATGTTGTCATCAACATTGATCTTTTGATAAAAATAGCGAACATAACGAAATAGATGACTTAATTACCAAAGATTTTTGGACAGTTAATAAATCGATTTTGTTACGAAATTATAAGGGTGTTGATAAAAGAGAATCCAGTTTGATTTTTTTTTAAATTTGCTTCTGAACTACGAAAGAGACTAGAAGTTAACAGGAAATGTACTGATAAACCTTTGTTTAGACTTCCTAATGTATTATCTGATTTTGTTTGATATGAATGTGAAATGAAGGTCTTCAGATTATGAATAAATGCTATTGAAAGACAACAAAAAAGAAAGATTGTTATTAGAAACGCACGAAATATTCTGAAATAACTTACTGCTCGGTCGCAAAATAGTAATCTTGAGCTATGGTTAAGAAGGGTAGGGGGTGGGTGGGGAGAGAGGGGGAGGGGGAGGGGGGGGGGCAATATCCCCTTTGCTGAACTATGTGCATAAACTATTGTGTTTAGCACATCCTAAATCCAAGGTCTTAGTATGCCACAGATGTACTTGACATATTCAAGTCAAGATGTGTTGGCTACTAGTTTATCTTATCTTTACTTCTATCGTAAACTAAGTTCATCAAACGCTGGCCGGAATGTATGTAGATTAAACAAATAATTATATTTATGACGGTTTGAGAATAATCGGGCTTTAAATGAGAGAAATGTGAATTCTTGAGAGTCGACATCAAATTTGGAAATCTGCGACAGAAAATGCGGTTGAGCTTGCATGGTTTATAGTACAATAAAGCGTTAATTTTATTCATCTTTCTTTTAATGGTCAGGCGGGATATATCATACTGGCATGCAAACTATCATGTCACAAGGCATGACAGGATATATGTTTTTTCCAAAATTAATAGAAAAGAATGGTACAAATATTAAAAACGAATTTTCCGTAATCAGTATGAAATTATGAGGAATTGGCAATAGGTATGTCATTTAATCATTATTAATGTCGAAGTTAACACAAAAATTAATATGATTTTTTACACTCTCTGATCTGAAACTGTCACAAATACATGTTCCATTGTTCATCTGTTTCTTTTCATTTTCACATAATTAGGCCTAGACAAAGAAACAATAAACCAAATTGAATATTCAAATGTACTTACCTTTAGCAGACGACATATCCGATAGGCAAAACATGTAGAAGAAAACGAGCTTCATAAGTCTTGATGCCATCTGTGTCTCTGTTTTTGATCCTGATGTGTGTGTTTTTATTTGGTATATAAGATTAGATTTGGGACAAAATACTCCGAAATTGTAAAAGAAAGAAAGTGCAACTACCTGAAAACGGTTGTAAATGGGCAGTTTAAATTCTTTCAAAGACGTGACGGTAGCCTGTATCCACGATGAAGCGTCTAACCCCGATGCCTCGAGACAGAAGAATGAGGTATCTTATCGATATCAAATATGTTCATCGAATAATTCAGTTTTGTATCACTGCATGGTGGCTGAACAGAATGAAAACCGCAACCATTGATGCGACAGAGGTTTTATTTTATTAGGCATGCTACAAGAGAAAGTGCCAAAGCATAATTGGATACGCATCCGGAATGCCGGGCAATGGACTTTCAATTTGTTGATGAGATGTTTGAATATTTGATGAGTACTTATCATCACATTATAAATGAGCAGGCAGCGACGGTTTTTTACTATCATATCATTCTAATCAATGTACAAAAAATCACTGTGTTTGACCCGAATAACTTTGACTGAAAGTTAACTCTCATGCATTATGCTAAAATGGGCCTTTTTGTCTCCATGACTTTCGATAGTGAATGAAATGGTAACAATGGAGTCTAGGTATGCACTCTAAAAGTGCATGGATAAAAGTAGCCCCGATAATCAAGATTATGGTCGTTTTTTCACCCAGCTTACTGCAAGGAGGGTCAAGAGAAACAGCTCATTAAATAAAATATAATAACACCTGAAAAACCATACTGACTTGGGCTAATAGTGAAACCGAAAGGAGTGGTTTAAATGACTTCTGTTGTAGGTACATATTTTTTTCTTTTTTTTCAATAGATATGTCTTTCTTTAATACAGTTGTTTATATCTTGACATACCGGGCATGGTGGCTCAGTGATTAGAGCGCCCGCCTCATGAACGGAAGGTCGTGGGTTCGAACCCCTGCCGAGTCATACCAAAGACTTATAACAATGGGACCTTCTGCCTTCTAGCTAGGCGCTCAGTATAATAGATTGGAGAAGGGTAATAAATAACATTATGTTATGCAGGGCCCGCTGGAAGAGCAGTTTCATAACTGAAGTGGCTACCCTGGGTAAGTAAAACGTTATTATTATTATTATGATTCAAAACATTTTTATTACATAGGTTGTCTAGATTGATGAACACAAATTAAACCACGTTTAACATGAAACAAATAACCCCATCCAACCAAACACACTACTACCCCCTCACCATGCGACACACACATACGACACACACATACACCACCCGATCACACCTCCACACATATACCACACACTGTTCCTAGCCTCCTCAAAATACCCAAAATGACTTTCAGAATGTGTAGGCATACGCGCTCACACACACACACACACCCACCTTACACACATAACCAAATCCTCCCGCGCATAAAACTGACAATCATAACTCTTAAAGGTATTACAAAGTTTTGGTATGAGGTCATGAATTTGGTTCAAATTAACATATTGGAAGCATATACGTTCCTACAATATTCATTGATCGTTGTCCCGGTTGAAATCGAGTCTAAAGTTGTGAAATTATAAATAATAAACTCTTTATGTTGTATAGCTCCCTCTCAAGGTAAAGATATTAATTTAGCTATGAAACAATGTTTCTTGACTAAAATCGACCTATTAGCTATTCCCGTTTGGAAATTATATATCACAACTACATATTATGAGATTTACATGGTCGCAGCTACCATTGTACGGCCGTATAGGCGCTATTTGAAATTTATCAACATTTACCGGGAGCACCGGTAAATTTTTATATTCAATTTTTCTCGAAAACAGAAGTGTTTTAGGGGTTAATTTTTTTAGTGCTTATAATACATCCACAGGGGGCATCTAAATATATCAACATTGTAAAGATTCACTATCCACCCAATTTTTATAATTTCCCAAAACTTTGTATTACCTTTAACATAATCATGATAACGTTCAACATCACAACCCAGTTTTCACACTGACAAAATACACACGAAAAAGTTGGTTGTATTTATTCCACGTCAAAAAGTTTTATATAATCAAGTGATAATGTAAAAGACCTCGCTACGCACGTTTATCAAATTGGTAAATAGAAACAATAAAAAGGGAAAATCCTCATGGCTTGCACACATGCCAGATTACACCATTCTGAACAATAGAGCCCGCGCATTAAGTTCACCGCGAAATCATTCAAGCGTCGGTAAGCATCTCATTTTTTCGTACCACGGCGAGCCCAGATTGAGCTCGCGAGGGAAACCTGCGCATGCGCACGTGGAATCCGGTAGGGTGGTCAATAGGGTAATAGTAATTATACAAATCAATCTTTCATCAACTCATCGTTAGCTTAAAGATAAACTTTAGTACTGGTAATGCGATCGCATTGTGAAAGAAAAGGTGTGTAAAGGATCATAAACAGTTGATCATGTAGCATGTAAGTATTGGTCACTTGGTGTGTACTGCAAGGTTCTGGAGTCATCAAAATCATAATAAATTTGACCGAGTCTTAGAAAAAGTAACAAGCACTGTACACAGAAAGCTATATAAGGGACAACGCACATGGTGTCGGGGCTAGTACTACCTTGATTTCCTTGTCTTTCTATGCTCATTACTCAGCCAGTATACATTTTCTTCCAAAATTGTTTGGCACATGTCATTTATTTGTAATCTTGAACATTCAGTGTAAGTTTCGTTTGATTCTGTGAGAATTCTTTTTTTTTTTTTTACCAGAACTGGAGTTTATCTTTAATCGGTAAGGACAGCGTCTCACAAATAGAACCTTGGAGTTGCCGTGACGCCGGTTTAAATCTCAGTTTATTTAGTTGTTTTACCTTTATAAATAGTGAGGCAAAGCAATAAATAATTAAAGTCTAATTGTTTGTGACCTCTTTGCAAGCTTACGTAGCTTGTTATATATGAAAATGAGTTCATACTGGAATCTGGGCTCGCCGTGGTACGAACAAATAAGACGAGGTCCGGAGCAGGGCAAATTGAGTGCACAACACCATTGTTAAAGGGCCACTCTAACCCAACTTACATAGCCTTTTAAAACATGAATACACCTCTACTTATTAATATTCCAGCCTCTGATTTTTCAGAAAATATCTAAATTGACCCCAAATGATAATAAGCATCCATTTTTCACACATCTCACACTTGCTGGGCTACGCCCCTCGAAAAAAGGTATACTGTCACGTGGCTTGATGGCGTATTTGACGTTATTGCGGGGGTGTCCGATTTCATTATTTCATAATTTCATAATTAGGAATGATGTAATTACCAGAAACGTACTGGGATTATCAAGTGCATATTATTTTTTCGGATAAATGTCTTTTTTCCCCAATTAATATCATAGTTTGCTTTTTAAAGACATTTTAATGTCTAAATCACCCTCCTTTTCACCGGAGAGGCTCCTGCGGTGACGTCGTATGCTATTGCGCAATACAGCCCCGAAACTGGGTCGTCATTTTTAAAGCTAGATTCGAGAATTATTGATGATTTCTAAGAAAAATCATTGTCATGTTCGGAATCCCCGTCAAAAATCATTCTACATGTCCTTTTCCCCCATTTTTTTAAAGCCCGTTTTGGTTAGAGTGGCCCTTTAAGCACAAAATTGTTTGGTACTAGCAACCTTGACAACTTAGCGATTATGACGTCACACTTCAGTAATCAATTAAGAGGGGAGAGAGCAACAGAGAGAGAGAGAGAGAGAGAGGGGGGAGAAGGAGGAGAGAGGGATGAAGATGAGATGGAATTAGAGAGAAAGAGAGAGAGAGAGAAAGAAAGAGAGAGAGAGAGAGAGAGAGAGAGAGAGAGAGAGAAAGGGAGAGAGTGAGAGGAAGGCGAGCGGGATAGAGATTGAGGGGCATTAGGCAAAGATAGAGAGAGAGAGAGAGAGAGAGAGAGAGACGAGTAAAAATGAGTCTACAGTAAATAGTGTGACACTAACATTTCCTGTAGCGAGTTGGTTTTAAGCCTATTTAGTCTTTCGTCGTTCTCCTCATTACGTTGGTTGCATCACTGCATAACAAGTTTTAATAAATATGAAATGATTTCATCAGTCATAACAAAGATAATGATTTATCGCTCATATAAGATTGAATTTTGTCTATAAAATGATTCTCTGCCTTGATTATAATCATGTAGTCTAGAAATGATTTGATAAATTGTTCACTATATACACGGACGGACAATAAATACATGTAAAGTTATTTCTATAAACCATGTTCTTACCTTTTCATCATTAACTATGCTAAATCAGACATTATAGGCAATTGCTAAAAGAGTTACAAATATAATCTTTACAGTATATTTTCTCACAATATTGGTGTTTATGTCTTATCATGCTCATTGGTCCAACCGAAGTGTTAAGAGATAAATATGACTCATTTCATTTTCCTTTTCGAACTAATTTGAAAATTATCTGATCAACAAATAGTTCCGTAATCTGGACAAGACAATTATATTAAAAGTAGGCTTTAAATCGCCAAATAAATAGGCAAACACTCAATTGACATCCTTCATTTTTGTCTCTCCGTCATGCAAAATAAAATGTTGGCCATAATCTTTAATCCTTCTCTAAGGCAAAATCGTACGAATTAATTACCTACCACTTTTGTGTATAGTGACAATTTGTTGTAAATACCTAAGTAAGGCATGGGAAAAAGTTCCTTAAAAAAATGCTCGATTTTATTTAAAGGAAGTTGATTAATTATGCTACATCTGTGGCAATGCATTATGTGAGAGCTATATCATGTATAACCTCATAGAAATAACACAAACGCAGCTTTGATGCGTAGATCCTACATTCATGAACATATGAAAACAACATGTCTCTGCTCTTGTAATGCTCTGCCGCCACCTATCTATGACGTTGTACATGCATCAGATAAATCATTATGACGTTTATATGCCCCCTCGTGAATATAAGCGGCTATACTCAACATTGAACATAATCTAATACAAATTTACCCCGGGAAGCCCCGTCAGCGTCAGAGCTTTTATTCATGAGGGCCCTGCCTGCAATGATTAGTACCCCGGCATTTGCCAGGTACTCTTTTGCAACTGGGCTTGGGTTTGAACACTAAACCCACGATTTGAGAGTCAATTGAATAAACATGCGCAACTGCACATTTTAATATGAAGTGACTTCATATTTACCACATGAACAAGTCTTGCAATTGTGCAGTGCATTGATTAAAATAATTAAAAAATGGCATGACACCTGAATCTGAATATATGATAATTTTGAAGAAAAATAAATTGACTATCGAATGCAAATCACCCGGGAAAGTCTATTTGAGCGAACTCGTAACTGACAGCTGTGCAGTTTTTATGTCTTGAATGCTGGATCGAGGGTGAGGTCCTCCTCTTCGAAGGCACAATTCTATTTAAACCTTTACCGGAGCTCAAATTTCTCGTTAAACTGTTTGACTAACCCACTACCGGTAACTCCTTAACTTTCTTATTGCTCGTTATCAAGGAAATCTACGGTTCATAATAGGAACACCCTTCCTCCTCTTGGAAGGCACTATAGTGCTCATGGTCTCGGGTACTGTAGTTGAGATCACAGACGCCATCTTTGAAATTGAATGAGACGCAGAAGTCCTCCTTCAAGCACTCATCAGCACAGCGGGTCTTGGACTTCTTGGGGACCGTCTTCTGTGTGTACCCCCGGAGACACCGGTTAGAGAGCGATGACGCGGTGTATGTGCTGGATCGTGTGACGGCGGCAGGAGCTATAAGTATACATAAAAATATACCATTCACAATTTAGTAAGCATTCTGATAACTGAAAATTATAAAAACAAAAAGAAAAACTAACAAACAAATAAACTACCGCCTCCCCCAACATCCACATAGAAATAATAACTTGTGTCCATGACATTTTTTATATCGACGTGTGAATTCCGCGCAATTTTGAAGTTAATCAGTCTGATCTACAATGCATATGTAAATAAATTGAAATACATGATATGATATTTTTGCAAGAATCTGAATGATTTTTATATTAAAAAAAGGATATTTTGGTATTCAATATGTTGCTCAACTAAATGAAAATGATACAGTTCCACCAATATTCATACAATCAGCGAGCGTTGCGTGCAATATTAATTTAATTTGTTGACCCCTTTTTTTCGTCATCCTTTTCTTTATTCTAAAGAAAAAGCACCAACTAGACACAAACTTTGTGTTAATATTTCCTTATATATATTCCTCAAATGGGACTGGGAACAACATGACTGGAGAGAATGTTTTAAAAACACATCATGAATATTCCGTAATTATTTATTTTGTAGTAATGTTATCGTTGTCATTTTTAATGTGTAATATTAATTTTGTCTATATTTGTTCTACATTACATGGATTCATAAAGGAGCCAAATAAATTCTGAATGGACAACACTGTTTGTTATATATACGTAGTAAATTAAAGGTAAATAAAAAGGTATTACACGGCCCCTAAACACTGACATGTTTGACTGATTGAAAATGTGAAACTTTGGGGTTCTATTGAAAATAATCTGCACCCTATCTTAAAAGTTCACATTACCTTCACAGAGTAGTTGAAATACCCCCGTCGCGCATTCCTCTGCTTGAAGTCCGACACCTTTTTCATAAAACACACAATCATCATGAATAGTGTTCATATTCACTTCCCCACCATCCTATCAGAGTACAGCATTCGAAAGCACGACATCCACATGAAAGAGATAACATTACATCGGGACATCAGTTTTGTTGTGGAAAAAGATTTCATTAATGGCATATTTGTCGAGGAGTTATTTCTGAATACTCTATCGATAATATAAAAGTTGTGGAAGGTAAGATACCGGCAATGAAACATTAAAACTTATAGAATATAAAACATATATTGTACGTTACACTCTCAGTTGAGACGATGTATTTAATTTCTTATGTAATGTCTGCCTACCAAAATATGTTGTCATACAATTGCATGATGGGTCCTCAAATTTATCTTTAAACGGCATGTCCAATCCAAAATTACTTACTTTCAATAGAAGCAGAAAAATCAGACAAATTAATCAAAACAAGTTTGAGCAAAATCGGATTACTAATGAGAAAGTTATGAAGTTTTAATAACATGACAAACTTTGAAAATCACAAGACAAATTGACAACTCACCTTAGAGTCTGGGATGTCATTGCCTCACTATCCACTAATTGTTTTCTTTTTATTGATAATATAATTTTCCAATTTCCCCCCTAAAAATCTGATTTCCTCACACCATCATCCACGTTATATTGATAGTAATATGTTTTTGTGTGGAAGCACTAATATACAGTATGTTTTTCTGTTAAATCATAAAAAATGTAAATTTGTATAACCTGTTTATATAAAAATCAATGATTATGAATATACAATATTAAGAAAAATGATTAATTCTTCAAAGTTCATATAATATTTTGTGAAATATCATGCACACAATATGATACAAATCATATAGCCTGGGCAAAGGCATTGGAAAATCAGGTTTTGGGGATATAAAGGGAAATTAATGGGATAACAATATATAATGCAATTGATAAATAGTAAGGCAATGACGTCACAGACTGATAACCAAATTGGCATTTTGTGTAGTGATTTTCTCAGTTCCATAGTTTTCCATAAAACAAATCATAACGTTCGAATTAGTTATCCGATTTTACTCAATTTTGTTTTGCTCGGTTTCTCTTGTTTTTCTGCATCTATTAAAAGCAGATTATTTTTGGAGTGGACTTAGCCTTTACGGCCCTTTTCACGATGTTGAGATGGTCGGGTGGCGACCCCCCCCCCCACGGGCCCTCTTCCCCCACTGATTTTTCTCAGAGTTCAACGGGACCACAGCAGATAATGTTACTTGGCGCATTGGTAACCGTCAATAAAGGTACCTTCACGAAATAAATCATCAACATTAGAAACTTGACAAATTTACCTACTCCACTATAAAGCTCCTAACATCATCTTGATCACGTTATGATTATTAAGATAACAAGATGATTATTTTGCCGAGGATTTCTAAATTCATACGTAATAAACTGTAATTGATACTCTTGGTGAAGATGAATCCAATCGATTGCCATCACCAAGAACCAAAACCTTTCCGACGGAGTTGCACTCGCCGAGTGACTCTCAACTGACTCCGCAAAAAAGCCTTCCAAAGGCCATCACAGCTGCGTATGTTGGCGAGCTCGCCGTTAGTGTGTTGCAATTTTTTTCCTCAATAAATGGAAGGGGAGGGGGTGTTTCAGAAACTGTTTCGTGTATGAAATTGGTCAGGCGCGGATCCACGGGGAGGGGGGGGGGGGAGCGACGGGCCCGCCCCCTGGAATTTTTAAAATTTATTTTACTAATAATATTTAAAAAAAAAGGTTTTATATAATATGTTTAGTTAGTGCTCACGCTACCGCCCCCCCCCCCTCCCCACTGAGCGCAATATTGGTCGGCGCGATTTTCAAATTGAAGGCCCCCCTATCGGCTAGTCCTGGATCCGCCACTGGAAATGGGTGTATAGTCATACCTGTGTATAGTAATCATTCCTAGAATCATAAATATTTCTACCCTATACCTTATATTTTCTGTACGTACCACCAGTACATGCTGTCAAACACTGTTCCATCTATACAGGTTCCCGCCTCACATCCTACCCACGCATCGAAGACGGGTGAAACAACCGGATTATTAGGCGCGCTGACCGGGCCAAGGCCGTTGATGTATGCTGACACAGCGTCGTACTCCTCTTGCGACGAAGGGACGAAGAGTTGAGACTTCGCATTGATGCATAAATTTATCGCATACGTTTGATAATAAAAGGTATTTCCCAGGATTCGGTAACATCTGTCTCCAAATTTCCACCAGCCTTCATCACATCTGTAGGTAACCTCTGTAAATTGAATGCGATATTGAGTTAACTAGTTAACTAACTTTATGTTTAATGAACATAATCTGCTCAACTGACTTAATGTTGGTGGCTTGAAATAAGTTCTAATAAGAATACTTGTGAAAGTTTTCTAAAAAGATCTTTTGGGCTGCATATAAAATCATTTTAAAAGATTTTGGTACCAATCACAGAAGGTATTGTACTCTTCAATACTCCGGTTGGTGGGGGGGGGGGGGGGGCCTGTCAAGAATACCCCCACGTATCCTCTGCGTGTCGTAAAAGGCGACCATTCCGCATCAGGGGGCTGGTGGTGGTACTGGGTGGCACCAGTAGGACCAATAAAAACTTGCATCCCCTAAGACGGTGAATTGGGAAGGCGAGTTTAGGCCGCCTTTAAATAAGCCTAGCTTGCTCTGCATTGGGCAGCAGCGATGCAGTAGGAGTGTTTCGGCGGAAGATCCTTTTAGGACAACTGTGAACCTCTGATAATAACTGGCGTGCTGGATAATCCCAGATACGGCTAACTACTGCGGTGAAGAAGGCAACGGAAAACCACTTCACTATTATTCCAAGAACAATCATGATGAACCACAACTCTAAAGCAAAAGACAAAGGCGTGAAGGGGGCTCGTCTACCTCAAGGGACAAGCACCTCGTCCGGTAGGGTGTCCCATGGGCGACAGGTGGGCCCCGACCGTCAGCCAGCTACTGTTCGCAATAGGAATACCATCAGAGTTGGAAAATGGAATGTGAGAACACTGTATCAGAGCGGCAAGCTGGAAAATGTTAAACAAGAGATGATGAGGCTAAATGTCAACATATTGGGACTAAATGAAACAAGATGGCTGAATAACGGCGAGTTTGTGATAGATGAGTACAGATTGATTTATGCAGGAGATGAAAAGCATGAAAGAGGTGTGGGGTTACTGCTGGATCCAGATATCTCAAAGAGTGTGTTGGGACACTGGTGTGTAAGTGATAGGGTGCTCCTAGTGAAATTACAGGGACACCCTTTTAAAGGTAAAGACCAGTATTGGTAACGCCCCAATTTCAAAAAATGAAATGGAAGCTCTCATTACCAATCATGTGAAAGAATATGTTTTGACTAATACATAATGATAACAAATTTGCCGGGAAACCGCCTACTAATTCATATATTTGGTAAATTTGTTTCTCTCATGGTCGTGTGAGAGATATAGGGTAGTCCCATATACATCTTTCTGTGTATAGTGCTTGTAACTTTACGAAGAATGGGCCAAATTTCTTATCATTTTGATGATTCCAGAACCTTGCAGATGCTAGATGCTAGATGATCAACCTTTTCTGATCGATTCCACAACGTTTCTTTCACAATGCAATCGCATGACCATTACTGGTCTTTACCTTTAACATCTCAATCATAGTGGTTTATGCACCAACGGCAGATAGTGCTGACGAAGTTATTGACACATTTTACGATTCCTTAGATAAAGCTAAATCTCAGTGCAAATCGAATGACATTGTCATGGTCCTGGGAGACCTGAACGCTAAAGTCGGTCAAGGTACAGAGGGCAAAGCAGTAGGTCCGCATGGAATTGGTGAAAGGAATGAATGAGGGGACAAATGGGTTCAGTGGTGTGAGGGGGAGAACATGGTCATCACTAATATTGGTTCAAAGAACACCCTATACGAGTATACACTTGGAAGAGTCCTGGCGACATCGTCAGAAACCAGATAGACTATATTGCCATAAATGGTCGATTTAAAAGAGCAGTGAAACAATCAAAAACGTATCCAGGGGCTGACTGCGGGAGTGATCATGTGCCGGTGATATGTACACTTCAGTGCAAATTAAAGAAACTCAAGAGACCAAAAGTTGTGAAAATATTGGATTTTAAACAGTTGAGTAAACTGGACATACGTCAAGAATTTACTGTAATAGTAAAGAATAGGTTTGAGTTGCTCATAGATGAAGGTGAAGAAAACACATGGGAGACGATGAGAAATATTCTGGTAGAAACAGCGGAAGAGTATGTGCCGACGATTCTTTTTATGATGAAAGATAGACAGAAAATTGGAAATAGACAATGCAAGAAATATAGGGACCTAGACAAACAAATAAGGCAAAAATGTAATGAGGCAAAAGAGAGCTGGCTAAACGAACAATGTGTAGAAATTGAAAATCAATTCGATAAGAATAGTAATGTTTACCAAAGAATAAATGAGATTTCAGGTAAAAAGTCTGGTTGTTCAAACCCTGGCTGTATCAAAGGAAAAGATGGGTCAATCTTGTTTGAAATGAAGGACAACATAAGTAGGTGGACGCAATACATTGGCGAACTTTTTGAGGATAGTAGGGAAGCAATGCCGAGTTTTGCAGATGAAGTAAAAGGGGAAAAAAATCTTAAATCTGAAGTCCGTTGGGCAATGTCAAAGATGAAGAAGAACAAAGCAGCTGGACCAGATGGTGTGGTCACTGAAATGTTTGAAGCATTAGAGGAATATGGTGTTGATAGATTAACAGAAATTATCAACGAAATATATGATGACGGGACATTTCCAGATGAATTGGGCAGATCCATTTTCATTACTCTCTCAAAGAAACCAGGAGCCGTGGATTGTGAGCAATATAGGACAATCAGCCTTATTTGCCATATCACTAAGATTATTTTGAGGATTTTGCTTTTGAGAGCAAGAAGTAGCATAACTCCCATGGTCGGAAGAGAACAATTTGGTTTTGTAAAGGATGCGGGCACAAGAAATGCAATATTTGTGGTTAGAAATATAACGGAGAGAGCAGTCGAAATGCAAAAGGATGTGTACATGTGTTTTATTGATTATTCAAAGGCTTTTGATAAAGTAAGACATTCAGAACTTTTTGAAGAGCTGAAAAAGCTTGATATATATAGGAAAGATCTAAGACTGCTATAAAGTCTATTATTGGAATCAGTTTGCATGCATCATGGTAGAAGGAGAGTGCAGTGAATATATCAACATCAGACGGGGAGTCAGACAGGGTTGTGTTATGTCGCCAGACCTGTTCAATATGTATAGTGAAATCATTCTAAGAGAATTGGAAGATGAAAATGGGATACAAGTGAGTGGTCATTCAATCACAAATATTAGATATGCTGATGACACTGTTTTATTTTCTGAATCAGAGAAAGATCTCCAGAGACTCCTGAATGTAGTTGTAAAAGAAAGTGAGAGAATGGGACTAGAGATCAACTATACCAATACAAAGTGCCTGGTGGTATCCAAGAAGAGCAGTCCAAAATGTAACTTGAAACTGAAAGAACAGACTATTAAACAAGTCTCCTCATTTAACTACCTCGGCAGCATGATTACCGAGGATGCCAGATGCGAGACAGAGATCAAGAGAAGGATAGCTCTCGCTAAATCTGCATTTTCAAAGTTAGGCAAAATTCTGACAAATCGAACAATGTGTATGAGGACCAGAATAAGGGTATTGAATTGTTACATCTACCCAGTACTTATGTATGGTAGTAAAACATGGACTTTAGCCTCTGATACTAAAAAGCGTTTGGAAAGTTGCGAAATGTGGTTTTTAAGAAGAATGATGAAAATCCCCTGGACTGACGAAGTTCTTACACGAGCTGGAGTGCAAAGGAAAATGAGACGTGAGATGTTGATTAGGCAGTTGAAGTTCATGGGTCACATTACACGTAAAGAAGGCCTATAGAATCTTGCTTTGACAGGGAAAATTGTGGGAAGAAGGAGTAGGGGAAGAAGGAGGATACTTTGGATGGACAGTCTGCAGAAATTGTTGGAAGAGAGAGGAGTGAAAGAACTGGGAGTGGTACTAATACAGAAGGCTAGGAGCCGAGGGTTGTGGAACAGCATGATCGCCAAAGTCAAACGATATGGCACTTAGAGAGAGAGAGCAGAGGTTGATGAAAGTGAACTATACACACACACACACACATGTGCGCACACACGCACGCACACACTCACACACATATATACACACACACACGCACGCACACACACACATGCACACATGCACACACATTTATTTAGATATTCATGTGTATTTGTGTATATAAATAACATTGATAAAATGGCTTAATTTTTACTGTTGAGATTCATAAAATCCACGTGGACTGATCAAAGCTGGAACAATAAGTGCTTGGCCAAAATGAAAAATATGAAACAAAGAGATAAAGTATTCGATTGAATGATTCTCATAGTGAGTAGTCATAGTCCTACGCTGTTGAAAAAAATACACATACACGAAGGAAGTTTCAGGAATGATGAAAAATCAAGCATAGTGACGAATTTGAATTAACTTTGACTTAATTTGATGCACAATGATAACATTGATTTGACAAAGTTCGAAAAAATGAAATATGTAAGAAATGGAATGAATACATTATTAAATCGACGGGAAAATAAAAAATAAATCTGGAACGCATTAAACATAGAGCGAGATGTATCAAAGCTCATGTACAGTTTTGGTGCTAAAAAAGAATACTGGTATGAAACGTGTTGAATTTAGTCTCACTTTTTTCTCCCGATTTAAAGGACTTGTTTGCGAGATCATTTAATATGCTATCTCAATATGATTTACAGTGAATTTCAGTGAAAATAAGTAGGCTCTTAAATTTTCTCTTACAAGCAAACAAAAGAGTAATATGCCCTCTTCTCCCTATTCAAATTTTTCGGGAGAGGGGACGGCCGCAGAGAGGCTCCCGTTGCCCTCCCGGATCCACCACTGAACGAAATCATGTTATGATATTGGCACCAAAATAGTGTGTATCATAGTTAAAGCACAGATTATATTGAAGCACCTCTTTCCCCTGATCATGTCCGATATGAGCGCTATGAAAAAATCTTATCCCAATCATTTTAATATAGAATAAAGAATCAATTTCATACTATTTTTCATTCAATTTCGTCCCGAAACTCATAATCTTGCCCATTTTTATAGTCATCGTCTTTGGTTCTTCGTTCATTTTCGGACTTTGCCCAATCAATTTCATCATTCACATCCTATTTCATCAAAAGCAAATCAAGTTCGTCATCCTCGGCTGCCACCGTAAAATAGTTTTAATCAATTTCGTCATTTAAAAAAAGGATTTAGTGGTCCAGATATTCTATATAACACACCATAATTGACAGGCGTGAATACAAGTCAAATTTTATCGGAAATCTCGACAAAATTGTTGATAAAAATCAACCTAAACTACCATTAAAAATTAGACATTATGCAATGTAGGCCTACCAGAAATACATGTGATTATAATATAGGATTTCCCGGCCAAATTCGTGAGTTTGTCATTCAAATTCATTTGTCTTGCGTTCAAATTCGACGGTTTTAGTGCTGTCGGGTATATCTCGGGTTTATATTCCTTTTTCTAGATTTCATTTCTATGAAGTTTTCGTTAGAATCTATGTATGTTTCATTCCAATTAATGAACAAAGTGCTTCTTTCGCTATTTGGTCATTCGATTTAGCGCAACACGATTTTCTGACATCGCGACGGTGTACTTCTAGCATTCTAATTCATTTGGAGCATGCAAATTAGCACTTTGTGCACTAAAAGTAATGGTCAATATACATTTCTCGTTTATTAAACACTTTTTATAGCTCATGTTTTTTCTTTCAAGATCGTTTGTTCATGTGTATTCCATCCTATTTTATTTTCTTGCATTTATACTCTTTATATACTTTTAGATTGATCAGATATTCATCAGCCTTTAAGTTTGATTGTTAAAAAAAAGACTTACATCTACGGACTTGATGGTCTCAATATTTGTGTAAATTTTCATGTAAGGAAGTTGTTTGTCTTGTGTTTCATCATATTATTTATCACAATTTCATTATGGAGGAAGTGTACAATATTTTGACTGGGGTAGGTGTTTTTGTATCCCCACTTTTCCGGGGTATATGAACATTTCCGTTCAGAGATGCCATATCCCTTGATTTCGCCCCTTCTTTACCTAATGTCTGACTACAAACATAATATGCTTTGTCCTCAAAATTAATAAATTGAATAACAGAAAAGACCTCAATGGCAAATCATGTATTTAATTGCATTTTAATTGCAGTTGTAAACGTGGGTGGCATTTCTTCCCCCTAACATTCCTAACTTGAATAAACATAATTCGAATACGAATGACAGGTGTTAATTTGAATGATAAAAATGACGCCTCGACAAGTGACGATTAATTTGAATGCTAGTTGAGCAGTTTCTAAATTGAATGACAGATCTATGAAATCCTTCGACCAAAATCCTAAATTAAATACAAAATCGGGAAAATTGAATGATAATTGGCATGGCAAAGCTGATCTGCGCTAACGTAAATGCAAAGTAAATGAATTCGAATGACAAACTCGCGAATTTGGCCGGGAAATCCTATATATAATTTACTGTTCGGACCAATATCGGACCAATTTAAATGAAAAAATCTGAAGTATGCATGAAGGAAACCATAGTAACACATGCAGATGACCTGACCCACATTCGGTGCATCAGCCCAAATTTGATAGAAGGATAATTCGACGGCACTTTTAAAAATCCTGGTGCTCAGTCATCAGTAGCAGAAAAAAAAAATAGAATAGGGTATCATTAGGCAGAAAACAAGTTATCCTTTACAATAAAATATTTGTCAAGGTAGCAATGACAACAAGTTTTCAATTATAAGCTACGAAAATTGTTTACAAAAAATATTGTATACGTACCGTGTATACATTGCTGGAATACACACATTTAAACATTTTCCAAACCGTCTCGCTTGGCCACAGCTGCATTCGTTTTTAATTATTCGTCTCAAACTCTCCATTTACCGAGATTAGTTTCGAATATGACACAATTTGATCGAAACAATTATTGTCGAGTTGTTACCGCAAAATGCATTTTTTTTTAAAGCTGAAATAAGTATGCCTTCTCATGTTTAACACTTTAGGTCCGTTTAACAGCAATTTATTCTATCTGGATGAAATTCCAAATAACCAGCAACATCTATGAACATTTATTTACCGAACCTCTTGTGTAATTTTGTTAATCAGTATTTAATTACTATCAACAATTTCCTTGAAGGACCAACAAAATAAAATCAAATGGAGATGGTTTGCAAGATAAAAAGAACAGCAGAGATATTAATTTTCTTCAAAATCTTTTTTGTGATATGAAATAAAAAGAGGTGGGAAAATTTGACTTACCTTTTGTTTGTACATTTGATGTGAATCCTGTCAAAATCGCAATCAAGATTAGCCCAATCATGCTGGAGGAATTTATCAAGGTTCCAGGGAGTTTCTACGACAAAAATCTGACCTACCTCTCATGAAGTTAGCAACCTGAAGTGTGTTCTCAATCAGATTCTCCCTCCTTTTATTGTGTGCAGGAAAGCTCGAAGTTAATTTAAACTGGGGTTTATAGTCAAATCCTCTCTTACGGAAGGGGATTTGGTGACAACAGGTACATTCATTAATACCACAGCTAACTCAACCGTAGCTAACCAATTAATTAAGTCAATTTGTATAGCATGAGAGTTGTAGGGAGGGTAGAGAGAGAGGAGAGAAGAGGAAGAGGGAGAGGGATGTGGAGTTTTGGACATAATGCTTCTATAGATGCACGGAAAGTGCAAGAGAAAAAAGTGTGTGTAGGTAAGATTGTGTGCTTTAGAGTGTGTGTGTTGGAAAAATAGAGAAAGAGAGTAAGAGTCATTTCTGCTAAAGAATGCGTGTGGATCTATCCTAGTTTAAGTGTGAAAGTGGGAAAAATATGGAAGATAAGAAGAGAAGCAGGTAGTGTAGAGTGAGAGATAAGTACACATTTTTTATTTTGAGCTTTCGACACGCGCGAGTTTCCTCTGCAAACAGGCAAGGAAATTAAGCGTAATTAAATAACTGATTTTTAAAGGATTATACTCTATACAAATGTTATTTATCTTCCGTCCTGAGGTGAAATTAATCTTCAACGTCACCAACAAATCGTGAGATCATCTAGCGAATTCTAATAGAATGGCGACGAATACAAATATTTTGAAAACGAGTCAGTGTTACTGTATTATGTATATCTCATGGAACTTTCATCTCCTTCGATTTTCCTCCCTTCCCCTTCTCTCTCTCTCTCTCTCTCCTTCCTTCTCATGTGTCTTTCTCCCTCATTTTGACTCTTTAAAGTATCATTGATTTGACAAATCTATTATTATCATTCAAGTTTTGATCACGAATCATGAGATTCAGAATCTGAAAAAGTAAAATTATACAAGCTGTCTTTTTCCTGATAATATATTTGACATAATATATGTTATGTCATATAAAGTATTGATGTTTTTTGTTCGTGTTATAAATCCAAAACAGAGACCTACAGCTCATGTAACAGTTTTTAAATGGAGGGTATCTTAACATAAAAAGTTCTTCTTTTCACCTTCTATGGTCACGTAGTGGAAAGTACGAAAAGTTAGTAATATAAAAGCTAGGCCTTTTCCATATTTTCAAAGGCCAAATCTGACTGATTTTGAAGCTCTTCAGCCCATTAAAACCAAGATTCTGGGTTAATTATTCATGAAGTTATTTGATAAATGCAGAAATAGGTAGAGCAGATTTAATTTAATTTCATGATTAAATCCCTCTGAACTGCATGGAAGATTTTCAGGCTTGCACTTTTAGTATTGATTGCTTGCCTCCTAGCTTCCATGTCTGTATGAAGAAAGAAACATTGGGAAGCGGTTTGTCGAGAAATCCCATTGTTATTTGTGCATTTATAACTATTCCAACAAGGACACGTCATACCGTATTCTCTCTGCCCTCTATAATTAACAATGTATCAACAATAGTCTCTTTACAAAAAGCTGAATCAAATCAAATCTGATAACCCATACAGGGTACAATATTTACAAGTTCATGTAGGGGATTCATTATGGTTTGTAATGCTCTTTTTTAATCGGAACAAATCAAATCAAGGGATTTTTACCTCTAATACTACACTTAATTTTCAAATCTTTCATAAGAAAGCAAACGAGTAATATTATTAACACATAATAATAATAATAATAGCTCACATTTATAATGCGCCTAATACTACGTTTCTAGGCGCGGAAAATATTACATTCATGCTACCCTTATTAATATACACACATATATATATATATATGAAATATATTTCTAATGTATTTTAATACACACACACACACGCACACACGCACGCGTGTCTCCTTCCACACACTCACTTTATGAACTTAGCATATTACCTCGTTTCCCACTTATTAGTGTTCATTCTTTCATTCAAAATTTAAAGCCGATTTCAGACTAATTTTTTTGATTTTATGTAGTTACATTTGTCCATTTTTTAAAGTAGGTTTGAAATGTGCTTGACACACACACCCACACTCAAACTCATCCGTACATAAACACAAACAAAATTGTCATTAAACTTCCCACACAATGCTAACAATATCAAAAGTGTTACAATAGATAAAATATCAAATGTTTCATAATAATAATAATAATAATAATAATAATGATGATGATGATAACAATAATAGTTGTGATAATAATAGTAATGATAATAATAATGATTATAATAATAATACTGGTTTCTCTAAAAGCGATTTTCCATTAACTCACCAAAGCGCTTTGAAAGTAATAAAAGCCCAATAAAAAAACGAACAAAATCAATCTGTCAGCCCTTTCTTTCGTATTTGTTTGTTTATAATTTCATTTAAAATCCATAGAAAAGGAATTAAAAACTAAATGGATGTTTGGCTCTATGATACATCCTTCTTTCAAGGATAGTATATAGTTATTTGATTGAAAACATATAAGTAATTTTAATAGATGAGCATTTGTATTATTGTTTTTCTATTATATACAATCACGTTTGTTTATATTTATCAGCTTATTCTTGTGGTGGAATACATACAATTAAGAAGGGATATGATAGTCTGGAGAAACTAACAGGATATATTAGCCGAATTAAATAACACTATTTCCGCTGGCATACGACCTTCAACTACGCGCGTAATTTATACACTAATCCTTGTCGCCTATTAAGCGCGAAAATAACCAAATCAAATATATTCCCATCTGTAGTGCGTATGTATTCAATAAGAAATATCAAAATATTTGATATAATAGATTTGATCTTATATTAAATGAGTGCTGAATGCCGAATGGGTATGTAATTTTGTCATTAAAAGGATTTATTGGAATTAAAAACTATTGTTGACTTGTCCCTCATCTTGCCCCGCTTTTTTGTCCTCGTTCCTTCTTTCCCTTTTCTCTTTTTATTCTTTTCCTAATGATTTTTTCAAATGTAAACGACGTTTGTCGTGACCATCCCCTTTCCCTATCTAGTCTTCGGTCAAGGGCGTGATTTACAACATCGTCGCCTTTGACACTATATCTACTGTAAGCCAGACAATGACATGTTCGGTAAAGGTCCGAAATGGAAGGTATGTTTAAGCCATCAGGATTGTGGACCACAGCAAGCTGGGCACCACGTAGCGGTTTTCCTTACCATATCTTAATATATTTATCTAATATTATATCAAGCATTCCAGCCAGGCGTCATTTTTACAAGCGCACACTTGCTAATCTAACCACATTAGCTTTCGCATTCTACCGGGTTCCCATTTAATACCTGGGTGGAGAGTGGCAAATGTAGATCAATGTCTTGCCAAAGGATATTAGTGCCGCTGCGGGACTTGAACCGCGGATCTTGTAATCCATAGTCCGCTCGACCACGACAACTGCTCTCTGCCATACAGAGCTTCCTATACATACAGAGCTTCCTAACTTGTAGGGCTTGAGACGAACAACATCCCCTTCTTCCAGGATTGGCAAGTCTTTAGCATGTTGGTTGTAGTTTTCAGCCAACTTGCGTTTTAGGATCTTGTAAGATCTTCAACACGCGCGAGTGTCCTCTGCAAACAGGCAAGGAAATTAAGCGAAATTAAGCGTACCTTAAAAATACATATGAATTTCATTTTTTAACCATATCAATTTTGTTCCTATGAAGCGAAGTTGCTACGTGACCTCCTAGACTTTTACACACCATGATATCCAAATAATTATCTTGTTTATCGGCAAGAAGATACAATTTTTTCTGGCCCGGTCAGATTTGTTCAAATTCTTTGTGATTAAAGTAGAATGTCCTATCTTTCAAAAGACACTATTATTGTGACGTTATAGTCGATACTTGCCAACATGATTAGAACATGATACTTTTGCAATCGTTAGTTCTAAACCTGTCATGCCCATAGCAGTCGCACTGCTAACGAAATGAAAATGGCATCATGTATGACCCGCACCTCCATCCCAAAGTAAAACTTACAACATCAATTCACACTTACACACACGCCAACACATCCACCCGAATACGCTAACATGCACACACCCGCCCACACTAAAATACAATGTATGTTATTTACAGAAAATGCCGCACACAATATTTTAATTTTTTTTTTCTGGACAAAGGTGCACTACGAAGTGCTAGTATACATGTATTGTTATCCTCAAACAACCCGTGGTATTACTTTATATTTACTTTTTATACTCATGCTAGTTATACATTTCGCATTAAAAAGTATGTTCAAACATGTACACGAACACTGAGGTGGTGTGTTTTTGACTCTGCTATAAACGATCATGCGTAAACTACACAAATCTTGCAAATACAAATGAATGTGAGAAGAAAAAACATCGACTATCGAATTTCAAAACACCAGGGAAATCTTTCTTAAACGAACTCGAAACTGACAGTTGTGCAGTATTTCATTTGTTACATGCTGGCACTAGGTTCGAAGAAAGAACACCTAGGGAGTGTTTCACAAAGACTAAGATCAATTTTGAGTTGAACCTCACTATGGCAGGCCTTTCATGCCACAGTTTTCTCTCACCATTCACTGGCATTGGTCTCTCAAGGGATGTACAAATCATGGTCACAAATCTACAGAATTTACATTTCTTGATAGTTCATTATTGAAGGAAAAAATATTATCTAAAGATCATAACGGTGAGAGCAACCAGGGGCATGAATGGCCTGCCATAGTTAGGTCCAACTTAAAGTCGATCTTAGTCTTTGTGAAACACCCCCAGGCCTCCTCTTTGGAGGCCAAAATTAAAATAAAACCTTTACCGGAACTCAACCTTCTCTTTTCACCAGTTGTCTATATGCCATACGGGGCAATCTTTAAATTTCCCATTTCTGATTATTAAGACAATCTACGGTTCATAATAGGAACACCCTTCCTCCTCTTGGAAGGCACTGTAGTGCTCATGGTCTCGGGTACTGTAGTTGAGATCACAGACGCCATCTTTGAAATTGAATGAGACGCAGAAGTCCTCCTTCAAGCACTCAGCAGCACAGCGGGTCTTGGACTTCTTGTGGACCGTCTTCTGCGTGAACCCTCGGAGACAGCGGTTAGGGAGCGGTGATGCGGTGTATGTGCTGGATCGTGTGACGGCGGCTGGAGCTATATGTGTACATAAAAAGTATACCATTCACAATTGAGTAAGCATTCTGATAACTGAAACCAAACAAATAAATACGCCCCCACCCCTAAAAAAAAACACCATTTGTGGCCATGATATTATTTATACCGTTTGAATTCCACATGCTTTTGGAATTTAATCAGTCTGATCTACCATGCATAAGTAAAGTATGTTTTAATACATAATATGATATTTTTGCAATGCCGCTGTTAATTTTTTTTACAGAATGTGAATGATTCTTATATTTAAAAAAAAGAAGAGATTTTGGTATAGGATTTCCCGGCCAAATTCGCGAGTTTGTCATTCAAATTAATTTGTCTTGCGTTCAAATTCGACGGTTTTAGTGCAGTCAGGTATATCATGGGTTTATATTCCCTTCTCTAGTTTTCAAATCTATGGAATTGTCGTTAGAATCTACGTATGTTTCATTCAAATTAATGAACAATGTGCTTCTTTCGCTATTTGGTCATTCGATTTGGCGCAACACGATTTTCTGACAACGCGACGGTGTACTTCTAGCATTCTAATTCATTTGTAGCATTCAAATTAGCACTTTGTGCACTTAAATTGATGGTCAACAAACATTTCTCGTTTATTACACACTTTTTATAGCTCATTCTTTTTCTTTCAAGATAGTTTTTTCATGTGTTTTTCATCATTTTTTATTTTCTTGCATTTATACACTTATACTTATTAGATTTATCTTATATTCATCAGCATTTAAGTTTGATTGTTAAGAAGAAAAAAACGACTTGTATCTATGGACCTGATGGTCTCAGTATATTTGTAAGTGTTCATGTAAGGAAGTTATTTGTCTTATGTTTCATCATAAATTTATCATAATTTCATCATGATTTCATTATGGAAGAAGGGTACAATATTGTGACTGGGGCTGGGACTATAGTCAACAATTTGAACATGATTATTTAGCCATGCCTTTAGCCATCGATCTGCTGGCGGGCAAGTAAACTATGAAACTCTTTAAGAAAAACAGAGGGGTTTGCTGGGTATAAGAGACGATGTGAATTACTTTTGTAAAATTCCGAGTCTGTAGTAAAAAGGTGCGATTGAGGGTACCCCCACCTTTCCCGGGTATATGAACATGTCCGTGCAGAAATGCCATATCCCTTGATTTTGCCCCTTCTTTACTTTATGTCTGACTACATCCATCTGCATTGTCCTGAAAATACATAAATGGAATAACAGCTTTGACCCCGATGACAAATCATGCATTTTAACTGCATTATTCAAAAACTGTAAAAGTTTGTTGCAATTCTTCCCCCCTAACTTCCCTAACTTGAATAACAAATATTACGAATACGAATGACAGGTGTTAATTTGAATGATAAAAATTACGCTTCGACAAGTGAATATTAATTTGAATGCTAGTGGAGCAGTTTCTAAATTGAATGACAGATCTATGAAACCCTTCGACGAAAATCCTAAATTAAATACAAAAACTGGAAAATTGAATGATAATTGGCATGGCAAAGCCGATCTGCGCTTACTTAAATGCAAAGTAAATGAATTCGAATGACAAACACGCGGATTTGGCCGGGAAATCCTATATTATGATACAGTTCAACTAATATTCATACGAACAGCAAGCAATGCGTGCAATATTTATTTTAATTTGTTGACCCTTTTTTTCTGTCATCCTTTTTGTTCTTCTAAAATATAGCACTAACTGGCCACAAACGTTATATTAGGAGAACCCAGCAAATTGGACTGGGAAAAAAAGGACTGGGGAGAATGTAGAAAAAATGTTATTAATATTCCGTAATGATTTATTTTGTAGTATTGTTTTCGTTATCGTTGTAAATGTTTAATATTACTTTTGTATATATATTTTTTCATTACAAGGATTAATAGAAGACCTAATTTAATGCTGAATGGACTACCCTGTGTTTTGTTATACGAAGTAAATACAAGATAAATAAACAAGTATTATACAGCCCCTAAAACACTGAAATGTGTTTGACTGCTTGAAACTTGAGGTTAAAGTAATTTGCAACCTATATTAAAAGTTCACATCACCTTCACAGAGTACTTGAGATGTTGTCGTCGTCGCGCATGGCTGGGCTTGAAGTCCGTAAGATGTAGAATATTGCACACAATCTTCATCAGCAAAGTGAGCATAATCGCTTCCCCACCATCCTATCAGCGTACAGCATTCGAAAACACGACATCCACATGAAAGAGATAACATGACATCGGGAGATCAGTTTTGTTGTGGAAAAATTTCATTAATGGCATATTTGTCGAGGAGTTATTTCTGGATACACTACCGATACTGTAAAAGCTCTGGAAGGTAAGATACCGGCAATGACATATAAAAACTTATAGAATATAAAAACAGATTGTACGTCACACTCTTAGTTGAGACGATAAATTATAAAAATAAGTTGTAATGTGATTGCATGCTAGGTCCTCAAATTTAGAACCTTTTCATAATGGGGCGGATCCACGATTTTTAGATTGTTGGCCGGCGAACTCACCCCCCTTCGATCCCTTCCCCCCGGAATTTTTCTCAGAGTCCAGCGGGCGGGACCGCAGCAGATAAATCTCACTTGGCGCATTAGTAACCGTAACTAAAGATACCTTCACGAAATAAATCATCATCATTAGAAACTGGACGTTGTACTTAATCCACTTTATAGCTCCTAGTATCTTTTATTTTTGTATTTATTTCTGAAACAAAATCTTAGCAAGGAATTATCAAATTTCCTAAAACCAGGACCTCGTTTGATCCCCGGCCCCCCCCCACTCAGTGTTATTTAGGGTACGCATATGCTTGTTCCCTCTTTTTGAAAGCATCCCCTATCTGTGGACTGCCAACGTTTCCGAACCCCCCTTTCGCGGGCTTTTCGCGGGCTTTTCCTGCTTTGGAGACCCCCCTAAATCATGAAATATGCTCAATGTACCCCCCTAAACTCGGAATTATTTCTCAGGAGTCCAAAAAGATGAGAGAAAAAAAGAAAAAACACCCCCTTTTTAAAGAAATCTCCGGGTGAAAAGTTAATACACCCCTTTTTTTACAAAATCTCGGGCCGGACTTTGTCGCACGAAAAGTACCCCTTTACCGGACATTTTGGTAACACGCATGGGGTCCGTCCGTTCTCGGAGTGGGGGGGGGGGGGGGGGGGGGGGTTTGATCTGATTCAGACTGAGACTTTTACGAATTAAGGAGTGATCTGTTCGGTAACCTGAAAGAATATCGACATTGTGCACTAATGGAAGAAGTTCTGCAGAAATAAAAAAAGAAGTCTAATCTACTCTGTTTAAAAGGGGTAGGTTGTCGCCATTGATGATAAATTAGAGTGATAGCCATCACCAAGAATACAAATCTTCCCGACGAATTTGCATGCCCCGTAATGCCCTTATGAACTTTGAGTGACCTCAAACCGTCTCCGCCAGAAAGCCCGCTCCGGACACCGGACTTCCTAAACGCCATCACGGCCACGCTTGTGGGCGCACTCGGGCGTGAGTGTTTATTTCAATGAACCGAGGGGAGAAGGGCGTTTCAGAAATTGTTTTATGTGTGAAATGTGTGTGTAGAAATCATCCCTAGAATCGTACAAATTGTCTACCCTCTACCATATAGTTTCTGTACTTACCACTAGCGCCGGTGAATATCGTTCCATCTATACATCGCAATGTTCCCTCATCATCTTCATCGTCACACCCTACCCACACATCGCGAATGGGTGTAGGAGTAGGTCTTTCTGCTGTGCTGACCGGGCCAAGGCTGTTGATGTACGAGGACACTTCGTTGTACTCTTCTTGCGACGAAGGGACGAACAGTTGAGCCTTCGCCGCGGTGCATACATTGGTTGCATTTGTTTTTTCCATAAACCTATTTCCCAGAATCTGGTAGCATCTGTCTCCAAATTTCCACCAGCCTTCGTCGCATCTGTAGGTCACCTCTGTTAATTGAATGTGATATAAAGTTTAATAACATTAAATGAAAATGATCTGCTCAATTGATTTCATGTCGGTGGCTCGAAATAAGATCTAGTAAGAATACTTGAGGTAGTTTGTGAAGTTTTCTAACAATTTATTTTGGGCTGCATGTAAAATAATATTTTTGTTAAATATAAGTTTTTGATACCGATCACAAAAGGTATGAAGCTCTGCACCCAGGGCGGTGATATAATTTGTAATGGTGCGGAGATTGATGAAAGTGAACTATATATATATATATATATATATACTAATGATAGAATGACTGAATTTGTACTGTTGGCATTCATAACATTCACGTGATCAAAGCTGGAACAATCAGTGCATGGCCAACAAATTAAGTATATGAAACAAATAAATAAATAATTCGATTGAATTGTTCTCAGGGTGAGAAATGAATAGTCATAGACTAATAATGTTGACAAAGTACACATACTCAAAGCAAGTTCCAGGAATTAATGAAATGACAAGCCTAGTGACGAATTTGAACTACAAAATGACTAAATGGATTTTTTTCCCCTCCATATTTTGTCCCTCCACAGGGATTTTATTGATTTTCATTTGTAACAAATTAACAAATATATATTCAAGGTAATTTACATTTATAACATAAATATCATTGGCTTCTCAAGATACAAGTATTGTTGAACTGTTGAGTTAACAGAAAATTAACAAATTTTCAATAAATCATTTCTGATATTCATGGAATGAAAAAAAATAAAAATCATCTTATGTAAACAAATTCCTGAATTGAAACCATTTTCTTGTGAATTTATTATTTCTACAATTCGAATCTGCAATATACTTTTCGTTTTTGAAATGATTTATAATCGAAACTTCTTTATTTTGCAAGTATGGAACATCTGTCGCATCACAGTATTCAATTCAATGCGATAATTATTTGAATCTCGTAAACCAAACAATTGATCTTGTAATGAAAATGTTAAGTTATTTCTGGTTCCAGTATATATCCAGTGTTCCAACCTATCCCAAATATATTTAACATGCGTACAATCACATAGCAGATGTATAACTATTTCAATCTGTTCATTACAAAATGTACATTCTTTTCTTCCGTTGGCAGCTGGAGATGGCGCACTTGAATTGACTTTGACGAAATTGGATGCAAAATTATGAAATTGATTGGAAAAAGTTCGAAAACGAATGACCAAAGACGAAATGACTACCGGTATAATAATGTGCAAGAAAAACCAGTTTTAGGACAAAGTTTAATGAAATATGTATGTAATGGAATGTGCTAGAGTTCATGTACAGTTTTGGTGGTCGAAAGAATATTGGCCTGGAACGTGTTGAATTTAATGTCCAATTATTCTCCTGATTTAAAAAAAAAAAGTCTTCGAGATCATGTAATATGCAATCCATGATTTACGGTGAATTTCAGTGTATATATATATATATTTATAAAAAGGAACGCTAGATCACGGCTATACACTATGGCATGCACCTGTCCATTTATTGTCGTCAGAATTGTTGTCATAAAAATTTATTCGAGTTCGTCTTACCTGGCGGTCTGCCGCAGAGTATAATTATCAAGTGAACTACGTTGCATTTTAACGAACGAGTCATGAATTTTAATGACGCTTAGAGATATCTATTGCAAACAAGATGATGAAATTTATTCCTCAGCTACGTTGGCAGCTGAAGATGATGAACTTGATTTAATTGACGAAATTGGATGTGAATTATAAAAATTGATAGGACAAAGTTCGAAAATAAATGACAAAAGATAAAATGACTATATAATGTGCAAGAATAAGCAGTTTTGGAGCGAAATTTATTGAAATATATATTTGTAATGAAATGAAACATTTTTAAAATTGACTGAAAAAAAAAAATATATATATATTAACTGTATGTGTTAGATGTCCTAAAGCTCATGTACAGTTTTGGTGGCCATTTTGGTGTTGAATTGAGTGTCACATTGTTCACCTGATTTAAAAAATTCGTTTTCCTTCGAGATCATTTAATATGCTATCCATGATTTACGGCAAATTTTAGTGTATATATCCGAAAATGGACGACCAATACAAAAAAATCGACAATGAGATGTGCAAGATTCAAAAGTTTCGGGACGAAATTAATTGAAAAAGACTAAATTTGAATTAATTAGAAGTGTTAAAATGGACGGGAAATCCTATATTTACAATGCGTATTAAAAAGAGTATAAACAACTTTGGTAGATTGCTATTTAAAAGTTATAACCTTTGCGACCTTGAATTATATTTAATATTAAAAAGTCCTGATTATTCTGTCTAACGATACATTATTCATAACTCTGTTGCAACGGATGAATGAGCAACAGGCTTTAAACAAAGTTTTGTCAAAGTTCTCTTGTACCAAGTTTGGGCTGAAGCTATTTATGTGGTTTAAAAGCCGTTACCCATTTTTATTTCAGTACGAAAACGATTGTTGAATTTTTCACATTGGTTTCTTGTGTTTAAATAGAAATTGAATAATGTCAACTCAGACTTAAGAAAGCGCTTATTTAAATGCAAAATTTATTATATTCTCTTAGTATGATGACAAAATCTTGGCTGCTCTCGCATCCCTTGTTTAAGGAAAGCCTTAACATTTAGTCATTCAAAAATGATAAAGCGTACTTGGAATGCTATTTGTTGTCATGAAAGTCTACTGTCAATATCATTGATAGTTATCAAATTCATCATCATGACTTTCATTGTTGCATTTACTTCCTTTTTTAGGTAAACTAATCTTTGAGCTTTTATGCAATGTTTGAGACAAATAGGTTGTGCACTTTACGCACTTTATGCAGCATGTGAAATGGTGCAATGGAAAAGTTAGCAGAGAGATCTTTAATTAGATATCATGAAACAAGGTGTCATTAGGCTGTTTAAAATAATTTAAGGTTATCCTGTGGATTAGAACAACGTTTTGTGAAAGCGTAGATACATCGGACCACTTTAAACGAAGAAGCTCTGGAGCATACATGAAGCAAACCAAAGTAACGTTTACATATGACCTGACCCACATTCGATGCATCGGCCCAAACTTGGAAGGAGGGGATTTCGACGGCACTTTTTTGAAACCCTTATGCTCAGTCAATCGTGGCAGAAAAAAACTTGAATGAGGTATCACTAGACAAAAAACAAGTGACTCTTTAGAACGAAATAGATTTCAATTTGAAACGAATAAAAAAAAGGTAGAAAACCTTTACTTACCTTTTGCTCGTACATTTGATGTAAATCCTGTCAAAATTGCAAGCAAGATTAGCCCGATCATGCTGGAGGAATTTATCAAGGTTCCAGGGTGTTTCTACCAACAAAATACTGACCACACTCTCATGAAGTGAGCAAACTGAAATGTGATTTTTCATCACAATCTCCCTCCTTTTATTGTGAGGCGGACATTACGAAATTAATTTCGACTGGGGTTTATTGTCTGATCCCCAGTTACTGAAGGGGATTTGGTGACAACAAGCACATTCATTGATACAACAGCTAACTCAACTGTAGCTTACCAATTAATTGTGTCAATGTATGTAGCATGAGAGTTGAAGGGAGGGTAAAGAGAGAGAGAGAGAGAGAGAGAGAGAGAGAGAGATAGAGAGAAAGAAGGGAGGGGAGAAAAAGAGAGAGAGAGAGAGAGAGAGAGGGGGGGGGGGGGGGGGGGTGGGGGTGGGGCACAAATGAGAGTTAGGCGAAGAAGAGAGAGAATGAGATAGCTCAAAAAAATTACATTTGCTATTATAATACATGACATGTAAAGAACAAGTGATAACAAGATTTTTTTAAAAGAGTAAGGGAAAGAGTTGTGGACATTATGTTTCTATATATACACGGAAAGTGCAAGAGAAAAAAGTGTGTATGTAAGATTGTGTGCTTTAGAGTGTGTGTGTTGGAAAAATAGAGAAAGAGAGTAAGAGTCATTTCTGCTAAAGAAAAAGAACATGTATCTGTAGATGCGTGTGGATCTATCCTAGTTTAAATGTGTAAGTGGAAAACAAAAATATGGAAGATAAGGAGAGAAGCAAGCAGTGTAGAGTGAGAGATAAGTACACATTTTTTTATTTCGAGCATTCGACACGCGCGAGTTTCCTCTGCAAACAGGCAAGGAAATTAAGCGTAATTAAATAACTGATTTTTAAAGGATTATACTCTATACAAATGTTATTTATCTTCCGTCCTCAGGTGTAATTAATCTTCAACGTCACCAACAAATCGTGAGATCATCTAGCGAACTCTAATAGAATGGCGATGAGTACAAATATTTTGAAAACCAGTCAGTCACTGTATTATGTATATCTCATGGACCTTTTATCTCTTTCGATTTTCCTCCCTTCCCCTTCTCTCTCTCTCTCTCTCTCCCCCCTTTCTCTCTCTTTCTCTCCCTCTCTATCTCTCTCCTTCCCTCTCATATGTCTTTCTCCCTCCTTCTGACTCTTTAACAAATCTATAATTACCATTCAAGTTTTGATCACGAATCATGAGATTCAGAATCTGAAAAAAAGTAAAATTACACAAGCTGTCTTTTTTCTGATAACATATTTGACATAATATGTTGTTAAATATGTTATGTTATTTAAAGTATTGATGTTTTTTGTTCGTGTTATAAAGCCAGAACAGAGACCTACAGTTGATCTAACAGTTTTTAAATGGAGGGTATTTCAACATAAAAAAGTTCATCTTTTCACCTTTTATGGTCACGGAGTGGAAAGTACGAAAAGTTAGTAAATATAAAAGCTAGGCCTTTTCCATATTTTCAAAAGCTATATCTGACTGATTTTGAAGCTCGTCAGCCCATTAAAACCAAGATTCTGGGTTAATTATTCAAGAAGTTATTTGATCAATGAGGAAATAGGTAGAGCAGATGTAATTTAATATTATGATTAAATTCCTTTGAACTGAATGGAAGATTGTTGGCTTGTACTTTTATGATTGATGGCTTGCCTCCTAGCTGCCATGCCTGTCTGAAGAAAAAAAGAAATATTGCGAAGCGGTTTGTCGAGAAATCCCATTATTATGAATACATTTCTAACTATTCCAACAAGGACACGTCATATCGTATTCTCTCTGCCCTCTATAATTAACAATGGTTCAACAATAGTCTTTTATATAAAAGCTGAATCAAATCAAATCTAATAATCCATACAGGGTACAATATTTACAAGTTCATGTAGGGGATTCATTATGGTTTGTAATGCTCTTATTCATCCGAACAAATCAAATCAAGGGATTTTTTACCTCTAATACTACACTTAATTTTCAAATCTTTCATAAGAAAGCAAACGAGGAATATTATTAACACCTTCATGCTACCCTTATTAATATACACACATATATATATGAAATATATTTCTGATGTATTTTAATACACACACACACACATACGCACACGCGCACGCGTGTCTCCTTCCACACACTCACTTTATGAACTTAGCATATTACCTCGTTTCCCACTTATTAGTGTTCATTCTTTCATTCAAAATTTAAAGCCTATTTCAGACTAATTCTTTTGATTTTATTTAGTTATATTTGTTCATTTTTAAAGCAGGTTTGAAATATGCTTGACACACACACCCACACCCAAACTCATGCACACATACACACAAAATTGTAATCACACTTCCTATGACACAATGCTAACAATCTTAAAATGATACAATAAAAAAAAAAAAAATATGGTTAATAACTGAAATATGAACTGCTTCTTAATAATAATAATAATAATAGTGATGATGATAACAATACTAGTTGTGATAATAATAGAAATAATAATAATGATTATAATACTAATACTGGTTTATCTTAAAGAGATTTTCCATTAACTCACCAAAGCGCTTATTGAAAGTATTAAAAGCCCAACAAAAAAAGAAACAAAAACGTGTTCAGGCTGTAACAGAAATATACGCGTAGTCCACAAAATCAATCTGTCAACCCTTTCTTTCGTGTTTGTTTGTTTATAATTTCATTTAAAATCCATAGAAAAGGAATTAAAAACTAAATGGATGTTTGGCTCTATGATACATCCTTCTTTCAAGGATAGTATATAGTTATTTGATTGAAAACATATAAGTAATTTTAATAGATGAGCATTTGTATTATAATTTCTATTATATACAACCACGTTTGTTTATATTTATCAGCTTATCCTTGTGGTGGAATACATACAATTAAGAAGGGATATGATAATCTGGAGAAACTAACAGGATATATTAGCCGAATTAAATAACACTATTTCCGCTGGCATACGACCTTCAACTACGCGCGTAATTTACTCATTAATCCATGTCGCCTATTAAGCGCAAAAATAACCAAATCAAATATATTCCCATCTGTAGTGCGTATGTATTCGATAAGAAATATCAAAATATTTGATATAATAGATTTGATCTAATATTAAATGAGTGCTGAATGCCGAATGGGTATGTAATTTTGTCATTAAAAGGATTTAGAGGAAATACAAATTATTGTTGACTTGTCCCTCATCTTGCCCCGCTTTTTTGTTCTCGTTCCTTCTTTCCCTTTTCTCTTTTTATTCTTTTCCTTATGAATTTTTTTATCTCGATTTCTATGATTGAATAGATATTTGTATATGAAAAGACATGTTCACGATGACGCCATCCAATACAGATATAATCGTTGTGAAAAGATATGATTCTTTTTTATCAAAAGTATTGAAAAGATACCGATGAGAGAATCCATACATCATCTTAGATTAAAAAACAGACTCATATTTCTTTTGTTCTTCTTCCGATTTATTCAGAAATTATTATTTATTCGTCTTTCTTATTTACCGCCAGTATTAGATATATTGCTATAATATGGACAGAAAAAAAAAGGTAGAAAAGCATCTTTCATGCTGTCATTTCTTTCTACCTTGCTTCAGATTTGTACATTAGTTTTGATTCATTAAGACAATTTGAAATTGCTGCATTAACAGTGAGCCTCATTACACTCTGATGTAAGTTATAAATAATCGACTTCCAGGTTACATCAGTATTTTCCATATGAACAACTTTCATATATTCCCCTTGTACAAGTAATGGTTCAATCAACCTTTTCCAATTTTCTATACATACATCTTTAACGGTTTCTTTTATCATAGTTTTTGTCTGGTTCCAGCTTACAGAGTCTGGTATTTTTGAGTGAATTTCATGTGATTCCAAAGTGACCGTCGTTTGTCGTGACCATCCCTTTTCCCTATCTAGTCTAGTCTTCGGTCAAGGGCGTGATTTACAACATCGTCGCCTTTGACACTAGATCTACTGTAAGCCAGAAAATGACATGTTCGGTATTTAAATGGTCCGAAATGGAAGGTATGTTCAAGCCATCAGGATTGTGGACCACAGCAAGATGGGCACCACGTAGCGGTTTTCCTAACCATATCTTAATATATTTATCTAATATTATATCAAGTCTTCCAGCCAGGCGTCATTTTTACAAGCGCACACTTGCTAATCTAACCACATTAGCTTTCGCATCCTACTGGGTTCCCATTTAATACCTGGGTGGAGAGTGGCAAATGTAGATCAATGTCTTGCCAAAGGATATTAGTGCCGCCGCGGGAGTGAACCGCGGACCTTGTGATCCATAGTCCGCTCGACCACGGCAACTGCTCTCTGGCAAGTATGACGTCACATTTCTAATCTATTGAAAGGGAAAGCGAGGGAGAGAGAAAGAGAAAGAGAAACGGAGTGAGGGAGAAGAATGATCGACAGCGGGATAGAGGTTGAGGGGGCTAGGAGGGAGATAGATAGATGAGAGAGAGAGAGAGAGAGAGAGAGAGAGAGTGAGAAAGAGAGAAGTGAAAATGAGTCTACAGGAAATAGTGTGACAGTCATTACAGCTTCCTGGTAACATTAACAATTCCTGAAGCGAGTGGATTTTAAGCCTATTCGGTAGTTCTCCTCATGTATAATAGTTATATCACTGTATACCAAGTTGTATACAGATGAAATGATTTTATCAGTCATAACAAGGATAATCAATCATAACAAATTGCGTTATTGTCTATAACATGATTCTCTGCTTGATTATAATCATGTAGTCTAGAAAAAAGACTTCAAATGTTTATTATATACACGGACGGACAATATTTACATTACTTTGTATAGTTATATATTCTATAGACCATATCTTTACCGTTTCATCATTATTTATACTAAATCAGACATTAGGCGATTGCTTACGTTCGTTAAGAGAGTTACATTTATATTTGCTACCTTTTTTCCCTTACCATATTAGTGTTAATGTCTAATCATGCTCATTAGTCCAACCGAAGTGAACAAAACTGTATATTGCTCTTTTTTTCCCTTTCAGAACCAATTTGAAAAAGATCTAAGAAACACATAGTTCCATAATCTATACAAGACAATTATATTGAAAGTAGGCTTTCAATTGCCAAATATAGGGAACACTCAATTCATATCCATCATTTTTGTCCTTCCGTCATATAAAATAATAGGTTGGCTATAATCTTTAATCATTATCTAAATTGTACGTATTAATTACGTATCACTTTTGTGTAAAGTGATAATTTGTTGTAAACACCTAAGAAACTAAAAGAATTCCTTAAAAATGCTCGACTTTATATGAAAAAGTTGCCTAGTTGTATTATGGCCGTGAATGACGAGTGAATTATTTGCGAGCTATATCATGTACATTATCACGTAAACATATGATAAATGCACTTTCAATAAGAATACCTAGGCCCTACATTCTTGAGCTCATGAAAACATCATGCCTCTGCTTATTGAATGCTCTGCCGCCAGCTATCTATCAAGTTATATATGTATCAGATCATTCAGCCACTTCACATTCACATGCCCCTCATGATGATAGTCAGTCATACTAATAATTGATAATAATTTGATGATAATTTTGTTTACCTGGGGGAAGCCCCATAAGGATCAGTGCTGTTCTTCATGAGGGCCCTGTATTTAGTAGTACCCTAGTCCAGAATCTGCACGGTCCTTTATAATTTCCCTACACACTTGATTCAAGCCGTCGAAGATGGCGTTATCAACAAACTCATAATATTATGCTCACCAGCCCTTTTTCGCCGGGCGTCCTAATTAGTGTCCCTTTATAGAAAGGGATACTAGTCCTAATTTAATGATCACGCCATCATCGGCTGGGAGCAAGTAAGTAGGGAGAGGTAGCGTTACGTTGGTGTGGTGGTGGAGATCAAATTTAAATAGGCCAGACTAGTAGTACCCCAGCATTTACCAGGTATCCTTTTACAACTGGGTGGAGATTGGCAAATGTGGAATAATTTCTTGTGTGCCGGGCTGGGATTTGAACGCTTAACCCTTGGATTGACATTCACAGTCAAGTGAATGAACCACAATACCACGACACCTTCACCTCCTTATTGCAATATTCATGATCATACTACAGTTTCTATGATAACAAAGGCAACTGCCAGCAAAAAAACTCAACAATTTAATCTAGCAATATAGTGACAACGATATCCAGGCTATTATGACCTAAGTACAAAGAACTAGATCATGATAAACATACCTTAAAATACATACGAGTTTCTTTATTTAACCATATCAATTTTGTTCTAGTGAAGGGAGGTTGCTATGTGACCTCCTGATATCCAAAAATTATCTTGTCAAGAAGATACGAGTTTTTCTGGCCCGGTCGAATTTGTTTAAAAAAATTGTGATTAAAGTAGAATGTCCTATCTTTAAATAGACCCTATTATTTTGACGTTAGTCAATACTTGCCAACATGATTATAACACATTACTTTTGCAATCGTTAGTTCTAAACCTGTCATGCCTATATCAGTCCCACTGTTAACGAAATCCCAAAGTAAAACCTACAAAATCAATTCACACTTACACACACAGACACACCCACCCGAACACGCACACATGCACACATCCGCCCACACTAAAATGCACAATGTTTGTTATTTACAGAAAATGAAGTCGAAGTCTATATATTTAAACCTAACCCATGACTCACAGTTTTTCCCTTTACATCTTACAAATAAAACCAGTTCGTAGATACAGTTTGCCGATGAGCAGAAAATTCCATTGCTACCACATTTGTAAAACCCATTGAAGTGAGTAATGGATAGGTGCTCATGAAAGTTAAATAATGCACTGAGGTTGCATTCCACGAAACACAGATTTGTAGTATTCTACCTATTTTTCCTAATCAGAATATTGTTTCTTCTTTGCGTGTCCTAATCAGAAAGTTGATTAGTATTTTTTTCTGGAAAAAGGTGCACTACTAAGTGCTTCCATATTGTTACCCTCAAACAACCGATGGTCTTACTTCACATTTACTTCTTATACGCATGCTATTTATACATTTCGCATTCAAAATGACGTTCAAACATGTACACGAAAACCGATGTGGTATGTTTTTGACTCTGCTAACGATAATGCGTAAACTACACACTTGGACAAGAAACTACATCAACTGGCTGTCCCTGCAGATTTACTACATGAACAAATCTTGCAAATGTGAGAAGAAAAATCATCGACTATCGAATTTATAAACACCAGGGAAATATTTCTTAAACGAACTCGAAACTGACAGTTATGCAGTATTTTATTTGTTAAATGCTGCCACGAGGTTCGACGAAAGAACACATGGAGAGTGCTTCACAAATACTAAGATCAACTTTAAATTGAACTTAACTTATGCCTAGGTCACATATAAACCGGGCCCCGTACGATTTTTCCTACCCGGCGGCTTGCCGTGGATTTAGAGACCGTACGGGAACCGTCCGATTTTCATTTCTACGGCATGTGTGGTCACCTATTCTGCGGCTCCCGGGAGGTGCCTGGAGAAAATTGGTCGAGTGAAATGCAAGGCGCCCGTAAGGGTGCCGGCAGGGTGCCGGCCGGTAACCTTACGGGCTCCGTCCGATGAGCAGGTGTACCAAAGGCTCCCGGAAGGTGCCCTGCCGGGGCCCGGTCGGGGACTCGGGGTGCCGTGCGGTGCACTGAACTACAGAGTGAGTCAGAAAAAATGTCCCGCTTTTTAAAAGTTGTATTGTTTGAAGTATGAATATTTAATCATGGGTTTCATGATATATCTTGATAGAGTTATCCTCCCAGTACATTTAGGTACCATTTTCATTTGAATCTCTGCATGCATCACTGAATATCAGACATTCTTTACAAGACTGCCAGATCTCACTTGCGCCAAGTCCTGGGTGAGGAATAAAACAGTGCATTGAACAAAGACAGTCATACACGCGCACACAAAACACACACAACACATGGTGACAATTGTTTCATAATTACCCCTTTTCTGGTTGAACATTGATTTTTATCAAGATCGCTGAATGTTTAAGTGGCATAACCCTAACAATCTTTTCCTTGTGTATACATTCACTACCAAAATCATGTCATCATCATCATTGTCATCATCTTAATCTTCATCATCATCATCATCATCATTATCATCATGATCATCAACATGAAGCACAACATCCGCCAATACGCACCAAGAGGACAGCGGCCACTCAACTTTTCGTACGATAAGAATTATTCCCGACAAAAAATAACAGTTTGGGAGGGCCTTGTCGGGAATGGAATGCTAATTTGTGTGCGTGTGCGTGTGTGTGCGTGTGTGTGTGTTTTTGTCTGTCTTGCTAATTGGATAATTGAAAAAAACTGGCTGTCTTTGTTCAAAACATTATTTTATTCCTCACCTAGCAACTTGGCGCAAGTGAGATCTGGCAGTCTTGTAAAGATTGTCTGATGTTCAGTCATGCATGCAGAGATTCAAATGTACTGGGAGGATAACTCTATCAAGACATATCATGAAACTCCTGGTTAAATATTCATACTTCAAACAATAAAACTTTTAAAAAGTGGGACATTTTTTTTGACTCACTCTGTATGTGTCCTCTGGTATCCGCACCTCCTGTATTTAAAACTGCGTTGTACATTTCGAGATGCCGCCGTGAGGGACCGCACGGGCAATATTCATTTTAAATGGCCCCCGGACGGCAGACGCCTGTTGTTGTGCATATCACCCGGGGCTCTTGAGGGGCCCGTGAGGGAGCCGTAGGGTACACGTACGGAACCCTTGAGCACCGCAAGGCGCCCGTAAATTTTTGTCATGAGAATTGACCCCCAAAATCGTGAGGGGCCCGTCCGGAGCCCGCATGGGACCCGTAAAGTGCCCTACGGGCCCTTTATGGGCTTTCTACGACCTAACGGTCAGATAAAAACGCCGGGAGAATTGGGAGCAGCCAACTCAGCACAACGGCGCCCATACGGCTTATGCCTAGGTCACATATAAACCGGGCCCCGTACGATTTTCCGTACCCGGCGGCTTGCCGTGGATTTATAGACCGTACGGGAACCGTCCGATTTTCTTTTCTACGGCATGTGTGGTCACATATTCTGCGGCGCCCGGCAGGTGCCCGGAGAAAATTGGTCGGGTGAAATGCAAGGCGCCCGTAAGGATGCCGGCCAGTAAGCTTACGTGCTCCGTCCGATGAGCAGGTGCACACGTGGCTCCCGGAAGGTGCCCTGCCGGGGCCCAGCCGGGGTCCTCAAGGTGCCCTGTCGGGGCCCAGCCGGGGTCCTCAAGGCGCCCTGTCGGGGCCCAGCCGGGGTCCTCAAGGCGCCCGGCCGGGTCCCGTGCGGTGCACTGAACTATGTGTCCTCTGACATCCGCACCTCCTGTATTTAAAGCTGCTTTGTACTTTTGAGATGCTGCCGTGAGGGGCCCGCACGGGCAATATTCATTTCAAATTGCTCCCGGATGGCAGACGCCCGGTGTTGTGCATATTACCCGGGGCTCTTGAGGGGCCCGTGAGGGAGCCGTAGGGTACACGTACGGCACCCTTTAGCACCGCAAGGTGCCCGTAAAGATTTTTCATGAGAATTGACCCCCCGAAATCGTGAGGGGCCCGTCCGGACACCGTCCGGAGCCCGCACGGGACCCGTAAGGTGCCCTGCGGGCCCTTCACGGGCTCTCTACGGCCTTACGGTCAGATAAAAACGCCGGGAGAATTGGGAGCAGCCGACTCAGCACCACGGCGCCCGTACGGCTTCAAAAACTGTCCCGGCGCCCGTAGGATCTTTACGGTAGCCGGCCGGACACCGGCCGAAAATTCCAAAAATGTCTGATTTTACTCGCCGTACGGGCCCCGGAGTGTATATGTGAAAGCCCAATTAAGAAACTGTCCCGGCGCCCGTAGGAACTTTACGGCAACCGGCCGGACACCGGCCGAAAATTCCCAAAATGTCTATTTTTACTCGCCGTACGGGCCCCGGAGTGTATATGTGAAAGCCCCATAAGGAAGGCCTTTCATGCCACTGTTTTCTCTCACCATTTATTGGCATGGTCTCTCAAGGGGTGTACAAATCATGGTCGGAAATCTACAGAATTTACATTTCTGATAGTTCATTATTGAAGGAAAAAATATTATATAAAGATCTTAACGGTGAGAGCAACCAGTGGCATGAATGGCCTGCCATAGTTAAGTCAAACTTAAAGTCGATCTTAGTCTTTGTGAAAAAAACCCAGGCCTCCTCTTTGGAGGCCATAATTAAGATAAAACCTTTACCGGAACTCAACCATCTCTATTCACCAGTTGTCTATATGCAATACGGGGCAATCTTTAAATTTCCCTCTTGTGGATATTGGGGAAATCTATGGTTCATAATAGGAACACCCTTCCTCTTCTTGGAACGCACTATAGTTGACCTGGCTTCGGGTACTGTAGTTGAGATCACAGACGCCATCTTTGAAATTGAATGAGACGCAGAAGTCCTCCTTCAAGCACTCAGCAGCACAGCGGGTCTTGAACTTCTTGGGGACCGTCTTCTGCGTGAACCCTCGGAGACAGCGGTTAGAGAGCGATGATGCGGTGTATGTGCTGGATCGTGTGATGGCGGCAGGAGCTATACATATACATAAAAATAAACCTTTCACAATTGAGTAAGCATTCTGATAACTGAAAATCATTTACAAAAAAACACAAAAACACAACAGAACCTACAACCCCCCCTCACAACAACAACCAACATAATCGTTTGTGTCCATGTAATTCTTTATATCGTGTGAATTCCACGTGCTTCTTGAAGTTAATGTCTTGTTTCCCATGTCTAAGTAAGGTTTAATACATCGTATGATATTGTTGCAATGCCCCTGTTAAACTTTAAACAAAATTTGAATGATTTTAATATTAAAAAGAAATATTTAGATATTCGATATGTAGCTCGACTAAGTGAAAATGATACAGTTCCACTGATATTCATACAAACAGCAAGCATTGCGTGAAATATTTATTTTAAGTTGTTGACCCTGTTTTCTGTCATCCTTTTATTCTTTCTAAAATGAAGCACCAACTGGCCACAAACTTTATATTATGAGAACACAGCAAATGGGACTGGGAACAAAATGACCGGAGAGAATGTAGAAAAAATATCATAAATATTCCGTAAATATTTATTTTGTAGTAATGTTGTCGTTATCGTTGTAAATGTGTATTATAATTTGTTTTCTTTACATAACAAGGATTTTTAGAAGACCTAATTTCATGCTGAATGGACTAACCTGTTTATTATACGAAGTAAATAGATTGTAAATGAATAAGTATTATACAGCCTCTAAAACACTGCAATGTTTGAATGCTTTTAACTCGAGATTCAAGGTGCGGCAAAGTAATCTGCACCCTGTCTTAAAAGTTCACATTACCTTCACAGAGTACTTGAGATGCCGCCGCGCATGGCCAGGATCCAAGTCCGTCATATTTATCATAAAACACACAATCTTCACCAGCATAGTGTTCATATGCACTTCCCCACCATCCTATCAGCGTACAGCATTCGAAAACACGACATCCACATGAAAGAGATAACATGACATCGGGAGATCAGTTTTGTTGTGGAAAATATTTCATTTATGGCATATTTGTCGAGGAGTTATTTCTGGCTATCGATAATATAAAAGTTGTGGAAGGTAAGATACCGGTAATGAAACATTAAAACTTATAGAATATAAAACATATTGTACGTTACACTTTCAGTTAAGACGATGAATTTATTTTCTTATGTAATGTCTGCCTATCAAAATAAATTGTCACACAATTGCATGATGGGTCCTCAAATTTATCTTTAAACGGCATGTCCACTCCAAAAAGTACTTACTTTCAATAGAAACAGACAAATCAGACAAATTAATCAAAACAAGTTTGAGCAAAATCGGATTACTAATGAGAAAGTTATGAAGTTTTAATGACCTGACAAACTTTGAAAATCACAAAACAAATTGACAACTGACTCAGAATCTGGGATGTCATTGCCTCACTATCCACTAATTGTTTTCTTTTTATTGATAATATAAATTTCCAATTTTCTCCCTTAAAATCTGATTTCCTCACACCAGCATCCACGTTATATTGATAGTAATATGTTTTTGTGTGGATGCACTAATATATAGTATTTTCTTTCTGTTACATCATGTAAAATGTGAATTTCGATAAACTATTTATATAAAAATCAATGATTATGAATGTACAATATTCAGAAAAAATTATTAATTCTTCTTCGTCATGCACACGATATGATACAAATCATATAGCCTGGGCAAAGGCATTGGAAAATCAGGTTTTGGGGAATATAAAGGGAAATTAATGGGATAAACATATATAAAGCAATTGATAAATAGTAAGGCAATGACGTCACAAACTGATAACCAAATTGGCAATTTGTGTAGTGATTTTCTCAGTTCCATACTTTTCTATACTTAAACAAAAAATCTGTTTCTCATGTTTTTCTGCATCTATTAAAAGCAAATTATTTTTTGGAGTGGACTTAGCCTTTAAGGCACTTTTCACGATGTTGAGATGGTCGGGTGGCGAACCCCCCCCCCCCCGGGCCCTCTTCCCCCACTGATTTATCTCAGAGTTCAACGGGACCACAGCAGATAATATTACTTGGCGCATTGGTAACCGTCACTAAAGGTATACCTTCACGAAATAAATCATCAACATTTAGAAACTTGACAAATTTACCTACTCCACTATAAAGCTCCTAAAATCATCTTGATCACGTTATGATTAAGATAACAAGATGATTAATTTGCCTAGGTTTTCTAAATTCATACGTGATATACTGTAATTGATACTCTTGGTGAAGATGAATCCAATCGGTTGCCATCACCAAGAACCAAAACCTTTCCAACGGAGTTGCACGCGCCGAGTGACCCCGGCCCCCCACTCAGGGGTCGGAATGACCGCATGCGTGTTGCCAAAATGTCCGGTAAAGGGGTACTTTTCGTGCGACAAAGTCCGGCCCGAGAATTGTAAAAAAAGGGGTGTATTTTACTTTTCACCCGGAGATTTCTTAAAAAAGGGGGTGTTTTTTCTTTTTTTCTCTCATCTCTTTGGATTCCTGAGAAATTATTCCGAATTTAGGGGGGTACATTGAGCATTTTTCCTGATTTAGGGGGGTCTCCAAGGCAGGAAAAGCCCGCGAAAGGGGGTTCGAAAATGTTGGCAGTCCTCAGATAGGGGGTGCTTTCAAAAAGAGGGAACGAGCATATGCGTACCCTAAATAACACTGAGTGGGGGGGGGGGGGGGGGGGCCGGGCGAGTGACTCTTAACTGTCTGCGCTTGTTTGCGAGCTCGCCGTGAGTGTGTTGCCAGTTGTTTCCTTAATAAATGGAAGGGGAGGGGGTGTTTCAGAAATTGTTTCGTTTATGAAATGGGCCAGGCGCGGATCCACGGGGGGGGGGGGGGGGGCGACGGGCCCGCCCCCTGGACTTTTTATTTTATTTTAATAATAATACAAAATAAAAAAAGGTTTTATATAATTCTGTTTAGTTTAGTGCTCACGCTACCCCCCCCCCCTCCCCCCCCCCCCACTAAACACAATATTGGTCGGCGCGATTTTCAAATTTTAGGCCCCCCTATCGGCAAATCCTGGATCCGCCACTGAAAATGGGTGTATAGTAATCATTCCTAGAATCATAATTTTTTTTACCCTATACCTTTATATATTTTCTATACATACCACCACTGCTGTCAAACACTGTTCCATCTATACAGGTGGGTGTTCCCGCCTCACACCCTACCCACACATCGGTGATAGGTGCAGCAATCGGATTAAAAGGCGTGCTGACAAAGCCAATGTTGTTGATGTATGCTGCCACTGCGTCGTACTCCTCTTGCGACGAAGGGACGTAGAGTTGAGCCTTCGCATTGGGGCATATTTTTATCGCAAACGATTCAAGATAATAGGTATTTCCCAGGATCCGGTAACACCTGTCTCCGAATTTCCACCAGCCTTCATCGCATCTGTTGGTTACTTCTGCAAATTAAATAATAAACTGAGCTTGCAACTTTACTCTATTTTTGTGTTATTGCTACAACATCGTGATATCAATATAACCTAGTCACCCAGGTACAGGGTAAAACCTTGTTCGGATATGAAGCGTAAATCGTGGCGTTTTTGTCTTTCAAAAAAGGTCTAAATGAATGGCAATTATGACAAAGTTCCAACTCGTATTTACTGAGCTGTTTGTTATTAGATACAGAAATGTGGAGCTCATTGCACTTACGTCTGCATAGAAATAAATAAAAAAAAAAAAAAAAAAAAAAACGAAAAACGGCGCGGTTTATCGCTGCATATCAGGATGAAGTGGACAATTTTTCGGTTCAAGGATATCGGGTTCAAAATATCCATTCAATATTGTTTAAATATATATATTGGTTTCAGAGGTTTAGATGGCAATAATTCAACCTTTATACGCAAACAAAAGCAGAAATATATGCCCAAATGTTCAATGTTGAAGTGAATTCGCGATATATCCAGGCCGGATCGATATAATAATTTACAAAATTTATCAATTAGCGACTGTTTCCCGGCAAAATTTGTATCATCACGTATTAGTCAAAACATATTCTTTCACATGATTGGTAATAAGAGCTTTCATTTCATTTTTTGAGAGGGGGGCGTTTCCAAAACTGATCTATAACTTTAAGAGTCTCACAAAACAATCAAAGTACAATTTCGCCGACGTCCATTGGAACTACAGTTTGACTTGAAGTGAGTTTCAAGGGGGTGTCGACGAACTTGTTCAGTAGACCATTACGAGACTATGGTCCGGTTGCCCCTGTCTCTGAATTTCTTCTGGGTAACTGGAGTCGACTTTTATACATTAGTAATCAAATTGAAATTGCTTCAATTACGTATTTGACAATTTGCCCCTTACAGTGGTTAAAAAAAAAAAACCAAGATGAGAAAATGAGATATGGTTTAGCAGGGGGGGGGGGGAGTGGGGAGAGTAACTTCCCCCTTTGCTTCCGCCCTTTGCTGAACTATATGCATTATCGTAAACTCTTGTGTTTTGCCCCTCCTAAGTCCAAGGCCTTAGTATGCCACAGATGTACTTGACATATTCAGGTCAAGATGTGTTAGGCTACTAGACAGTTTATCTTATCTTAGCCTCTATATCGGAAACTAAGTTCATCAAACGCTGGCCGGAATGTACATGTAGAGAGATTAAACGATTTTTGATGTTTTAATCGGGCTTTAAATGAGATAAATGTGAATTTTTGAGAGGCGACATCAAATTTGGAAATCTGCGACAAAAAATCCGGTTGTTTTTGCATGATTTGACTCACTTCTACAATAAAGTGTTTATTGTATTCATGTTTTCTTTTAATGGTCAAGGTGGGATATATAATAATGGCATGCAATCTATCATGTCAAAAGACATGACAGGATATATGATGTTTCCCAAATTAATAGAAGAAAAAAAATAGTAAAAATAAGAAATAGAATTTTCCGGTATCAGTATGAAATTATGAGGAATTGGCAATAGGTGTGTCATTTAATAATTAATAAAGTCGAAGTTAACACAAATTCATATGCTTTTTACACTCTCTTATCCGAAACTGTCACTAATACATTTTCCATTATTCTTCTGTTTCCTTTCTTTTTCACTTCGGCCTAGACCAAGAAACAATAAACCAAATTTGAAAAGTAAAATTTACTTACCTTTTGCAGCCGACATATCCGATAGACAAAAAATGTAGAAGAAGACGAACTTCACAAGTCTCGATGTCATCTTTTTGTATGTCTTTGCTCCTAAAGTGTGTGCTATTATTTGGTATTTAAGATTAGATTTGGGACAAAATACACCGAAATTGTAAAATAAAGAAAGAACAACGACCTGAAAACGGTTCTATATGGGCAGTTTAAATTATTTTAAAGACATGAAGGTAGCCTGTATTCACGATCAAGCGTCTAACCCCGATGCCTCGGGAAAGAAGAATGAGGTATTTTATCGATATCAAATGTATTCATCGAATAATGTTTTTAATAAAATGATTTCACGGTGGCTGAGAATCAAAACCGCAGCCATAGGTGCGACAAAGGTTTTCTTTTATTAGGCATGCTACAATAGAAATTGTTAACAACATAATTGGATACGCATTCGGAATGGCATTGGAATTTCAATTTTTTGATGAGATGTTTGAATATTTGATGAGTAATAATCATGACAGCTAGAATAATGAATAATAAATAAAGGCAATTGATATCATAAATGAGCAGGCAGCGACGGTTTTTTACTATCACATCATTCAAATCAATGTACATGTACAAAATATCATTGTGTTTGACCCGAATAAGTTTGACTGACAGTTAACTCTCACCATGCTAAAATTGGCTTTTTTGTCTCCATGACTTTCGATTGTAAATGAAATGGTAACAATTGAGTTGTAGCGGCTCTTACATTCGTCCTACTTTTATCGTACATTCATGTTCACAGTTATTTTCCATCACGCTACTTATTTATATTCAGTTATTCGGACCGCGTGTGTTTTTGCTTCTATTCACGCATCGTGTTTCCGCGCACTCCTTCACCCGCGTATTTTCAAAGCCACGAGGTTTTTCTTCACTCCCGCTTACACCTTGGTCGAGTCAAGACGTCTCCATAATTTCCTCTCCAGGCTTTATTCTTCTGTGCCTTTCGTCTCGATCTCTTTTACGGCACGTCAACTCTTTCTCTGCCGTCTTCATCGGGCTGCAGTCTCCCAGTTGGAACGTTATAATCAGGACCCGACATGGCGCTTGATTTTCCGCTGGGAGCTGCCAGTTTCTTCGTTCCGGTAGCTCTTTTCTTACACGAGCTCGACTCACCGTAGTTCGTCAATTATTTCATCAACGAGTTCGACTCACTGTAACTCTGATGAATTTCTCCATCAAAGTCCGGATCATACAACGAACGACTCACTGCTCATCTTCACCACCGACTTTGATATCTACATTTCTACTCCTGGCCTCCGACATCAAGCGATTCACTGCTTCGTCATCGAGCGCCACTTTTCTTCTCTTCTATTCTCGCCTGAGAGTTTCATCATTTTCATCACGAGCGTCAGCGTCGAGATTTCTTCACGGCTCTTCAGCCACGATAACGAAGCTGCATCTCCGCCTTCAAGCCTCCGCACATCATCGCGTGAGCCCCTTCCTTCGTTCTTCACATCTCATCATCTTCATTGGACTTTCGACGTCATTTCCATTCAGTCGTAAGCTTTTATTCATGTCATTCCATGTATTCATGTCCATCTCATTATATGATCATTCAGTGTAACTACGTGCAATATCTACAATTAGTTTATGCATTCTCATTCCGAGTCATCAACTTGCATGTGCTTGACTACACTTTGCAAGTGTACGGTCAGCTTCATCAGTACCCAATAAACATAACGAAAAGGGAATACTTTCTTTCTTGTATTTTATTGCTAGTGCAACCTTGCTTCCTCGTAGCTAAATAAAAATAAGAGTTATGTTGTGTGACCAGTGAACACGCCTTTACAATCACAATTCATCCACACATTAATTTCTCTAAAGAGTCTAGGTATACTCTAAAAGTGCATGGATAAAAGTAACCCCGATAATCAAGATTATGGTCGCTTTTCACCCAGCTTACTGCATGGAGGGTTAAGAGAAACAGCTCATAACAAAAATATAAAATCACCTGAAAACCCATACCGACTTTGGTTAATCGTGAAATCGAAAGGAGTGGTTTTCAATGCTTAAAAAAAAAAATGTATTCCATACAATACCAATCAATTTTAGAAATATAATACAGTTGTTTTCATCTTGAACATGACCATATCCTCCCGCGCATAAAACTGACAACCTTAACTCTTAAAATAATCATAACGTTCATCATCACACCATGGTGTTTTTACACTGACAAAGACACACTAGAAAGTTGGTTGTATTTATTCCACGTCAAAATGTTTAATATATCAATTGATAATGTGAAATACCTCGCTATACGTACTTTTATTAAATTGGTAAATAGGAAAAATCAAACGAAACTACTTATGGATTGCACACATGCCAGATTATACATTCTGAACAACCAAGCCTGCGCATGAGGTTCACCGCGAAATAATTCAAGCGTCGGACTGGCCGGAGCAGGGCAAAGTGAGTGCTTTGGGGCTGGTGTGATCACCCCGCCATTGTTAAGCACAACATTGTTTGGTACTAGCAACCTTGACAACTTAGCGATTATGACGTCACACTTCATTAATCAATTGAGAGGGAAGAGAGCAACAGAGAGAGAGAGAGAGTTAAGTAGGGCTCCCACTTAGCCGAGTTGGAGCCTCGAGTTGTGGCGAGCTGGCGCAAGCTTATGGCAAGCCGTTTTATCATTAAAACATATTTCTTGATATCAAGAAATAATTTTACGTTGTAAAGCAATGGTAATTCTTGATATCAAGAATTCGATTTCGTGATATTAAGAATTGAATTCTTGATATCAAGAAATATGTTTTAATGATAAAACGGCTAGCCAAAAGCTTGCGCCAGGTCGCCACAACTAGAGGCTCCAACGTACTCGGCTAAATGGGAGCCCTGCTTTAGAGGAAGGAGAGCGGGATAGAGATTGAGAGGAATTAGCGAAAGATAGAGAGAGAGAGAGAGAGAGAAAAGTGAAGATTAAGTCAACAGTATAGTATTAATGACTGCTTTGAGAGAAATAGTTGTTTTATTACGCTCAAGGGAAGGTAAGAATTGTGCTATTCCCCGAGGCTTGCCGAGGGGAATAGCCCAATTGTAACCTTCCCGAGAGCGTATGAAAACAACTATTTCTCGAATATTAAAGCAGTCATTAATACTTTTATATGCCGAAAAAAAATAGACTAAAAAATAAAAAATATTTTGCATTTTTGTCGAAGACGGGATTCGAACTCTTGCGTATAACAAGAGGTGTATCGAAAACCAACGCTTAGACCACTCAGCTATCACGCGTCGTTAACATGCCTGGCAGTTTTCTCTAATATATACATTAAAATGGATTGAAAACGGCTCCGCGTGAGGGATGCTTCGCAAAAGCTCCATGAAACGGACCCTTCTTTTACTTTTGCAATGCATATTGGCACGAACTTAGATCAAGATCTATCGGCAGATGTTGTTTTTTTGTTTTTGAAAGTTTATTTTCGTCTTCATGTCAACAATGCAAGATAAAATTGTCGGTAAGATCGATCGAGATTCAATTGTATTGAAATTACCGACCAATCCTTCGCACACATAAGGTATCCTCCATCGCTCAAACCATTTTTTAACATGTAAACCTATGGGGTAACCATGGAGGCTGACCAACTATTTTTAATAACCATGGTTATTAAAAATATTGAAATGTTTTAAGCATGGTTACCGAGAATTTTACAGGAACAGTTGAAGTTTATGAATGCAATTCGACCAATCAGATGGCTGGATTTCTTAAGTGAGGTTTATAATAGATAATGTAACACTAGCATTTCCTGGTGCGAGTTAGTTTTTAGGCTTACCGTCTTTCTTCCTTCTCCTCATGTGTATCTGCTCGTTACATAATTAGGTGATTCGTACGAAGTCTACGTATCACCTATTGATTTCGTCAAGATTTTTATTTATTTATTCTTCCTCGAATTTGTTCGCAGGATATCTCAAGACTCAATTAAGGCACTATCATGAAACTTGCCATGATGATAGATCTTAGTCTAACTTTATAGAACTGCGTGACTTTTCAGAGAGTCAAAATGATCGTGACGTCATCCAGGCGCCATTTTGTGAAAATCAAATTATGATCATAACTTCATAACGGAAAGGTATTTCTCATTCATAATTATCAAGATTAAGATCAATATCCGTCCGGTCAATTTCAGGTCAATAAACGTGCGCAAATGCGTGCGTGCGCGTTCGTCCGCGCGTTTACGCGCACGTAAAACTTTAAATCGCTCAAAATCGTCTTAATTTTTTTTTGCATACGTTTCAGGCTATTATAAGCATTTCATAAAAAATCGCCCAAAACACGCATTTTTGCACGTTTTTGTTCGTAACGGCCGAACGAAAAATAATTCCTCAGCAAAAACTTTTGACAGAATATTCCTCATATTTTTCCGAACAATTTGATACCCTGTTTAGCTCTTTATCAATACTAAAAACGGAATGAGCGTCCGTTCAAGATAACCGTCCGTACGCGCGATTTTTGTAATACATGGCATATATGGGCAAAAACATGCCTATAAAAAGTCCATTGGGATGAATAAGGACTGCTAATTTTTTGTTCATATTAAGATAGAGTATGAGTCGGAGATATGATTTCATGTCTCATTTGGCCATTAAGTACATCTTGACGTCATCATAATGGCCTTGGAAGTCGAAATACAAAATGCATATTATGACGTCATTAAATTTATGGAAAAATACGTGTATTTCTCTCAAAATTCATCAATTTTCTTCTACATTTTAATATATTGTAGTCGAGGCAATTGTATACAAGATCAATACACATCAATTTCCATTTTAATGACGTCATCATAGTACAAAATTCAATTAATGGCATTATGTCAGAATTTTCTTAATTTGCGTGTTATGTCTATGGAAGGTGAATTTCGTTCACATCATGAATCTACATGACATTCATCTTTGAGCACTATCTATCTTAGTTGAGTGTGCTTTGTTTTCTCCCAAATTTGGGTATGTTATAGCTGAGGCCATGGGCTAGAAAAACGGTGTACTTTGTTTTTTAATCAGATGTTGGGATCATGTCGAAATTTTCGATCGCAAGTTGAAATTGAAATTTTTGAAGGAATCATTAGCTGATACGTACGAAGTATACGTATCATTAGGTGATACGTACGAAGTCTACGTATCATCTATTGATTTCGTCAAGATTTTTATTCAGGTGGGCTGGTTATAATACAGACCACCTTATGTTTTCGCTAAAATTGCCTTTATTATTATTTCTTTATTTTATTTCTAACCACTTTTTTGTTAACAAGATAACTTGACAATGGCAAAATCATATGCCATGACATGACATTTAGCATTTTCAAAGATCACCCTTGGCGCTACTTCACTGGAGGGCTTCAAGGGAGCGCTTCCACCAAGCATCTAGACCAAGAACTAGATAGTTTATTCCTCAGCACTACATCCTGACTTATGGATCCTGCTGAGTATCGTCGTAGAAGTAGAAGTAGGAGTATGTATAGGCATATGGATAAAACTCAGTAACGTTTTCAACCTTGACCTTGACTGATGACGTCATCTAGGCGCCATTTTGTGAAATTTTCTTTAAAAAAAGGCATGATCATATCTACATAACCATAAGTCATTTTTCATTCATATTTATCATGATCAAGGTCAATATCATTCCAGTCAATTTAAGGTCAAAAAACGCGCGCGTGCGCGTACGTCTGCACGTCAGTGCGCACGCAAAATTGTAAAATGCTCTAAATCGTCTCAAATTTATTTTGCATACGTTTCAGGTCATTTTAAGCATTTTATAAAAAGATCCCGCACACGCGCATGTGCGCGTGTGTGCACGCGTTTTCGCGCTTAACATCATTACACAACATATAATTGCCATTTTCTTTTCTTCCATGTATTTCTCATATTTTTTCGAACAATTTGATACCATGTTTATCTCTTTATGACCATTAATAACAAGACGAGCGTCCATTCAAGATAAATGTTCGTGCGCGCGAGCTCTTTTAATATATAGCATATATAGGCAAAAACATGCCTATACAAAATCCATTATAGCTCTTTGTAAAGCACCGGGACCCTCAATTTTTTTCATATTTAGATAGAGGATGAGTCAGAGATATGATTACATGTCTCATTTAGCCATTATGTGTATCGTGACATCATCATAATGGCCTTGGAACTCAAAATACGAATTTGCATATTATGACGTCAGCATATTTATGTAAAATTGGTTGTATTTCTGTAAATATTGATTGATTTTCTTCCAAATTTCGATATGATGTAGCTAAGACAATTCTCTACAAGCTTAGTCAACACCATTTCTCATTTTGATAACGTCATCATAGTGAAAATTACGATTAAAGGGCACATATCAGAAATTTCTTAAGTTGCGTGTTATGCTTATGAAAGGTGAATTTCGTTCACAATCTACATGACATTGTTTTTATAGCAGTATATCGCTTTTTTTGCTCTATTTTGTCTCCAATTTTAGTTGACCAGCCCACCTATACTTGTTCCAAACGAGTATTACATGTCTAGTTTATTTGTTTATTCTTCCTCGAATTTGTTCGCAGGATATCTCAAGACTGAATAAAGCCATTGTCATGAATTTTTCAATGATGATAGATCTTAGTCTAACTTAGAACTGCGTTACTTTTCAAAGACTCAACGTTACCGTGACGTCATCCAGACGCCATTTTGTGAAAATCAACTTATGATCATATCTTCATAACAGAAAGCCATTTCTCATTCATATTTGTCATGATCAAGGTCAATATTTTTCCGGTCAATTTCAGGTCGATAAATGCGCGCAAATATGCGCGTACGCGTAGGTGCGCGCGTTTATGCGCGCGTAAAACTTTAAATCGCTCAAAATCGTCTTAATTTTTTTTTGCATACGTTTCAGGCTATTATAAGCATTTCATAAAAAATCGCCCAAAACACGCATTTTTGCACGTTTTTGTTCGTCACGGCCGAACGAAAAATAATTCCTCAGCAAAAACTTTTGACAGAATATTCCTCATATTTTTCCGAACAACTTGATACCCTGTTTAGCTCTTTATCAATATTAAAAACGGAATGAGCGTCCGTTAAAGATAACCGTCCGCACGCGCGATTTTATTATTACATAGCATATATGGGCAAAAAACATGACAATAACAAGTCCATTGAGATGAATAAGGACTGCCAATTTTGTTTCCATATTTAGATATAGTATGAGTCGGAGATATGATTTCATATCTCATTTGGCCGTTAAGTACATCTTGACGTCATCATAATGGCCTTGGAAGTCAAAATACAAAAATGCATATTATGACGTCATTATATTTAGAGAAAATTTAGTGTATTTTTCTCAATATTCATCGATTCTCTTCTAGATTTTAATATTTTGTAATTGAGGCAATTTTCCACAAGATCAGTGTACACTGATTTTCATTTTATTGATGTCATGATAGTAAAGAATTTAATTAAAGGCCACATGTCAGAATTTTTTTAATTTGCGTGTTATGTCTATGGAAGGGGAACTTTGTTCACATCATGAATCTACATGACATTTATCTTTAAGCACTATCTAGCTTATTTGTGCTCTATGTTCTCCCAAATTTTGATACGGTGTAGCTAAGAAAATTATCTACAAGATCAACGTTCCTCATTCATCCTTTTGATGACATCATCATAGTGAAAATTTCAATTAAGGCGACATTTCAGAATTTTCTTATTATGCGTGTTAGGCGACTTTTTCTGAAATCCTGATTCTACAAATCTCTATCAAGTACCAGAAGGGGGCGCTATACCACTCTTAATCATGGTCATCAGGGAATTTCAGTATAAACTTTTACATAACATCATATTTTGTAATGATAAACTGTATCTTTTTGGATTAATACAATGTATAGTCATTATCGTATTCATTAACATTATCATTATATCATCATCGGCAGTTTCGGCACACTGTCATGATCGTAATTTAAGAGCCTAGCTATTTATGCTAGAAATATTGAAGGCATTTTTCTCAATTACATCTCTCCCCTCTCTCTCTCTTTTCTCTCTTGCTCTGTCCCCCTTCACCTAGTCTTGTTCTGCCTCTCTCCTTCTCTAATTGGTCTCTCTCATCTTCATCTCTCTTGTTCTCTCCCTCTCTCTTACACTTTCACCCTATCCCTCTCACTGCTTCCCTTTCCCTCTTCCTCTCTTGACCTGTCTCCTTCTGTCTCTGCCTCTCTCACTTTCTCTACTCTCACCTTTCTCTCTGCATCATCTCAGCTTGTCTCATATTATGTATAACAATTTAATCCAAGGGAATTCGAGGCAATTTCTATCTTTTGGCTATTCACTGCCATGCATACTAACAATCGTTTCTAGATTTAACATCATAAATGTTGGGTTATGGATGGGTACAATATTAATATCTTACTCATATTTTATATTAAATCAGGATTAAATAAATCCCTTTGTACATTTTGTAATATTAAAAAAAAAGGTGTTTTGAGCTTGTTTAGTATAAGTAAACAGTTTAATCCTCTATCGAAAACCTGAAGGGGGCGCTGTGCCACTTTTAATCATGGTCATCATTCTAATATCGTCATCACTTTCAAGATCAGTATTCACAAGAGCTTATTTATGCTAGAAATATGGAAAGCATTGTTCTCAATTGCATCTCTCTCTCTCTCCTCTCTTTTGCTCTGTTTCCCTTTTCCTCTCATGTTCTGCCCCTCTCGCTTGTTTGGTCTGTCTCTGCATCTATCTATATATCTCTCTCTCTACTCTTTCACCCTCCCCTATCTCTCTCTCTCTCTCTACTCTTTCACCCTCTCCCCCCCTCTCTCTCTCTCTTGCCTTGCCTCCCTCTTATTCTGTTGCTCTGTCTCCCTCTGCCCTACACAGTTGAAACTTGACTCATGGATAGATCAAAATGGGAGTAGTATTTTATAACGAAAGATGAAATCGTGAAAATTCGTTCTTCATTCTGTTACTCATGAGCATAATTACGTATCACCTAATTCGTCAAAGTGCCGAATTAAAGTCTAGTTGCATTACTAATTTTATAAATATGAAATGACTAGAGGGGTAGAGCAACAGAGAGAGGGAGAAAAAGAGAGAGAGAGAGAGAGAACAGAGAGAGAGAGATATATAGAGAGAAAGGGAGAGAGTTAGAGGAAGGAGAGCGGGATAGAGATTGAGAGGAATTAGGGAAAGAGAGAGAGAGAGAGAGAGAGAGAGAGCAGTACAAATGAGTCTATAGTAAATAGTGTGACACTAACATTTCCCAAGCGAGTTGGTTTTAAACCTATTTTGTCTTTCGTCGTTCTCCTCATGAATATATGTTGGTTGCATCACAACATAACAAGTTTTAATAGATATGAAATGATATTATCAGTCATACCAAAGATAATGATTTATCACTCATATACAATTGCAATATTGTCTATAACATGATTCTCTGCTTGATTATATTCATCTAGTCTAGAAATGACTTAATAAATTGTTCACTATATACACGGACGGACAATAATTACATGTAAAGTCATTTATTTCTATAGACCATGATCTTACCTTTTCATCATTCACTATGCCAAATCAGACACTATAGACGTTTGCTAAAAGAGTTACACATATAATATTTACCGTATATTTTCTCACCATATGGATGTTAATGTCTTATCATGCTCATTGGTCCAACCAAAGTGTAAAGAGATAAATATAACTCATTTCATTTTCATTTTCGAACTAATTAAAAATTTATCTGATCAACACATAGTTCCTTAATCTAGACAAGACAATTATATTAAAAATAGGCTTTAAATCGCCAAATACATCAGCAAAATAATACTCAATTGACATCCTTCATTTTTGTCTCTCCGTCATGCAAAATAACATTTTGGCCATAATCTTTAATCCTTCTCTAAGGCAGAATCGTACGAATTAATAACCTACTACTTTTGTGTATAGTGATTATTTGTTGTAAAAACCTAAGTAAGGCATGGGAAAAAGTTCCTTAAAAAAATGCTCGATTTTATATAAAGAAAGTTGATTAATTGTGCTACATCTATGGCCGTGATTTATGTGAGAGCTATATCATGTATAACCTCATAGAAATAACACAAATGCAGCTTTGATACGAATGCGTAGATCCTACATTCATGAACATATGAAAACAACATGTCTCTGCTCTTGTAATGATCTGCCGCCACCTTTCTATGAAGTTGTACATGCATCAGATCATTCATTATTACGTTTATATGCCTCCTCATGAATATCATCAGCTATATACTCAACATTGAACATAATCTAATACAAATTTTGTTTACTCCGGGAAGCCCCGTCAGCGTCAGAGCTGTTATTCATGAGGGCACTGCCTGCATTTATTAGTACCCCGGCATCTGCAAGGTACTCTTTTTGCAACTGGGCTGGGGTTTGAACACTAAACCCATGATTTGAGAGTCAATTGAATAAACCGCAATACCCAAATATTAATGATTATACTACTATGATAAAAGAGGCAACTGCCAGCAAAAAAACTCAATAGTTTGAGTACAAAGAACTAGATATAGTCATGGCCCGAGTCATGCTTACCTCAACGAGACACTTTTGTTTCGTTATTTTTACCATGTAAATTATGTTCTTCCAAAAATTTCGCAGTAAGTTGCTAAATGACCTTCTTGATTTTTCACACATCATGATATCAAAATAATTCTCCTTGTTTTTATTTTGTAAAGGGTAAGGCTATTATCGGCAAGGAGATATATAATTGTCTGGCCCGGTCAGATTAGTTAAAACTCTTTGTGATTAAAGTAGAATGTCCTCTCTTTAAATTGACCCAATTATTTTGATGTTGGTCGATACTTTCCAATTTGAATAGAACATAATATAGGATTTCCCAGCCAAATTCGCGAGTTTGTCATTCGAATTCATGTACTTTGCAATTAAGTTAGCGCTGATCGGCTTTGCCATGCCAATTATCATTCAATTTTCCCGTTTTGGTATTTAATTTAGGATTTTAGTCGAAGGGTTTCATAGATCTGTCATTTAATTTAGAAACTGCTCAACTAGCATTCAAATTAATCGTCACTTGTCGAGGCGTCATTTTTATCATTCAAATTTACACCTGTCATTCGTATTCGAATTATGGTTCTTCAAGTTAGGAATGTCAGGGGGAAGAAATACAACGCACGTTTACAGTTTAAAAAAAATGCAATTAAATGCATGATTTGCCATTAGGGTCTTTTCTGTTATTCCATTCATTAGTTCTGAGAACAAAGCATATGGGTGTAGTCAGACATTAGGTAAAGAAGGGGCGAAATCAAGGGATATGGAATCATCTGCATGGACAGGTTCATATACCCCGGAAAAGTGGGGATACAAAAATACCTACCCCAGTCACAATATTGTACCCTTCCTCAATAATGAAATTGTGATAAATTTATGATGAAACACAGAACAAACAACTTCCTTACATAAAAATTTACAAAAATACTGAGACCATCAAGTCCGTAGATGTAAGTCCTTTTTTACCCCTTAAAAATGATGATTATCAGATAAATCTAAAAGTATATAAAGTGTATAAATGCAAGAAAATAAAATATGATGAAATACCGGCACATGGAAAAAACTACTCTTGAAAGAAAAGAATGAGCTATAACAAGTGTGTAATAAACGAGAAATGTATATTGACCATCAATTTTGGTGCACAAAGTGCTAATTTGAACGCTACAAATGAATTCGAATGCTAAAAGTACACCTTCGCGATATCAGGAATCGTGTTGCGCCAAATCGAATGACCAAATAGCGAAAGAAGCACATTATTCATTAATTTGAATGAAATATACATTGATTTTAACGAAAACTCAATAGATTTGAAAACTAGAAAAAGGAATATAAACCCAAGATATATCTGACAGCACTAGAACCGTCGAATTTAAACGCAAGATACATTAATTTAAATGACAAACTCGCGAAATTGGCCGGAAAATCCTATATTTTCTGGAAATTGTGTTTAGGTAATAAAGGAGCCATAATTGTCGAAATGAACTTGCAACATTGCAAAAAAAATTCATCTCCGCTAACGATCATGCGCAACTGCACATTTTAATATGAAGTGACTTCATATTCACTACATGAACAAGTCGTGCAATTGTTCAATTCATTAATTCAATATTGGATTTCCCGGCCAAATTCGCAAGTTTGTCATTAAAATCAATTTGTCTTGCGTTCAAATTCGACGGTTTTAGTGCTGTCAAGTATATTTCGGGTTTATATTTCTTTTCTAGTTTTAAAATCTATTAAGTTTTCGTTAATATCTATGTATGTTTCATATAAATCAATGAAAAATGTGCTTCTTTCGCTATTTAGTCATATCATTCGATTTGGCGCAACACGATTTTCTGACATCGGTGTAGTTTTAGCATTCTAATTCATTTGAAGCATACAAATGAGCATTTTGTACACTTGAATTGATGGTCAATGTACATTTCTCGTTTAATACACACTTTTTATATCTCATTCTTTCAAGATTGTTTTGTTCATGTGTATTTCATCATATTTTATTTTCTTGCATTTATACACTCATACTTATTAGATTTATCTGATATTCATCGGCATTTAAGTATGATTGTTAAGAAAAAAAAACGAATTGCATCTACGGACTTGTTGGTCTCAATATGTTTGTAAATTGTCATGTTTACTTAATGTCTGACTATACCCATATGCATTGTCTTGAGCATGGATAAATGGAATAACAGAATAGACCCCAATGGCAAATCATGCATTTTAATTACATTATTTTAAAACTGTAAACGCGTGTTGCATTTATAACTTGAATAAACATATTTCGAATACGAATGACAGGTGTTTTAATAAATTTAAATGATAAAAATGACGCCTCGACAGGTGACGATTAATTTGAATGCTAGTTGAGCAGTTTCTAAATTAAATGACACATCCATGAAACCCTTCGAACAAACTCCTAAATTAAATACAAAAACGGGAAAATTAAATGATAATTGGCATGGCAAAGCCGATCTGCGCTAACTTAAATGAAAAGTAAATGAATTCGAATGATCAACTCGCGTATTTTGCCGGGAAATCCTATAATAAAACTAAAATTGCATGACACCTAAGTGTATGACGATAAAGAAAAAAAAATCGACTATCAAATTCCAAAACATCAGGGAAAGTCTATTTGAGCGAACTCGTAACTGACAGCTGTGCATTATTTTATGTCTTAAATGCTGGAACGAGGTTGAGGTCCTCCTCTTCGAAGGCACAATTTTATTTAAACCTTTACCGGAGCTCAAATTTCTCTGTAAACTGTTTGACTAATTCACTACTGGTAACTCCTTAAATTTCTTATTTCTGGTTATCAAGAAAATCTATGGTTCATAATAGGAACACCCTTCCTCCTCTTGGAAGGCACTATAGTTGACCTCGTTTCGGTTACTGTAGTTGAGATCACAGACGCCATCTTTGAAATTGAATGAGACGCAGAAGTCCTCCTTCAAGCACTCAGCAGCACAGCGGGTCTTGGACTTCTTGGGGACCGTTTTCTGCGTGAACCCTTGGAGACAGCGGTTAGAGAGCGATGACGCGGTGTATGTGCTGGATCGTGTGACGGCGGCAGGAGCTATATGAATACATAAACAGTATACCATTCACAATTGAGTAAGCATTCTAATATCTGAAAACTATTCACACACACAAAAAAAAAACACTAGGGAACCCCCCCCCCCCCCCAACAAAAAAATGAGAGAGACAACATTATAGAAGTAATCGTTTGTGTCCATTAAATTCTTTATATCGTGTGAATTCCACGCGCTTCTTGAAGTTAATGTCTTGTCTCTCATGCCTATTAGTAAGGCTTAATACATATTATGATATTGTTGCAATGCCCCTGTTGATTTTAATATTAAAAAGAAATATTTAGATATTAGATATGTAGCTCGACTAAATGAAAACGATACAGTTTCACTAATACTCATACAAATAGCAAGTAATGCGTGCAATAGTTATTTTAATTTGTTGACCCTTTTTTCAGTCATCCTTTCTTCATTCTAAAATGAAGCACCAACTGGCCATAAACGTTATATTATTAAAGAGAACACAGCAAATGGGACTGGGAACAAAATGACTCCAGAGAATGTAAACAAAAATATCATTATTATTCCATAATGACTTATTTTGTTTATATATTCTTTACATTACAGGGATTCATAAAAGACCTTTTTAATGCTGAATGAACTACCCTGTTTTTTGTTATACGAAGTAAATAAAATATATATAAACAAGTATTATACAGCCACTAAAACACTGAAATGTTTTACCGCTTGAAACTCGAGGTTTAAGGTGTGTGCAAAGTAATCTGCACCCTATCTTAAAAGTTCACATTACCTTCACAGAGTACTTGAGATGTCGTCTCGCATTTCTGGGCTCCAAGTCCGGTAGTTTTAAAAAGATACACACAATCTTCATCAGTAAAGTGATGATATCCACTCCCCCACCATCCTATCAGAGTACAGCATTCGAAAACACGACATCCACATGAAAGAGATAAAATTACATCGAGAGATCAGTTTTGTTGTGGAAAAAAAATCGTCAATGGCATAGCCTATTTGTTGAGGAGTTCTTTCTGGATACACTAGCGATACTGGGAAAGTTCTGGACGGTAAGACACTGGCAATGAAATATAAACAGTTATAGAATATATAACATTGTAAGTAACATTCTTAGAGGCGACGATGTATTTAGTTTCTTGCGTAATTGCTGCATATCAAAATAAGTTGCAATGTAATTGCATGACAGGTCCTAAAATTTATCTGTAAGACCTTTTTCCCGATTTTGAGACGGTCGGGTGGCAAACTCTTCCCCCTCTTCCCCCACTGATTTTTTCTCACAGATTTTTTCTCACAGCAGATAATTTTTATTTAGTGCATTGGTAACCGTCACAACAATATCAATATTAGAAGCTGAACATTCTACCTACTCCACGTTATAGCTCCCAACATCATCTTGATCATGCTTGGATTATTAAGATAACAAGATGATTAATTTGCCGAGGTTTTCTAATTTCATACGTGTTATACTGTAATTGATACTCTTGGTGAAGACGAATCCTATCGATTGCCATCACCAAGAACAAAACTTTTACGACGGAGTTACACGCGCCGAGAGACTCTTGAAGGGATCCGGTAACTTTGTCTCGGATTATGAAACAAAATCCTGGATTTAGCTCATGCTGCAATGATAATTATAAACCTTTAGGTCAGTCAGGAACTCCATGACTTTTACAAGCCGATCGCCTGTCTGATTATCAAGATATTTATGATTGGAAATCGAAAACTAATTTTGCGTTTGCCAAACGGTTTTTATAACACTACAGTCTTTTGGGTAAAACGAGTATTGTAAAACCGGTCACTCAAAGATTTTTACTTTTTTAAAGGCACTTCTTGATCATTTTGAAGCGCGATTTTTTTTAGGGCTTCAATATTACACCATTTCACAGACACTGGTAGCACGTAGGGTCGTGCATCTCAGATTTAACATTGTTAAACAATGCCTTTAACTGTCTCCGCAAGAAAGCCTTCCGAAGGCCATCACAGCCGCGCTTGTTGGCGAGCTCGCGCGTGAGTGTGTTGCTAGTTTTTTCCTTAATGGAAGGGGAGGGGGTGTTTCAGAAATTGTTTCATGTATGAAATGGGTGTATTGTAATCATTCCTAGAATCATAAATATTTGTAACCTATTCCTTATATTTTCTGTACGTACCACCAGTGCTGTCAAACACTGTTCCATCTATACAGGTGGGTGTTCCCGCCTCACACCCTACCCACACATCGTAGATAGGTGCAGCAATCGGATTATCAGGCGCGCTGACCGAGCCAAGGCCGTTGATGTATGAGGACACTGCGTCGTACTCCTCTTGCGACGAAGGGACGAAGAGTTGAGACTTTGCATTGGTACATACGTTTATGGCATACGGCGTTTTCACCATCCAGATATTTCCCAGGATTCGGTAACACCTGTCTCCAAAATTCCACCAGCCTTCATCGCATCTGTAGGTAACCTCTGTAAATGAATGCGATATTGAGTTAAACTAACTTTGTGTTTAATGAACTTAATCTGCCCAACTGATTTAATGTTGGTGGCTTGAATTTAGCTGCATATAAAAAAATATTCAAAGTTTATGATACCGATCACTGATATGGAGCTCTGTATCTGGGGCGACGATAGAAATTTAAATGGTGCGGAGATTGACCTATATATACTCGCACACACACACGCACATACACACGCACACGCATTTATATAAATATATATATATAAATATTTTTATATATATAACTACTATTGATAAATTGGCTTCATTTGTGCTATTGACATTCATAAAATCCACGTGATCAAAGCTGGACCAATAAGTGCATTGCCCAAATGAAGAATATGAAACAAAGAGATAAAGAATACGATTAAATGATTCTCACGGTGATGACAATGAGTAGTCCTCGTCCTACGCTGTTGAAAAAATACACATACACAAAGGAAGTTTCAGAAATTAAAAAACACACAAGCCTAATGACGAAGTTGAATTCACTTAGACGTTATTTGATGCACAATGATAGCATTGATTTGACAAAGTTCGAAAAAATGAAATGTGTAAGAAATAAAATTGAAAAAAAAACTATAAAATCGACGGGAAAATAACAAATAAATCTGGAACGCTTTAAGAAACATCGAGCGAGATGTATCAAAGCTCATGTAAAGTTTTGGTGCCAGAAGAATATTGGTATGAAACGTGTTGAATTTAGTCTCACTTTGTTCTCCCGACTTAAAGGACTCGTTTGCGAGATCATTTAATATGCTATCTCAATATGATTTACAGTGAATTTCAGTGAAAGTAAGTAGGCTCTTACAAGCAAACTAAAATGTAATATGCCCTCTTCTCCCTTTTTCCATTTTCGAGGGAGGGGACGGAGAGGACGGAAAGACTCCGGTTGCCCTCCTGGATCCACCACTGAACAGAAGGGTTTTATGGTATTGGCACCAAAATAGTGTGTATCATATAGTTAAAGCACATATTATATTGAAGCACCTCTTTCCCCTGATCATGTCCGATATGAACGCTATGAAAAAACCTTATCCCAATCATTTTAATATAGAATAAAGAATCAATTTCATACTATTTTTCATTCAATTTCGTCCCGAAACTCATAATCTTGCCCATCTTTATAGTCATCGTCTTTGGTTCTTCGTTCATTTTCGGACTTTGCCCAATCAATTTCATCATTCACATCCTATTTCATCAAAAGCAAATCAAGTTCGTCATCCTCGGCTGCCACCGTAAAATAGTTTTAATCAATTTCGTCATTTAAAAAAAGGATTTAGTGGTCCAGATATTCTATATAACACACCATAATTGACAGGCGTGAATACAAGTCAAATTTTATCTGAAATCTCGATAAAAATCAACCTAAACTACCATTCAAAATTAGACATTATGCAATGTAGGCCTACCAGAAATACATGTGATGAATAATATAAGATTTCCCGGCCAAATTCGCGAGTTTGTCATTCAAATTTATTTGTCTTGCGTTCAAATTCGACGGTTTTAGTGGTGTCGGGTATATCTCGGGTTTATATTCCTTTTTCTAGATTTCAAATCTATGAAGTTTTCGTTAGAATCTATGTATGTTTCATTCCAATTAATGAACAAAGTGCTTCTTTCGCTATTTGGTCATTCGATTTAGCGCAACACGATTTTCTGACATCGCGACAGTGTACTTCTAGCATTCTAATTCATTTGGAGCATGCAAATTAGCACTTTGTGCACTAAAATTAATGGTCAATATACATTTCTCGTTTATTAAACACTTTTTATAGCTCATTCTTTTTCTTTCAAGATCGTTTGTTCATGTGTATTTCATCCTATTTTATTTTCTTGCATTTATACTCTTTATATACTTTTAGATTTATCAGATATTCATCAGCCTTTAAGTTTGATTGTTAAAAAAAAGACTTACATCTACGGACTTGATGGTCTCAATATTTGTGTAAATTTTCATGTAAGGAAGTTGTTTGTCTTGTGTTGTGCTTTTGTTTTAGTTCTCATTTACATATTTCGTATTGCATGACTTATTGTTTATTTAGAAAGGTGTTGTAAATGTTTTATATTATGTTTTATATATCGATTGTTGCATTACATTGTAAAGTGATTATAACTATGTCTATAAACAGAATATTGATGTACATCAATGATGTTTAATAAATACAATACAATACATCATATTATTTATCACAATTTCATTATGGAGGAAGTGTACAATATTTTGACTGGGGCAGGTGTTTTTGTATCCCCACTTTTCCGGGGTATATGAACATTTCCGTTCAGAGATGCCATATCCCTTGATTTCGCCCCTTCTTTACCTAATGTCTGACTACAAACATAATATGCTTTGTCCTCAAAATTAATAAATTGAATAACAGAAAAGACCTCAATGGCAAATCATGTATTTAATTGCATTTTAATTGCAGTTGTAAACGTGGGTGGCATTTCTTCCCCCTAACATTCCTAACTTGAATAAACATAATTCGAATACGAATGACAGGTGTTAATTTGAATGATAAAAATGACGCCTCGACAAGTGACGATTAATTTGAATGCTAGTTGAGCAGTTTCTAAATTGAATGACAGATCTATGAAATCCTTCGACCAAAATCCTAAATTAAATACAAAATCGGGAAAATTTAATGATAATTGGCATGGCAAAGCTGATCTGCGCTAACTTAAATGCAAAGTAAATGAATTCGAATGACAAACTCGCGAATTTGGCCGGGAAATCCTATATATAATTTACTGTTCATTTTAACACGTTTTTTTTAATTCAAATGCATCTCCGTGCACTTCAATTCTTCCAATTCGGAATCATGGTAATATCAAAGTTAAACAAGTAATTTGTAATTCAAGTTTAACTTAGTCAATAGTCAATCAATTTCAACACTTGTCCATTCATTTTCGTCAGATTTTATTCGAATTCGTTTCACCTGGCGGTCCGCCGCAGAATGTAATAATCGAATTCGTTTTCTTGCAACTTTGGTAGATTCCCATTTAAATGTAATAACCCTTGTGAATTTTAATCATATTCCATTTTAAAGAGTACCGATCTGTCTAATGATACCTTATTTATAACTCTGCTGTCCCGGCTGAATGAGCAACAGGCTTTGAAAAAGTTTTGTCAAATTTCTCTTGTACCGAGTCTGGGCTAAAGCAATCAATGTGGGTCAAAACTCAAAGCTTAAGAAGTGATATTTAAGTCTAAGAAAAATAGTTGACATAGTCATATTGATTTTGGGCGATTGAATAGAAAATGTAACAATGTCAACTCAGACTTGTGAAAGTGCTAAATTAAAAGCAAAACATTCTCTCTTTTTTGATAACACAATATTGGCTTCTCTCGCATCCCTTGTTTAAGGAAAGCGTTGACATTGAGTCATTCGAAATGGACAAAGATTACTTGAAATGAAATCTTTGCAATGACAGTATACTGTAAATTGCATTGATAGTTATCAAAATTATCATCATGACTTTCATTCTTGCTTTTACTGAATCTTCTGGTTAAATAAATTTCTGAGTTTTTATGCGCTGTTCGAGACAAATAAGTTGTGCACTTTACGAAACATGTGAAATGGTGCAATGGACAAGTGAGCAGAGAGATCTTAAATGTCATGAAACAAGAGGTTAGTAGGCTATTAAAATAATTTAAAGTTATCCGGCAGATTAAAAGTAGGTCTTGTGAAAACGCAAATATATCGGACCAATTTAAATGAAAAAATCTGAAGTATGCATGAAGGAAACCATAGTAACACATGCAGATGACCTGACCCACATTCGGTGCAACAGCCCAAGTTTGATAGAAGGATAATTCGACGGCACTTTTAAAAATCCTAGTGCTCAGTCATCAGTAGCAGAAAAAAAAATAGAATAGGGTATCATTAGGCAGAAAACAAGTTATCCTTTACAATAAAATATTTGTCAAGGTAGCAATGACAAAAAGTTTTCAATTATAAGCTACGAAAATTGTTTACAAAAAATATTGTATACGTACCGTGTATACATTGCAGGAATACACACATTTAAACATTTTCCAAACCGTCTCGCTTGGCCACAGCTGCATTCGTTTTTAATTATTCGTCTCTCAAACTCTCCATTTACCGAGATTAGTTTCGAATATGACACAATTTGATCGAAACAATTATTGTCGAGTTGTTACCGCAAAATGCGTTTTTTTAAAGCTGAAATAATTATGCCTTCTCATGTTTAACACTTTAGGTCCGTTTAACAACATTTTATTCTATCTGGATGAAATTCCAAATAACCAGCAACATCTATGAACATTTATTTACCGAACCTCTTGTGTAATTTTGTTAATCAGTATTTAATTACTATCAAAAATTTCCTTGAAGGACCAACAAAATAATTTAAATGGAGATGGTTTGCAAGATAAAAAGAACAGCAGAGATATTAATTTTCTTCAAAATCTTTTCTGTGATATGAAATAAAAAGAGTTTGGAAAATTTGACTTACCTTTTGTTTGTACATTTGATGTGAATCCTGTCAAAATCGCAATCAAGATTAGCCCAATCATGCTGGAGGAATTTATCAAGGTTCCAGGGAGTTTTTGCGACAAAAATCTGACCTACCTCTCATGAAGTAAGCAACCTGAAGTGTGTTCTTAATCAGATTCTCCCTCCTTTTATTGTGTGCAGGAAAGCTCGAAATTAATTTAAACTGGGGTTTATAGTCAAATCCTCTCTTACGGAAGGGGATTTGGTGACAACAGGTACATTCATTAATACCACAGCTAACTCAACCGTAGCTAACCAATTAATTAAGTCAATTTGTATAGCATGAGAGTTGTAGGGAGGGTAGAGAGAGAGAGAGAGATAGAGATAGAGAGAGAGAGAGAGAGGAGAGAGAGGAGAGGGGGGGGGGGGCACAGAAGAGAGTTTAACGAAGAGGAAAGAGACTGAAAGAGCTCAAATAATTTACATTTGTATAATAATATTACAAGACATAAATAGATAAAAATGATAAACAGATAAAAGAGGGAGAGAGAGAGGGAGAGAGAGAGAGAGAGAGAGAGAGAGAAAGAGGGAGAGGGGTGTGGGGCTTTGGATATAATGCTTCTATAGATGCACGGGGAGTGCAAGAGAACAAAGTGTGTGTATGTGAGATTTTGAGCTTTAGAGTATGTGTGTTGGAAAAATAGAGAAAGAGAGTAAGAGTCATTTCTGCTAAATAAAAAGGCAATGTATCTGTAGATGCATGTGGATCTATCCTAGTTTAAGTGTGAAAGTGGAAAAAATATGGAAGATAAGAAGAGAAGCAGGCAGTGTAAGTGAAAAATAAGTACACATTTTTTTATTTCGAGCATTCGACACGCACGAGTTTCCTCTGCAAACAGGCAAGGAAATTAAGCGTAATTAATTGACTGATTTTTAAAGGATTATACTCTATACAAATGTTATTTATCTTCCGTCCTCAGGTGGAATCTTCAACGTCACCAACAAATCGTGAGATCATCTAGCGAACTCTAATAGAATGGCGATGAGTACAAATATTTTGAAAACCAGTCAGTCACTGTATTATGTATATCTCATGGACCTTTCATCTCTTTCGATTTTCCTCCCTTCCCCTTCTCTTTCTCTCTCCCTCTCTCTCTCTCTCTCTCTCCTTCCCCTTCATGTGTCTTTCTCCCTCCTTCTGACTCCTTAATGCATCATTGATTTGACAAATCTATAATTACCATTCAAGTTTTGATCACGAATCATGAGATTCAGAATCTGAAAAAAAGTAAATTTCTACAAAGCTATCTTTTTCTGATAACATATTTTACATATATGTTGTTATATATGTTATGTTTTATAAAGTATTGATGTTTTTTGTTCGTGTTATAAAGCCAAAACAGAGAACTACAGCTGATCTAACATTTTTTAAATGGAGGGTATCTCAACATAAAAAGTTCTTCTTTTCACCTTCTATGGTCACGTAGTGGAAAGTACGAAAAGTTAGTAAATATAAAAGCTAGGCCTTTTCCATATTTTCAAAAGCTATATTTGACTGATTTTGAAGCTCTTCAGCCCATTCAAACCAAGATTCTGGGTCAATAATTCATGAAGTTGTTTGATAAATGCAGAAATAGGTGGAGCAGATTTAATTTAATTTCATGATTAAATCCCTCTGAACTGAATGGAAGATTTTTAGGCTTGCACTTTTATGATTGATCGCTAGCCTCCTAGCTTCCATGTCTGTTTGACGAAAAAAAGAAACATTGAGAAGCGGTTTGTCGAGCAATCCCATTATAATTAATACATTTATAACTATTCCAAGGACACGTCATACCGTATTCTCTCTGCCCTCTTTAATTAACAATGTATCAACAATAGTTTTTTAAATAAAAGCTGAATCAAATCAAATCTAATAATCCATACAGGGAACAATATATACAAGTTGATATAAAGGATATAAAGCTCTTTATTCATCGGAACAAATCAAATCAAGGGATTTTTACCTCTAATACTACACTTAATTTTCAAATCTTTCATAAGAAAGCAAACGAGTAATATTGTTAACACATTCATGCTACCCTTATTAATAAACACACACACATATATACAGTGTGAGTCAAAACAAAGTTTACACCTCGAAAATTGCTAATTATTTAAAAAAATCATATATTAACATTTGTTTATGTTGTTTATGTGATGTTTGAATAAAACAATTGGGATTTGGTATTAATTCGGTCTTTGCAGATCCAAATAACATACCTGACAAAATTAATCATGCCACACATATCAAATATCGAATATCAAATATCAACGAACACTTGTGCGCGTGTGTGTGGGTGTGTGTGACTTTGCCCTTTGCAAAAAGCATATGCAATGCATTTCATTTGATACATTCAATTCATTCTCTCACTCCGCTAATCCCAACATAATACATACTGTAGGCATCACTTTGGCGCAAGTCGATTTTTGCACTCTCGCAAACAATGTCTCCTGTTCATCCAAGCGTGAACACATACTACAAGAAAATGATACCAAATGATTTGGGATAAAACACTCTTTTATAACATGTATAATAATTTATTGTTCATAGATGATTTTAAAAATAATTATCAATTTTCTAGGTGTAAACTTTTTTTTGACTCACACGGTATATATATATATATATATATATATATATGAAATATATTTCTGATGTATTTTAATACACAGACACACACGCACGCGTGTCTCCTTCAACACACTCACTTTATGAACTTAGCATATTACCTCGTTTCCCACATATTAGTGTTCCTTCTTTACATTCAAAATTTAAAGCGGATTTCAGACTAAATTGTTTGATTTTATTTAGTTATATTTGTTCATTTTTAAAGCAGGTTTGAAATATGCTTGACACACACACCCACAACCAAACTCATGCACACATACACCCAAAATTGTCATCACAATTCCTATGACAAAATGCTAACAATCTTAAAATGATACAATAAAAAAAAAATGATAATATGGTTAATAACTGAAATATTAACTGTTTAAGTTGTATACAGATGAAATGATTTTATCAGTCATAACAAGGATAATCAATCATACAAAATTGCGTTATTGTCTATAAAATGATTATCTGCTTGATTATAATCATGTAGTCTAGAAAAAAAGACTTCAAATGTTCATTATATACACGGACGGACAATATTTTCATTACTTTGTACAGTTATCTAATCTATAAACCATATATTTACTGTTTCATCATTCATTATACTAAATCAGACATTAGGCTATTGCCCACGTTCGTTATTGAAGTTACAATTATATTTGTTACCGTTTTCTCCTAACCATATTGGTGTTAATGTCTTATCATGCTCATGTCCAACCAAAGTGTAAATAATTGTATATGGCTCCTTTTTCCGTTTAGAACCAATTTGAAAATGATCTAATGAATAAATAGTTCCATAATCTATACAAGACCATTATATTGAAAGAAGGCTTTAAATCGCCAAATATATAGGAAACACTCAATTTATATCCATAGTTGTTGTCTTTCCGTCATACAAAATAATACTTGTTGGCTATAATCTTTAAAATTATTTAAGACTAAATCGTACGAATTAATTACGTATCACTTTTTTGTAAAGTGATAATTTGTTGTAAACACCTAAGGCATGTAAAAGAATGCCTTTAAAATGCTCGACTTTATATGAAAAAAGTTGCCTAGGTGTACTTCTTCCATGGCCTTGAATTAGGAGTGAATTAATTGCGAGCTATATCATATACATTCTCATGTAAATATATGACAAATGCAGTTTCAATAAGAATACCTAGGCCCTACATTCTTGAGCTCATGGAAACATCATGCCTCTGCCTTATGAATGCTCTGCCGCAAGCTATCTACCAAGTTATATATATGTATGAGATTATTCAGCCAATTTACATTCACATGCCCCCCATGATGATAGTCAGTCATACAAATAATTTGATAATAATTTTGTTTACCCAGGGAAGCCCCGTCAGCATCAGGGCTGTTCTTCATGAGGACCTTGCATTTAGTAGTACCCCAGCATTTACCAGGTACCCTTTTACAACTGGGTGGAGATTGGCAAATGTGGAATAATTTCGTGCCAGAGGACGTTAGTGTCGGGCTAGGATTTGACAGTCAGACTCAGACTCACAGTCAAGTGATACCACGACCGCAATACCACGACACCTTCACCTCCTTATTGCAACATTCATGATCATACTACAGTAGTAACCAGGCGCGTACGCAGGATTTTTTCAAGGGGGGGGGGGGGGGGGGGGGGTTAACATCGGGCCGAAAATTTCGCAACGACTCAGCCAGCCGCTGAATAAGCGGGGGGGGGGGGGGTAAGAGGACATTTTTTGGTGTCTTTTTTTGGTCCCAACAAAATCGCAACGACTCAGCCGACCGCTGAATAAGCGGGGGTGGGGGGGGGGGGGGGGGGGGGCAGAGGACACTTTTTTGGTCTCGAAATTTGAAAATTTGACATTTTGCTCCGTTGGGGGGGGGGGGGGGGGTAAGGTCACCTTTTTTAGGTCAACTATGGGAGTATTTTTTTATTTTTTTTATTTTTTATAATAAAATAAAATACAAAATCTTAAGGGGGGGGGGTTTAGGTTTTTTTTTTTTTTTTTTTTTTTTTTTTTTTTTTGGGGGGGGGGGGGTTTACACACATAAAAATACCAAAGGGGGGGGTTCGACCCCCCAAATCCCCCCCCCCCCCCCCCTGAGTACGCGCCTGGTAGTAACTATGATGACAAAGGCAACTGCCAGCCAAAAAACTCAATTTAATATAGCATTATAGTGACAAGTGGATCTTAATGTAGTTTGAAAAATCTATCACCTCCATTAAGTCGATATCCAGGCTATCAAAATCCAGGAGTATTCTGATATAAGTACAAAGAACTAGATCTTGATAAACATACCTTAAACATACATATGAATTTCATTTTTTAACCATATCAATTTTGTTCCTATGAAGCGAAGTTGCTACGTGACCTCCTAGACTTTTACATACCATGATATCCAAATAATTATCTTGTTTATCGGCAAGAAGATACAATTTTTTCTGGCCCGGTCAGATTTGTTAAAATTCTTTGTGATTAAAGTAGAATGTCCTATCTTTCAAAAGACACTATTAATGTGACGTTATAGTCGATACTTGCCAACATGATTAGAACATGATACTTTTGCAATCGTTAGTTCTAAACCTGTCATGCCCATAGCAGTCGCACTGCTAACGAAATGAAAATGGCATCATGTATGACCCGCACCTCCATCCCAAAGTAAAACCTACAACATCAATTCACACTTACATACACGCGGACAAACCCACACGAACACGCACACATGCAAACACCCGCCCACACCAAAATACGCAATGTTTGTTATTTACAGAACATAAAGTCGAAGTCCATATATCTAGACCTAACCCATTGCAGTTTTCCCCTTTAAATCTTACAAATAATGCCGTTTCGTAGATACAGTGTGAGGACGATCAGAAAAATTGCCTTGGTACCATATTTGTAAAATCCATTAAAGTGAGTAATGGTTAGGTGCTCATGAAAGTAAAATAATGCAGTGCGCCGAGGTTGCATTCCACGATACACAGGTGGTAGTATTATATCTATCTTTCCAAATCAGATAGTTGATTTTACGGATCCAGCCGGTGACGAGGGAAGGGTTCCAATTCGTGAGAATTTTCTGAGCGTCTATAAGCAGGGGGGGGGGGGGGGGGTAGTGCGCACTATTTTTTACTCGACAATCAACCCTCCCTCAAGAGCAAAAAACAACAAAGTAAAATTGTGGTAACCATCTTTTTGTTTGGGGGGGGGGGGGTGGGGGGGGGCCTTCTTCTTTTTGTTTTTAAAGGTCAAATTTTCGTTACCATATTACCCCCTGTACCCGCCCCTGATGTTTTATTCTTGAATCCTGGTAAATCCTTAAATTTTCCATTTCTTGCTATTAAGGAAATCTACGGTTCATAATAGGAACACCCTTCCTCCTCTTGGAAGGCACTATAGTGCTCATGGTCTCGGGTACTGGAGTTGAGATCACAGACGCCATCTTTGAAATTGAATGAGACGCAGTAGTCCTCCTTCAAGCACTCAGCAGCACAGCGGGTCTTGGACTTCTTGGGGACCGTTTTCTGCGTGAACCCTCGGAGACAGCGGTTAGAGAGCGGTGACGCAGTATATGTGCTGGGTCGTGTGACGGCGGCTGGAGCTATAAGTGTACATAAAAAGTATACCATTCACAATTGAGTAAGCATTCTGATAACTAAAAATAATTATTAAAAAAAAAAAAAACAACACATAACACACAACAGAACCCCCCCAAAAAAAACAACAAAAAAAAAACAACACACACACACACACAAAACAACCAACAGAGAAATACTCGTTTGTGCTCATGAAATTCTTTATATCGTGTGAACTCAACTCGCTTCTTCAAATTGATGGCTTGTCTACTATACATAATATGATATTTTTGCAATTTTTGGTATTCAATATCTAGCTCAACTAAATGAAAATGATCCAGTTCCAAAACTATTAATACAAACAGCAAGTAATGCGTGCAATATTTAATTTAATTTGTTGACACTTTTTTCTGTCATTCTTTTCTTCATTCTGAAATGAAGTACCAACTGGCCACAAACTTTCTATTATGAGAACGCAGCAAATGGGACTTGGAACAAAATGACTGGAGAGAATGTAAACAAAATATCATAAATATTCCGTAATGATTTATTTTGTATTAATGATGTCGTTATCGTTGTTTATGTGTAATACTATAAATACTTTTGTTTATATAGGCCTATTTGTTTACATTAAAGGGATTCACAGAACACCTAATTTAATACTGAATGGACTACCCTGTTTTTTGTGATACGAAGTAAATAAATAAAAAGTATTATACACCCCTAAAACACTGAAATGTTTGACTGCTTGAACCTTGAGGTGTGTGCAAAGTAATTTGCAACCTATCTTAAAAGTTCACATTACCTTCACAGAGTACTTGATGTTGCGCCGTCGCGCATACGTCTGATTGAAGTCCGTCATATTTATCATAAAACACACAGTCTTCATCAGGAGAGTGAACATATCCGCTTCCCCACCATCCTATCAGAGTACAGCATTCAAAAACACGACATCCACATGAAAGAGATAAAATTACATCGGGAGATCAGTTTTGTTGTGGAAAAAGATTTCATTAATGGCATATTTATCGAGGAGTTATTTCTGGATAGTCTATCGATAATATAAAAGTTGTGGAAGGTAAGATACCGACAATGAAACATTAAAACTTATAGAATATAAAACATATTGTACGTGACACTGTCAGTTGAGACGATGTATTTATTTTCTTATGTAATGTCTGCCTATCAAAATAAGTTGTCAAACAATTGCATGATGGACCCTCAAATTCAAACGGCATGTCCACTCCAAAAATTACTTACTTTCAATAGAAGCAGAAAAATCAGACAAATTAATCAAAACAAGTTTGAGCAAAATCGGATTACTAATGAGAAAGTTATGAAGTTATAATGACATGACAAACTTTGAAAATCACAAGACAAATTGACAACTCACTTACAGACTGGGATGTCATTGCCTCACTATCCACTAATTGTTTTCTTTTTATTGATAATATAAATTTCCAATTTCCCCCCTAAAAATCTGATTTCCTCACACCATCATCCACGTTATATTGATAGTAACCCATAGGAAAGTGAAAAGTATGCCGCAGACCTGCGGCAGACTTTTAGTCTGCGGCAAAGAGTATGCCGAAGTATGCGGCAGAAAGAAATTTTGCTGCAGACTTGCCGCATACCAGTATGCCACAGGAACAGTCTGCGGCAGATCTGCGGCAGGATGAAATTTTACTGCAGACTTGCCGCATACCAGTATGCCACAGGAACAGTCTGCGGCAGATCTGCGGCAGGATGAAACTTTGCTCCAGACTTGCCGCATACTAGTATGCCACAGGAACAGTCTGCGGCAGATCTGCGGCAGGATGAAACTTTGCTCCAGACTTGCCGCATACTAGTATGCCACAGGAACAGTCTGCGGCAGATCTGCGGTAGGATGAAACTTTGCTCCAGACTTGCCGCATACTAGTATGCCACAGGAACGGTCTGCGGCAGGGCGAAACTTTGCTCCAGACTTGCCGCATACCAGTACGCCACAGGAACAGTCTGCGGCAGGTCTGCCACAGAAAAGTGGGAAATTATACAGTCTGAAGCAATGCTATAGGCGGCCATTTTGTAGGACATGCAGTACCATATGAGGTTGCAGGCTGAGCCCATGATCTTGTAAATTCCTGTGTTAATTAGCACTGTTAATTGTCTTTTTAGCTTCTGTCAAACCAAACAATTTGCTTCAAGTTCAACTGGTACCATAAGAGGAATTTATTACATAAGAGGAGACTGAGGAATTAACAGACTGTTTAAACTTTTTTGTTGTGCCATATGTGATCTTATCTTCAGCCCCACTAACTCACTTTTTTGTTGTAACTACCCAAGATGAAAATCCAATTGAAACTAATTGAACACCAATTGAATTTTCAATTGGTTTCAATTGGTCTCAATAGGTTTTAACAGGTTTCAATGGGACTTTAATAGGACTTCAGATGGTTTCAATTGGTCCAGATTGTCCCTATTGGACCAATTGGGCCCATTGGCCCCATTGGCCTATGCCCCATTAGACTTTAATGGGACCCAAATTGGCCTGAAGTTGGACTTCAATTGGTCCAATTGAAACCAATTGAAAACCTTTTAAAGGGATATGGGGCAGATTGGTCCAATTGAAATCCCATTAAAGTCTAATAGGGCCAATTGAAACCAATTGAAACCAATCATCTCATGCATATTCATTATTACTTTACACGTGTGACAGAAAAATACATTTATCATGATTTGTTAAGCAAATTAAGACAATGCTCAACATTTTTGTGATTTCTATTTTCCTTTTGCCATTATTAACCAATAGATTATTTTGTCTGATCATGTTACAATTACATTTACGTTTAGCAATAGATTGATAGATTGATATTTATTATATGATTACTAACCAAGAAACAATATACATATTTATTATATATATATGTGTACGAGCCTGTGTCACTATATATGTTACTCTTGAATACACTTCAAATGATCTATGTGATGGAGTTAATACAATTGAGAATATAATATACCTAATTGGTAATATCGATATTTATATACCTCACTTAAGTAATCCAGCAATCTGATTGGTCGAAATTGCATTCATAAACTTTAACTGTTTAAATTCGCAGTAACCATGGTTTAAACAGACCTATTTTTCCAATAACCATGGTTATTGGGAAAATAGGTCAGTCTCCATGGTTACCCCATAGGTTTACATGTTAACAAATGGTTTGAGCGATCGAGGATACAGTACGTGTGCGAAAAATTGGTCGGTATTTTCATACAAGACAAGACAAAAATGGCTCAAGAATCTCTCCCAAGATTTCAACTTACCAAATGCAAGACTCGCTGACAGCAAGAACAACAAAAAGGGTACGTGAAATTATCCATAAACATGTTCGTTTAGTTGCTGAAAAAGCATAGACGTATAGACTCTAGACGAAAATAGATCTAGTTGTCAGCGCACCCGATGTTGTGTGTTAAAATTATTCCCATAGAGATTGTACGCAATGCATTCCCTATGCAGTCTACGTGCATTCCGCGACCATGCAAAAAAGGTCAAGTTTTTTTTTCAATTCGAGATTCAAACCTTTATAATCTGTTGTGATCCTGAAGGTGATACTCAATAAGTGAGGTCTCCATTTTCCCCACAGGGCCGGCCCACCCCCAAAATTGTAAAAATATCTTGCTTAGACTAGAATCTAGATCTAGTCTACTCTCAAAGATACACTCATAAAAACAATCGTGCAGATAAGGTGGTGTCATTAGTTGACTCTTTTGTTTTCGGCATATAAAAGTATTAATGACTGCTTTAATATTCGAGAAATAGTTGTTTTTATACGCTCTCGGGAAGGTTACAATTGGGCTATTGCCCTCGGCACGCCTCGGTCAATAGCACAATTCTAACCTTCCCATGAGCGTATAAAAACAACTATTTCTCTCAAAGCAGTCATTAATACTATAATATTGGTATTACCTAATTGGTAATATCAATATTGCCAATATCGATTATGAAGTATCAATCAGTTTATCACTGGTTCTTCTACATGCATACTTTATTGCCACGTACTGGATATGAAAGAGTATGCGGCAGGTCTGCAGCAGGTTTATATGAGATATGAATATTCATGATGAAGAGTCTGCGGCAGGTCTGCAGCAAGTCTGCGGCAGACCTGCCGCAGACACTTCATCATACTGAAAGAGTATGCGGCAAGTCTGCAGCAAGTCTGCGGCAGACCTGCAGCAGACTCTTCATCATACTGAAAGAGTATGCGGCAAGTCTGCAGCAAGTCTGCGGCAGACCTGCCGCAGAATCTTCATCATACTGAAAGAGTATGCGGCAAGTCTGCGGCAAAACTAATTTGCATGTAAAAAAAATGACTGTCTGCGGCAGGTCTGCTGCAGATCTGCGGCAAGTCTGCCGCAGGATTATGCGGCAGGCTCATTTCTTTCCTATGGCAATATGTTTTTGTGTGGAAGCACTAATATATAGTATGTTTTTCAGTTAAATCATGAAAAATGTAAACTTTAAAAAAAACTGTTTATATAAAAATCAATGATTATGAATATACAATCTTCAGAAAAATGATTAATTCTTCAAAGTTCATAAAAATTATTAATTCTTCAAAGTTCATAAAATATTTTGTGAAATGTTATGCACACAATATGATACAAACCATATAGCCTGGGCAAAGGCATTGGAAAATCAGGTTTTGGGGGATATAAAGGGAAATTGATGGGATAAAAATATATTATGCAGTAAGGCAATGACGGCACAGACTGATAACCAACTTGGCAATTTGTGTAGTGATTTTCTCAGTTCCATAGTTTTCCATACTTAAACAAAAATCATAACTCTCTAATTAGTTATCCGATTTTACTTAATTTTGTTTTGCTCTGTTTCTCTTGTTCTTCTGCATCTATTAAAAGCAAATTATTTTTGGAGTGGACTTAGCCTTTAAGGCTCTTTTCACGATGTGTGTGTGGGGGGGGGGGGGGGGGGGAGGGGGGTGGGGCGACGGGCCCGCCCCTGGACTTTTACACATTTATTTTAATAATAATATAGGATTTCCCGGCCAAATTCGCGAGTTTGTCATTCAAATTAATATGTCTTGCGTTCAAAATCGCCGGTTTTAGTGCAGTCAGGTATATTTCGGGTTTATATTCCCTTTTTTAGTTTTCAAATCTATGGAATTTTCGTTAGAATCTACGTATGTTTCTTTCAAATTAATGAACATTGTGCTTCTTTCACTATTTGGTCATTCGATTTGGCGCAACACGATTTTCTGACAACGCGACGGTGTACTTCTAGCATTCTAATTCATTTGTAGCATTAAAATTAGCACTTTGTGCACTTAAATTGATGGTCAATATACATTTCTCGTTTATTGCACACTTTTATAGCTCATTCTTTTTCTTTCAAGATTGTTTTTTCATGTGTATTTCATCATATTTCATTTTCTTGCATTTATACACTTATACTTATTAGATTTATCTGATATTCATCAGCATTTAAGTTTGATTGTTAAGAAGAAAAAAACGACTTGCATCTACGGACCTGATGGTCTCAGTATATTTGTAAATGTTCATGTAAGGAAGTTGTTTGTCTCATGTTTCATCATAAATTTATCATAATTTCATTATGGAAGAAGGGTACAATATTGTGACTGGGGTAGGGACTAGAGTCAACAATTTGAACATGATTATATATAGTTAGCCATGTCTTTAGCCATCGATCTGCTGGCGGGCAAGTAAACTATGAAACTCTTTAAGAAAAACAGAGGGGTGTGCTGGGTATAAGAGACGATATGAATTACTTTTGTAAAATTCCGAGTCTGTAGTAAAAAGGGGCGATTGAGGGTACCCTCAACTTTCCCGGGTATATGAACATGTCCGTGCAGAAATGCCATATCCCTTGATTTCGCCCCTTCTTTACTTTATGTCTGACTACACCCATCTGTATTGTCCTGAAAATAAATAAATGGAATAACAGCTTAGACCGCAATGGCAAATCATGCATTTTAACTGCATTATTTAAAAACTGTAAAAGTTTGTTGCAATTCTTCCCCCTAACATTCCTAACTTGAATAAAAATATTACGAATACGAATGACAGGTGTTAATTTGAATGATAAAAATTACGCCTCGACAAGTGAATATTAATTTGAATGCTAGTTGAGCAGTTTCTAAATTGAATGACAGATCTATGGAAACCCTTCGACCAAAATCCTAAATTAAATACAAAAACCGGAAAATTGAATGATAATTGGCATGGCAAAGCCGATCTGCGCTAACTTAAATGCAAAGTAAATGAATTCGAATGACAAACACGCGAATTTGGCCGGGAAATCCTATAATAAAAATAAATAAAAAATGTTTTATATAATTATGTTTAGTTAGTGCTCACGCTTCCCCCCCCCCCCCCACACACATTGAGCGCAATATTGGTCGGCGCGATTTTCAAATTGTAGGCCCCCCTATCGGCAAATCCTGGATCCGCCACTGGAAATGGGTGTATAGTAATCATTCTTAGAATCATAAATATTTCTACCCTATACCTTATATTTTCTGTACATACCACCAGTGCTGTCAAACACTGTTCCATCTATACAGGTGGGTGTTCCCGCCTCACACCCTACCCACACATCCCAGATAGGTGCTTCAATCGGATTATCAGGCGCGCTGACAAAGCCAAGACTGTTAATGTATGCTGTCACTGCGTCGTACTCCTCTTGCGACGAAGGGACGAAGAGTTGAGCCTTTGCATTGGTACATACATGTATGGCATACGGCGTTTTTGCCATATAGACATTACCCAGGATTCGGTAACACCTGTCTCCAAATTTCCACCAGCCTTCGTTGCATCTGTAGGTCACTTCTGCAAATTTAATAATAAAGTGAGCTTGTAACTTTACTCTATTTTTGTTTTGTTTTGTTTTATTTCTACAACATCGTGATATCAATTAAACCTATTCACACAGGTACATGGTCAAATCTCGTCCAGATATGAAGCGTAAATCGTGGTGTTTTCGTCTTTGAAAAAAATGTATAAATGAATGGCAATTATGACAAAGGTCCCACTCGTATTTACTGATCTGTTTGTTATACTATACATCAACGTGGAGCCCATTGCACTTATGTCTGCATCAAAATAAATATATTAAAAAAAAAAAAAAAAAAAAAGGCGCGGTTTACCGCGGCATATCTGGACGAAGCTTAAAAAGGAGCTACACAAAGAAAATTCACTAACAACTCATAAATAGAACAAATTACATATGGATGGAAAGATTTTCTCTTGAAAAACACGACCAATTTGCTGAGAAATCATATAGATATCATGGAAAGGCGTAAAATGCAATTTTTCAAGACCCTCCTTAGATCCCCGAACGCCCCTGAACGTAAGTCAAACACACAAGCGTAGCGAGCTCTAAATAGTGACGTCACACACTGGACGAACAACTCAGTGCCGTGTAGCAGTATGCAGCTAGCCAGCCGTGTGCCGTATGTGACGTCACAAATATTGACGCTCTACAAAGGACCGCTGAAGGCAGAAAATCTGGATCTCAAAACTAACATTTTTGAGAGTTGATTACTGCGGGCCCCAAACATATCTTGAAGAAAACAGTTGTTGTATTTGATCGGCAAGGCTTCCCCTTCGCAATGATATGAGTTTTGCATCAATTCAAAACACTTTTGATTCTTCGTGTGGTTACTTTGAGAGTCTCACAAAACAATAAAAGCACAATTTTGCCGACGTCCATTGGAACTAGTTTGAATTTAGATGAGTTTCAAGGATATGTCAAAGAGCTTTTTTAGAACTTCAGACGACCATTTACGCGAGACTAAATTCCTATGGTACGGTTGCCCCTGTCTCTGAATTTCTTCTGGGTAACTGGAGTCGATTTTTATACATTAGTAATCAAATTAAAATGGAAGGGCACAGGGGACAATTTGCCCCTTACAGTGGTTTAAAAAAAAAAAAAAAAAAAAAAAGAGAAAATGGGCTACGGTTTAGCAGGGGGGGGGGGGGGGGTGAGGGAGGGGGGGGGGGGAGGGAGTAACTTCCCTCTTTGTTTCCGCCCTTTGCTGAACTATATGCATTATCGTAAACTCTTGTGTTTTGCCCCTCCTAAGTTCAAGGCCTTAGTATGCCACAGATGTGCATGACATATTCAAGTCAAGATGTGGTTGGCTACTAGTTTAACTTATCTCAGCCTCTATATCGGAAACCGGCTAAGTACATCAAACGCTGGCCGGAATGTAGGTAGATTAAGCGAATAATTATATTTCTGATGGTTTGAGAATAATCGGGGTTTAAATGAGATAAATGTGAATTTTTTAGAGTCGACATCAAATTTGGAAATCTGCGACAGAAAATCGGGTTGTGTTTGCATGATTTGACTCATGATTTGACTCACTTCTACAATAAAGTGTTAATCTTATTCACGTTTTCTTTTAATGGTCAGACGGGATATATTATACTGGCATGCAAACTATAATGTTAGAAGGCATGACAGGATATGGTGTTTCCAAAATTAATAGAAAAGAAATAGTAAAAAAAAAATTATTTAGAAATTTTCCGGTATCATTAAGAAATTATAAGGAATTGGCAATAGGTATGTCATTTAATCATTATTAATGTCAAAGTTGCTTTTTATACTCTTTTGTCTGAAAATGTCATTATCACATGTTCCATTATTCATCTGTTTCCTTTCTTTTTCACATAGGCCTAGACCAAGAAACAATAAACTAAATTTGAAAAGTAAAATTTACTTACCTTTAGCAGCCGACATATCCGATAAACAAAAAGTATAGAAGAAAACGAGCTTCATAAGCCTTGACGCCATCTGTTTCTATGTCCTTGCTCCTGATGTGTGTGCTATTATTTGGTAATATAAGATTACAAAATACTCCGAAATTGTAAAATAAAGAAAGTGCAACTTCCTGAAAACGGTTCTAAATGGGCTGTTCAAATTATTTCAAAGACGTGATGGTAGCCTGTATCCATGATCCACGATCAAGCGTCCAACCCCGATGCCTCGAGAAAGAAGAATGAGATATTTTATCGATATCAAATATGTTCATCGAATAATGTTTTTAATAAATTGATATCACGGTTGTTGATCAGCATGAAAACCGCATTCATTAATGCGACAAAGGTTTTCTTTTGTTAGGCATGCTACAAGAGAAAGTGTCAAAAACATAATTGGATGCGCATCCCGAACGGCAATTGACTTTCAATTTGTTGATGAGATGTATGAATACTTGATGAGTAATCATCACAGCTAGAATAATGAATATTTGATCCAAATTGGATCTGATTTTTTAAAAAAAAGGCATTTGATATTATAAATGAGCAGACAGCGACGGCTTTTTTTTACTATCACATCATTCTAATCAATGTACAAAATATCATTGTGTTTGACCCGAATAAGTTTAAATGAAAGTTCACTCTCACGATGCTAAAATGGGCTTTTTTGTTTCCATGACTTTCAATTGTAAATGAAATGGTAAAAATAGAGTCTAGGTATTCCCTCTATAAGTGCATGGATAAAAGTAGCCCCAAAAATCAAGATTATGGTCGTTTTTCACCCATCTTACTGCATGGAGGGTCAAGAGAAACAGCTCATAACAAAATATAATAACACCTAAAAAACCATACTGACTTGGGCTAATCGTGAAACCGAAACGAGTGGTTTAAATGACTACTGTTGTTGTAGGTGCATAATTTTTCTTTTCTTTCTTCCATCGTTTAAAACATTTTTTATTCCATACTATACCAATCAATTTTAGAAATATAATACAGTTGTTTTCATCTTGACATGATTCAAAACATTTTCATTACGTAGATTGTACGATTGATGAAAAAAATACTTAAATCAATTGTAACACACAAAAAATAACCCCATCCAACCAAACACACTACTACCCCCGACCATGCGACATACACAGACGACACACACAACCCGACCACACTTCCACACATATATCATACACTGTTTATAGCCTCCTCATAATACCCAAAATGGCTTTCAGAAGGTGTCGTCACACGAACCCACACACACCCACATTACATACATTGAACATGACCATATCCTCCCGCGCATAAAACTGACAACCATAACTCTTAAAGGTTATACAAAGTTTTGGGAAATTTTGAAAATTGGCTGAATAGTGATTCTTTACAATTTTGATATATTTGGATGCCCCTGTGGATGTATTAAGCACTAGAAATTAAGCCCCTAAAACACTTCTACTTTCGAGATAAATTGAATACAAACATTTACCGGTGCTCCTAAATTTTGATGAATTTCAAATAGCGCCTACGGCCATACAATGGTAGCTGCGACCATGAAAATCTCAGAATATGTAGTTGTGATATATAATTTCCAAACGGGAATAGCCAATCGGTCGATTCTAGTCAAGATTTATAGCTAAATTAATATATTGACCTTGAGAGGGAGCTATACAACATAAACAATTTATTATTATAATTTCATCACTTTAGACTCGATTTAAACCGCGACAACGATCATTGAATATACTAGGATCGCATATGCTTCCAATATGTTCATTTGAACCAAATTCATGACCCCATACCAATACTTTGTATTACTTTTAACATAATCATGATAACGTTCATCATCACAACATGGTGTTTTCACACTGACAAAGACACATTAGAAAGTTGGTTGTATTTATTCCACGTCAAAATGTTTAATATATCAAGTGATAATGTGAAAGACCTCGCTACGTAAGTTTATCAAATTTGTAAATAGAAACAATAATGAGAAACTTCTCATGGCTTGCACACATGTCAGATTATCATTATACCATTCTGAACAATAGAGCCTGCACATTAAGTTTACCAAAAAAATCATTTTAAGCGTCGGGCTGGAGCAGGGCAAATTGAGTGCACGGTGTGCACCACACAATTGTTACGGGCCACTCTAACCCAACTAACATAGCCTTTTAAAACATGAATACACCTCTACTTATTAATATTCCTGCCTCTGATTTTTCAGAAAATCTCTAAATTGACCAAAAAACTATAATAACCATCCATTTTTACAGATCTCACGCTTGCTGGGCTACGCCCCTCGAAAAAAGGTATACTGTCACGTGGCTTGATGGCGTATTTGACGTTATTGCGGGCATGTCCGATTTCATAATTTCATAATTTCATGATTAGGAATGATGAAATTACCAGAAACGTACTGGGATTATCAAGTGCATATTATTTTTTCGGATAAATGTCTTTTTCCCCCAATTAATATCATAGTTTGCTTTTTAAAGACATTTTAATGTCTAAATCACCCTCCTTTTCACCGGGGAGGCTCCTGCGGTGACGTCGTATGCTATTGCGCAATACAGCCCCGAAACTGGGTCGTCATTTTTAAAGCCAGATTCGAGAATTTTTGATGATTTCTAAGAAAAATCATTGTCATGTTCGGAATCCCCGTCAAAAATCTTTCTACATGTCCCTTTTCCCCATTTTTTTAAAGCCCGTTTTGGTTAGAGTGGCCCTTTAAGCACACAATTGTTTGGTACTAGCAACCTTGACAACTTAGCGATTATGACGTCACACTTCAGTAATCAATTAAGAGGGGAGAGAGCAACAGAGAGAGAGAGAGAGGGGGGAGAAGGAGGAGAGAGGGATGAAGATGAGATGGAATTAGAGAGAAAGAGAGAGAGAGAGAGAAAGAAAGAGAGAGAGAGAGAGAGGGAGAAAGTGAGAGGAAGGCGAGCGGGATAGAGATTGAGGGGGATTAGGCCAAGATAGAGAGAGATAGAGAGAGAGAGAGAGAGAGAGAGAGACGAGTAAAAATGAGTCTACAGTAAATAGTGTGACACTAACATTTCCTGTAGCGAGTTGGTTTTAAGCCTATTTCGTCTTTCGTCGTTCTCCTCATTACGTTGGTTGCATCACTGCATAACAAGTTTTAATAGATATGAAATGATTTCATCAGTCATAACAAAGATAATGATTTATCGCTCATATAAGATTGCATTTTGTCTATAAAATGATTCTCTGCTTGATTATAATCATGTAGTCTAGAAATGACTTGAAAAATTGTTTACTATATACACGGACGGACAATAAATACATGTAAACTTATTTATTTCTATAAACCATGTTCTTACCTTTTCATCATTGACTATGCTAAATCAGACATTATAGGCAATTGCTAAAAAATATAATCTTTACCGTATATTTTCTCACAATATTGGTGTTTATGTCTTATCATGCTCATTGGTCCAACCGAAGTGTTAAGAGATAAATATGACTCATTTAATTTTCATTTTCGAACTAATTTGAAAATTATCTGATCAACACATAATTCCATAATCTAGACAAGACAATTATATTAAAAGTTGGCTTTAAATCGCCAAATACATAAGCAAACACTCAATTGACATCCTTCATTTTTGTCTCTCCGTCATGCAAAATAAAATGTTGGCCATAATCTTTAATACTTCTTTAAGGCAAAATCGTACAAATTAATTACCTACCACTTTTGTGTATAGTGATAATTTGTTGTAAACACCTAAGTAAGGCATGGGAGAAAGTTCCTTAAAAATGCCCGATTTTATATAAAGAAAGTTGATTAATTATGCTACATCTATGGCCGTGAATTATGTGAGAGCTTTATCATGTATAACATCATAGAAATAACACAAACGCAGCTTTGATACGAATGCGTAGATCCTACATTCATGAACATATGAAAATAACATGTCTCTGCTCTTGTAATGCTCTGCCGCCACCTCTCTATGACGTTGTACATGCATCAGATCATTCATTATTACGTGTATATGCCTCCTCATGAATATAATCAGCTATACTCAACATTCAACATAATCTAATAATAATTTTGTTTACACCGGGAAGCCCCGTCAGCGTCACGGAGCTGTTATTTTTTAGGGCACTGCCTGCAGTACCCCGGCATCTGCCAGGTACTCTTTTTGCAACTGGGCTGGGGTTGAACGCTAAACCCATGATTTGAGAGTCAATTGAATAAACCGCAATACCCAAATATTAATGATTATACTACTATGATAAAAGAGGCAACTGCCAGCAAAAAAACTCAATAGTTTGAGTACAAAGAACTAGATATAGTCATGCCCCGTGTCATGCTTACCTCAACGAGACACTTTTGTTCCGTTATTTTTACCATGTAAATTATGTTCTTTCAAAGATTTCGCAGGAAGTTGCTAAATGACCTCTTTGATTTTTCACACATCATGATATCAAAATAATTCTCCTTGTTTTTATTTTGTAAAGGGTAAGGCCATTATCGGCAAGAAGATATATAATTGTCTGGCCCGGTCAGATTAGTTAAAACTCTTTGTGATTAAAGTAGAATGTCCTCTCCTTAAATGACCCAATTATTTTGATGTTGGTCGATAGTTTCCAATTTGAATAGAACATAATACTTATGCAGTCATTAGTTCTTAACCTGTCATGCCTATATCAGTTAATGGAATGAAAAATGGTATTACTCGCGACTCCATCCCAAAGTAAAACTAACAACAGCAATACGCACTCACAAGTACAGACAAGCACACCCACACGCATGCACGCACACACACCCATATTAAAACATACAACGTTTTAAATGAAGTCGAAGTCCATATCTAGACTTATACCAGGACAGGCTTTCCCTTTAAATTTAACAAAATAAAGCTAGTTCGTAGATAGAGTGTGCTGATGAGCAGAACAATGTAAAACCAATTGAAGTGAGTAATGTAATGGATAGGTGCTCATGAAAGTTAAATAATTCACTGAGGATGCATTCCACGATACACAGGTGGAAGATTCTTTCCAACTGGGTAAAGGATTTTATGAAGCATCTCCATCTTTTGGGAACTTTGGGAAGTTTACAAAGTGGAATGTCTCCATGTTAAAAAGATCTGAAGATATTTTGGGTCTTTTAAAAACATATACTAACTATGAACTGGTCTATTATACTCACTCTCGATTAAACACTAGCTCTTTTTCGTCGTTTAAATTCATAATACAAATCTCTATGCCCATTTATCTTTCCAAAGCAGAAAATTGATTTTACGCAATCTGTTTTTCGTACTATCAAAGTATTTTCTGGAAATTGTGTTTATGTATTAAAGGAGCCATAATTGTCGAAATGAACTTGCAACATTGCAAAATTGGGGGTCATTTTCAACTCCGCTTAAGATCATGCGCAACTGCACATTTCATTATGAAGTGACTTCATATTTACCACATGAACAAGTCTTGCAATTGTGCAATGCATTGATTAAAATAATTAAAATATTGCACGACACCTAAATGTATGATAATTTTTGAAGAAAAATAAATTGATTATCAGATGCAAATCACCAGGGAAAGTCTATTTGAGCGAACTCGTAACTGATAGCTGTGCAGTATTTTATGTCTTAAATGCTGGAACGAGGTTGAGGTCCTCCTCTTCGAAGGCACAATTCTATCTAAACCTTTACCGGAGCTCAAATTTCTCTTTTTAAGCTGTTTGACTAATTCACTATCGGTAACTCCTTAAATTTCTTATTTCTAGTTATTAAGGAAATTTACGGTTCATAATAGGAACACCCTTCCTCCTCTTGGAAGGCACTATAGTTGACCTCGTTTCGGGTACTGTAGTTGAGATCACAGACGCCATCTTTGAAATTGAGTGAAACGCAGAAGTCCTCCTTCAAGCACTCAGCAGCACAGCGGGTCTTGGACTTCTTGGGGACCGTCTTCTGTGTGTACCCTCGGAGACAGCAGTTAGAGAGCGGTGACGCGGTGTATGTGCTGGATCGTGTGATGGCGGCTGGAGCTATAAGTATATATAAAAGGTATAACATTCACAATTGAGTTAGCATTCTGATAACTAAAAATAATTCATAAAAAACTAGATGGAACTTCGACGGCGCGCAGTCGAAAATGATGCCTCCGTCATAGAGCAATTTTACAAACCAAAACAGAAGAATTTTTCAAATTAAAGTTCAATTGTAATCCATTAACAGGTTCTCAGAATATCGTGATTACAAGCAATTTCTCATATACATATATGACCCTTTGATCTTTGACCTCATGACCCTAAAATCCACTCAGTTCATTGGCTCTGTAAGATGTCCTGAGTTAAATAGTAATCCATCTGTCAGTTCTAATGAGAATGCGATCACAAGCTATTTTTGCATACATAATGAGCCGCATGACCTTTGACCTTGACCTTGACCTCATGACCTCAAAATCTAATCAGTTTATCGGCTCTGCAAGTAACATACATGATCTAAATTTGGCAGGAATCCATCAATCGGTTCTTGAGATAACGCGATCACAAGCTTTTTCTGCATACATAATGAGCCCTGTGACCTTTGACCTTGTGACCCCAAAATATAATCAGTTCATCGGCTTTGCAAGATACATACGTATACATGACCAAAATTTGACAGGAATCCATCAATCGGTTCTTCAGATAACGCGATCACGAGCTGTTTTTGCATACATAATGAGCCCTGTGACCTTTGAACTTTGACCTCGTGACCCCAAAATCTAATCAGTTCATCGGCTCTGCAAGATACATACATGACCAAAGTTTGGCAGGAATCCATCAATCGGTTCTTCAGACAACGCGATCACGAGAACGGGACATACGTGCGGACGGACGGACAACCCGAAAACATAATGCCTCCGGATACTTCGTAACGGAGGCATAAAAAGACCAACAAAAAGAACCCCCCTCACACAAAAAACACACAAAACAACTAAACAGAGAAATTATCGTTTGTGCCCATGAAATTCTCTATATCGTGTGAATTCCACGCGCTTCTTGAAGTTGATGTCTTGTCTACCATACATAATATGACATTTTTGCAATGCCTCTGTTAAACTTTAAACAAATCTGAATGGTTTTTATATTTAAAAAAGAAAAAAAAAATTGCTATTAAATATCTAGCTCAACTAAATGAAAAGGATACAGTTCCACTAATATTCACACAAACAGCAAGTAATGCATGCACTTTTTATATTTTAATTTGTCGACACTTTTTTCTGTCATTCTTTTCTTCATTTTAAAATGAAGTGCCAACTGGCCAAAAACTTTCTATTGTGAGAACACAGCAAATGGGACTGGGAACAAAATGACTGGAGAGAATGTAGACAAAATATCCTAAATATTCTGTAATAATTTATTTTGTATTAATGTTGTCGTTATCGTTGTGTATGTGTAATACTACTTTTGTTTATATAGGCCTATTTGTTTACATTAAAGGGATTCACAGAACACCTAATTTAATGCTGAATGGACTACCCTGTTCTTTGTGATACGAAGTAAATAAATAAAAAGTATTATACACCCCTAAAACACTGAAATGTTTGACTGCTTGAACCTTGAGGTGTGTGCAAAGTAACTGCAACCTGTCCTAAAAGTTCACATTACCTTCACAGAGTACTTGATGTTGCGCATCCGGGCATACGTCTGATTGAAGTCCTTTAGTTTTATCATAAAACACACAGTCTTCATCAGTATGGTGAATATATTCGCTTCCCCACCATCCTATCAGAGTACAGCATTCGAAAGCACGACATCCACATGAAAGAGATAACATTACATCGGGAGATCAGTTTTGTTGTGGAAAAAGATTTCATTAATGGCATATTTATCGAGGAGTTATTTCTGGATAGTCTATCGATAATATAAAAATTGCGGAAAGTAAGATACCGACAATGAAACATTAAAACTTATAGAATATAAAACATAGTGTACGTGACACTGTCAGTTGAGACGATGTATTTATTTTCTTATGTAATGTCTGCCTATCAAAATAAGTTGTCATACAATTGCATGATGGGTCCTCAAATTCAAACGGCATGTCCACTCCAAAAATTACTTACTTTCAATAGAAGCAGAAAAATCGGACAAATTGATCAAAACAAGTTTGAGCAATATCGGAATACTAATGGGAAAGTTATGAAGTTATAATGACATGACAAACTTTGAAAATCACAAGACAAATTGACAACTCACTTAGAGTCTGGGATGTCATTGCCTCACTATCCACTAATTGTTTTCTTTTTATTGATAATATAATTTTCCAATTTCCCCCCTAAAAATCTGATTTCCTCACACCATCATCCACGTTATATTGATAGTAATATGTTTTTGTGTGGAAGCACTAATATACAGTATGTTTTTCTGTTAAATCATAAAAAAATGTAAATTTGTATAACCTGTTTATATAAAAATCAATGATTATGAATATACAATATTAAGAAAAATGATTAATTCTTCAAAGTTCATAAAATATTTTGTGAAATGTCATGCACACAATATGATACAAATCATATAGCCTGGGCAAAGGCATTGGAAAATCAGGTTTTGGGGGATATAAAGGGAAATTAATGGGATAACAATATAAAATGCAATTGATAAATAGTAAGGCAATGACGTCACACACTGATAACCAAATAAGCAATTTGCGTAGTGATTTTCTCAGTTCCATAGTTTTCCATAAAACAAATCATAACGTTCGAATTAGTTATCCGATTTTACTCAATTTTGTTTTGCTCGGTTTCTCTTGTTTTTCTGCATCTATTAAAAGCAGATTATTTTTAAAGTGGACTTAGCCTTTACGGCCCTTTTCACGATGTTGAGATGGTCGGGTGGCGAACCCACCCCCCCCCCCCCCCGGCCGCCATTTTTTTTTCCCAAACAGGTTTGCCAATGCTAATATTTCCGGTCATCTGTTTGGCTGATATGTTACGTCATTAGCAATGACGTAACCGTTATGATGAGTGATAGGGTTATAGAAATCATGCAGAATCACTTGTCATCAACCCATCGTTGGCTCAATCGGTTAGGTCAGCGTAATACTATCTCAGAGTTGTGGGTTCAAGTCTCAGTTTATTCTGTTTTTTTGCCTTTATAAATAGTGAGGCAAAGCAATAAAGAATCAAAGTCTAATTGTTTGTGACCTCTTTCCAAGCTGCTAATGACGTAGAACATATCAGCCATTGAGAAGAACGGAAATATAAGAAATTGCAAACCTGTTTGGATTTTTTTTTAGCCCCCGGCCCTCTTCCTCCACTGGTTTTTCTCAGAGTTCAACGGGACCACAGCAGATAATGTTACTTGGCGCATTGGTAACCGTCACTTAAGTTACCTTCACGAAATAAATCATCAACATTAGAAACTTGACAAATTTACCTACTCCACTATAAAGCTCCTAACATCATCTTGATCACGTTATGATTATTAAGATACAAGATGATTAATTCGCCGAGGTTTTCTAAAATCATACATGATATACTGTAATTGATACTCTTGGTGAAGATGAATCCAGTCGATTGCCATCACCAATACCCAAAACCTTAGTGACTCTTAACTTAACTTATCTTAACTGGGGGGGGGGGGGGGGGCGACGGGGGGAGGGGCCGACGGGCCCGCCCCCCTGGACTTTTTATTTTATTTTATTTTAATAATAATAATACAACAAAAAAAAGGTTTTATATAATTCTGTTTAGTTAGTGCTCACGCTAATCTCCCCCCCCCCTACTGAACACAATATTGGTCGGAGCGATTTTCAAATTGTAGGCCCCCCTATCGGCAAATCCTGGATCCGCCACTGGAAATGGGTGTATAGTAATCATTCTTAGAATCATAAATATTTCTACCCTACACCTTATATTTTCTGTACGTACCACCAGTGCTGTCAAACACTGTTCCATCTATACAGGTGGGTGTTCCCGCCTCACACCCTACCCACACCTCGTGAATAGGTGAAGGAATCGGATTAGAAGGCGCGCTGACAACGCCAAGGCTGTTGATGTATGCTGACACAGCGTCGTACTCCTCTTGCGACGAAGGGACGAAGAGTTGAGCCTTCGCATTGGTACATAGTTGTATCGCATACGGCGTTTTTGCCATATAGACATTACCCAGGATTCGGTAACACCTGTCTCCAAATTTCCACCACCCTTCATCGCATATGTAGGTTACTTCTGCAAATTTAATAATAAATCGATGAGCCTGCAACTTTACTCTATTTTTGTTTTGTTTTATTTCTACAGCATTGTGATATCAATTTAACCCATTCACACAGGTACAGGGTAAAACCTTGTTCGGATATGAAGCGTAAATCGTGGTGTTTTCGTCTTTAAAAAAAGGTCTAAATGAATGGCAACTATGACAAAGGTCCCACTCGTACTCACTGAGCTGTTTGTTATTAGATACAGAAATGTGGAGCTCATTGCACTTATAAATATTATGTATAAAAATGAATAAACAAACAAACAAACAAAAACGGCGCGGTTTACCGCTGCATATCTGGACGAAGCTAACATGCTAGGAGTCCACTGGGCCGGCGCCAGTTGGTGCCAGTTCGCGCCAAAGATTATGTGATTGGCGCGTAGTGGCTCGCTGTGGCGCCGAATTAATGTCCGCTCGGCATGTGTCGCCAAGTGGAATAAACTGGGTGCCATATGGCGTGCGCCAAATGCCACCCGGCTTGCTCCAAAATGTTGCGCCAGTTCGCGCCAGTTTGCGCCATTACATGGCCATTTGATTCCAAAATTCACCCTGTTGGCGCCATTCGCGCCAATAGACGGCTACTTTGCGCCACTTAGTGATTAGTTTGTGCCAAAGGTCGCCAAATTGGCTTGAACTTGCCGCCGCTTGGCGCTACTTGCCGATTAAATAAATACCGGCCATTGGCTACCTGGTTCAGACCCTCCTCAGCTGCTGTATGAACAACATCTCTACTAAATATTTACAATTTTGATATGTCTGAGGCTTTTGATAATGTTGGAGTGATGATGCTGCTCCATCAGAAGATGATGAGAGATGCTGAGGTGGCCACTGCCTATCAACTTATGCTGGCCAATCCTGAAGAAGAAGAGCCTCCTAAGAAGAAAAGGAAGCACAACTGGTGGTTTAGACCCATGCTCCACCCACAGTTGAGGGCCGAACGTGGACAGTACCACACTTTGATGGAAGAGCTGAGTGAGAATGACAGGAGGAAGTTCAAGGACTACACCAGGGTGTCCCCAGAGATGTTTGATGACCTGTTGGTCAGGCTTACAACCCACTTGCAGAAGAAGGACACCCACATCAGGAAGGCCATTCCCCTGGTCTCAAGTTGTCCGTCTTCCTGCGCCATCTCGCCACTGGGGCCACCTATGCCGAGCTGTCTTACAACTTCCGAGTGGGCAAGGAAACCATTCAGACGTCTGTCCCTGATGTAGCCAGAGCGCTAGTGGATGAGTATGCTGCAGAAGCCCACAACCAATAAAGGCTGGCTTGAGGTTGCAGGTGATTTTGAAGCCAGATGGAATCTTCCTCACTGTCTGGGAGCCTATGATGGAAAGCACATCCGTCTCCAGAAGCCCAACAAATCAGGCAGCCTTTACTTCAACTACAAGCAGTTCTTCTCGGTTGTCCTGATGGCTCTGGTAGATTCAAAGTACCAGTTCCTGTGGATCGATGTGGGTAGGGTTGGCCATCAGTCTGATGCCCAGATCTACAACAACAGTGAACTGAAGGAGTGCATTGAAGCTAGCACTTTAGGCATCCCAGATCCAGCTCCTCTTCCCCATGGTGATGAAGAGCACCCTATGCCGTACTTCTTCGTGGGAGACGATGCCTTCGCCATGAGGACGTACATGATGAAGCACTATGGCCGTCGTAACATGGACCAACAGCAGAAGATCTTCAACTACAGGCTGTCCAGGGCAAGGCGTGTGGTTGAAAATGCCTTTGGTATTCTGGCTTTGCGGTTCCAGTGCTTCCTTGGCCAGATGAGACAGGAACCAGACACAGTCCGCCTGCTCATTGAAGCTGCCGTCATGCTGCACAGCCTCATCAGGAAGCACTATCAGGCACTGGACGTCCGCATGTTGGACCAGGAGGATGCCCAGCACAACCTCATCCCTAGAGCTTGGAGAACTGCCGCGATCACTGTGAGAAAGTCCTGCGATGCCGCCCTGCTGTTATAGGCGGCAAGTGGCGCCGAATGGCGGGCAATCAGGTGGCATTTGGCGCGAAGTAGTCACCAATCGGGTGCCGTTTGGCTCGCGTAGTGGCGCAAACAAGGTGCCCCTTGGCGCCAAGTGGCGCCATGTGGCGCGAAATTTCATTGGCGCAACTTGGCGCGCGCCATTACATTCCAGTGGATTCCAATAGGCGGATTGTTTGCGCCAAAGGGCGATATGTTCGCGCCATTTGGTGCCACTTGGCGGACACTTGGCGCTGATTGCTCGATGCAAGTGGCGCGACGAAAATTTCAAACATTTTGAAATTTTCTTGCCGCCACATTCAAATTTGGTGCCATTACGGGCCACCACGAGCCAGTTGGGAGGCAGTTTTTAGCCACTACACGCCACTAGGCACCTTATTGGCGACACTAGGCGCCACAGTAAATTGCATTGGCGCAAACTGGCGCCAACTGGCGCCGGCCCAGTGGACTCCTAGCATAAGAGTCTCACGAAACGAGTTTTAATTTAAATGAGTTTCAAGGGGATGCCGACGAATTGTTTAGACGACCATTTACGCAAGACTATATTCCTATGGTCCGGTTGCATAGGCGCCGGAAGTGGGGCGGGGGGGGGGGGGGGGGGGAAGGGTGGGCCAGTTGCCCCCCCAGTCAAAAAAGTGGGGGGCAACAAAACGCATTTTTGCCCCCCCCCCAAAAAAAAAAAAACGCCCCCCCCCCCTCAAAAAAAAAAAGAAAAAAAAAAGGTGTAAACATGGTTTGTATTTTTAATCCAAAAGAACGTAACGATAATAAAAACCTGAATTAAATCACATATACAATTCCAATCAAAGAAAAAGGCGAAATACGCTTATTTAGAAGCCTTTATGTCATGGTCTGCAAAGTGGATAGGCTCGAGCCCCCCCCCTCCTTTTTAAAAAAGTATGTTAAGGAGAAGAAAAAAAGAAAGACGGAGAAAAAAATAAGTGACCTGCCAATGTCACAAATAAAGTATAAAAAATGCTCATCTGACCGTAATTAAATGCTTAAAACCTCAGAGCTTACGGGGGCTCCACCCCCGGACCCCACCAAGGGACCTAAGACGGGCCCCTGGATGCTCATCTGACCGTAATTAAATACCTAAAACCCCTTGGCTTCCGGGGGCTCTGCCCCCTGGACCCCACCAAGGGCCCTAAGGCGGGCCCCTGGATGCTCATCTGACCGTTATTAAATACCTAAAACCCCTGAGCTTCCGGGGGCTCTGCCCCCTGGACCCCACCAAGGGCCCTAAGGCGGGCCCCTGGATGCTCATCTGACCGTAATTAAATACCATGTTCCCTTGAGCTTCCGGGGGCTCTGCCCCCTGGACCACACCAAGGGCCCTAAGACGGCCCCTGGATGCTCATCTGACCGTAGTTAAATATTAAAACTTCTGAGCTTCTGGTGGTTCTCCCCCCCCCCCCTTGGAACACGTCAATTGCCTTACAGAGGGCCCCTGGATGCTCATCTGACCGTTATTAAATACCTAAAACCCCTGAGCTTCCGGGGGCTCTGCCCCCTGGACCCCACCAAGGGCCCTAAGGCGGGCCCCTGGATGCTCATCTAACCGTAATTAAATACCTAAAACCCCTGAGCTTGCGGGGGCTCAGCCCCTTGACCCCCTGACGAGGCTCATGCCCTGGACCCCACGCCAATTTACGCTCTACCTGATCGATAATACTCCACTTTGAAAAACGTTCCGCGGGACCGGCATGTAACGTGTAAGACTGGTGGTGATGCAGATTTTTCGTCTGCCCCCCCCCCCTTCCGAACTTTTCTTCTCACTACGTCACTGCCCCTGGAAAGTGAGCCCCCTGGAATGTTTGCCCCCCCAATCCCAAACTGCTTCCGGCGCGCCTGTCATAGGCGCCGGAAGTGGGGGGGGGGGGGGGGCAGGGTGGGCAGTTGCCCCCCCCAATCAAAAAAGTGGGGGGGGGGGCAAAACGCATTTTTGCCCCCCCAAAACGCCCCCCCCCCCTCCAAAAAAAAAAAAAAAGAAGCAGTAAAGGAGTAAACATGGTTTGTATTTTTAACCCAAAAGAACATAACAATAATAAAAACCTGAATTAAATCACATAATAATTCCATTCAAAGAAAAGGAAAGTTCACAGGAATTTAATTTCTTAAACATTGCGCATGCCATCTATACGGTATTGATCAATGGAGGTTTGTAAAATAGCGATACGCGCATATCGTTGACATATTGTGCGAGAATGGGGAAAACGTTTTTGTTATAGGGGTGAGAAGACATGAGCCCCTGAACGCTGGCGTAATGATGGGGGGGGGGGGTGTATTTCTTATTCGATACCAGTGATTTACAAATGTTGCTGTTATGACATGGTTTTCCGGTATTTTTTCTCCATTTTTTTTGTAAGTCCCACCTTTTTATGCGTTTGTTGGCAAATAAGAAATTCCCAAATTACAGTCGGACGAAAAATACGCTTATTTAGAAGGCTTTATGTCATGGTCTGCAAAGTGGCTGGGCTCGAGACCCCCCCCCCTCCCCTCACTTTTTGAAAAAGTACGTTAAAGAGAAAAAGAAAGAAAGACGGAGAGAAAAAATAAGTGACCTGCCAATGTCACAAATAAGGTATAAAACATGCTCATTTGACCGTAATTAAATACCTAAAACCCCTGAGCTTCCGGGGGCTCTGCCCCTTGGCACACGTCAATGGCTTTAAAGAGGGCCCCTGGATGCTCATCTGACCGTAATTAAATACCTAAAACCCCTGAGCTTCCGGGGGCTCTGCCCCCTGGACCCCAACAAGGGCCCTAAGGCGGGCCCCTGGATGCTCATCTGACCCTAATTAAATACCTAAAACCCCTGAGCTTTCGGGGGCTCTGCCCCCTGGAACACGTCAATGGCCTTAAAGAGGGCCCCTGGATGCTCATCTGACCGTAATTAAATACCTAAAACCCCTGAGCTTTCGGGGGCTCTGCCCCCTGGAACACGTCAATGGCCTTAAAGAGGGCCCCTGGATGCTCATCTGACCGTAATTAAATACCTAAAATCCCTGAGCTTTCGGGGGCTCTGCCCCCTGGAACACGTCAATGGCCTTAAAGAGGGCCCCTGGATGCTCATCTGACCGTAATTAAATACCTAAAACCCCTGAGCTTCCGGGGGCTCAGCCCCTTGACCCCCTGCCGAGGCTCATGCCCTGGACCCCACGCCAATTTACGCTCTACCTGATCGTTAATACTCCACTTTGAAAAACGTTCCGCGGGACCTGCAAGTAACGTGTTAGACTGTTGGTGATGCAGATTTTTCGTCTGCCCCCCCCCCTCCTCCCCTTCCGAACGTTTTTTCTCATTACGTCACTGCCCCTGGAAGGTGAGCCCCCTGGAATGTTTGCCCCCCCCCCCCCAATCCCAAACTGCTTCCGGCGCGCCTGATCATGATAACGTTCATCATCACAACATGGTGTTTTCACACTGACAAAATACACACGAAAAAGTTGGTTGTATTTATTCCACGTCAAAAGTTTTATATAATCAATTGATAATGTAAAAGACCTCGCTACGTACGTTTATCAAATTGGTAAATAGAAACAATAAAAAGGAAAATCCTCATGGCTCGCACACATGCCAGATTATATTATTCTGAACCAGGCGCGGATCCAGGATTTCTTAGGGGAGGGGGCCCAACTTTTTTTTTTTTTTGCTCCCAAAAATTTGAAAATCGCGCCGGCCGAAAAGTCGCTCAGTGGGGGGGGGGGGGGGGGGGTTGTGAGCACATTTTTTTTTTTTTTTATCCTCAAAAAAAATTTCAATTTGCACCCCCCCCCCCCCCCTTGAGCGCCGGGGGGGGGGGGGGGCCCAACCCCCAAAAAAGGTAAAAATCACGTGATTTTACATGATTTTTTTCTCAAGGGGGGAGGGGGGGCCCGGGCACCCCGGGCCCCCCTGGATCCGCCACTGTTCTGAACAATAGAGCCCGCGCATTAGGTTCACCGCGAAATCATTCAAGCGTCGGTAAGCATCTTATTTTTTCGTACCACGGCGAGCCCAGATTGAGCTCGCGAGGGAAACCTGCCCATGCGCACGTGGAATCCGGAAGGGTGGTCAATACGGTGATAGTAATTATACTAATTAATCTTTCATCAACTCATCGTTAGCTCAATCGGTAAGGACGGCGTGTTACTAACAGAACCTCGGAGTTGCCGTGACGGGTCAAATCTCAGTTTATTTAGTTTTTTTACCTTTATAAATAGTGAGGCAAAGCAATAAATAATCAAAGTCTAATTGTTTGTGACCTCTTTGCAAGCTTACGTTACGTAGCTTGTTATGTAAGAAAATGAGTTCATACTGAAATCTGGGCTCGCCGTGGTACGAAAAAAAGAGACGCGGTCCGGAGCAGGGCCACTCTAACCCAACTTACATAGCCTTTTAAAACATGAATACACCTCTACTTATTAATATTCCAGCCTCTGATTTTTTCAGAAAATATCTTAAATTGACCCCAAAATGATAATAATCATCCATTTTTCACACATCTCACGCTTGCTGGGCTACGCCCCTCGAAAAAGGGTAATAGGGCCACGTGGCTTGATGACGCATTTGACGTCATTGCGGTCATGTCCGATTTGGTAATTTGATAATTCATAATTAGGAATGACGAAATTGCTAGAAACGTACTGGGATTATCAAGTGCATAGTTTTTCTTTGGATAGATGTCTCTTTCCCCCTTAATTAATATCACGGTTTGCCCTTTTAAAGACATTGTAATCCCTAAATAGCCCTCCTTTTCACCGGAGAGGCTTCTGCAGTGACGTAATATTCCTTTTGCGCAATACAGCTCCGAAACTGTTTTTTTTTCTGAGCGTTCTGAGTCGTCATTTTTAAAGCTAGATTTCAGGATTGTTGATGATTTCTAAGAAAAATAGGTAATTGGTAAGAGTGACCCTACGCACAAAAATGTTTGGTACTAGCAACCTTGACAACTTAGCGATTATGACGTCACACTTCAGTAATCAATTGAGAGGCGGAGAGCAACAGAGAGAGAGAGAGAGAGTGAGAGAGAGAGGCAGGGAGAAGGAGGTGAGGGATGAAGATGAGATGGAATTAGAGGGAAATAGAGAGAGGGAGAGAGAAGTGAAGATTAGTCAATAGTATACAAATGATGCACAGGTTTGAGTGCGTCGGTAGGGATTGTGTGCACAAGGTACCTTTGAATGGTTTTAGACCAAATTCAAAGGTACCGCGTGCACACAATTCCACCGACCCACGAATTAAACCTGTGCATCATCCGTTTTTTAAGATGGGGCCCCAAAAATTGTCAAAAATACAAAATTGTGTTATTTTACAGATTTACCGGATGCATGGCAAAATCATGCGTCCGGTAATTTTTTTTGCCGGACGCATGATTTTTTTTACCGGATGCATGATTTTTAACTTATCAATAAATTAAAAAATAAAAATAAAAAATTGTCAGTGCACATTAAACTGTAAAAAAAAAAAAAAAAAAAAAAAAAAATTATAGAATTCCAAAAAAAAAAGAAAGATTATAATTATCAAAAAACACGAAAAACAAATATTTATCATCAACAAAAAAATTATCAAAAAAATCATTAAAAAAAAAAAAAAAAATCTTAAAAAAAAATTCTTAAAAAGAAAAAATTAGAATTGTTAAAAAAAAAAAGGATATCGGTGGTATCGATCGCCGATATCGCGTGCATCCAGTAAAAATAATTACATGGTAATTGACCGATCACATTGCAGGGATTCTTCTAGCCATCTTATAATAGATAATGTACCACTAGCATTTCCTGGGGCATGTTTGTTTTTTGGCCTTTCTTTTATCTGTCTTCCCTCTCCTCATGTGTATTTGCTCGTTACATATCTCATTTTATAAAGGTAAAATGACTAGAGGGAGAGAGCAACATAATAGAGAGAGAAAGAGAGAGAGAGGAGAGAGAGAGAGAGAGAGAGAGAGAGGGAGAGAGTGAGAGGAAGGCGAGCGGGATAGAGATTGAGAGGGACTAGGGAAAGATAGATAGAGATAGAGAGAGAGAGAGAGAGAGAGAGTAAAAATGAGTCTACAGTAAATAGTGTGACACTAACATTTCCTGAAGAGAGTTGGTTTTTAGCCTATTTCGTCTTTCGTCGTTCTCTTCATTGTGTTGGTTACATCACTGCATAACAAGTTGTAATAGATATGAAATTATTTTATCACTCATATACAATTGCAATATTGTCTATAACATGATTCTCTGCTTGATTATAATCATGTAGTCTAGAAATGACTTGATAAATTGTTCACTATATACACGGACGGACAATAGTTACATGTAAAGCTATTTATTTCTATAGACCATGTTCTCACATTTTCATCATTCACTATGCTATATCAGACATTATAGGCGATTGCTAAAAGAGTTACAAATATAATCTTTACCGTAAATTTTCTCACCATAATTATGGGTGTTAATGTCTTATCATGCTCATTGATCCAACCAAAGTGTAAAGAGATAAATGTGACTTATTTCATTTTCATTTTCGAACTAATTTAAAAATTATCTGATCAACACATAATTTCATAATCTAGACAAGACAATTGTATTAAAAGTAGGCTTTAAATCGCCAAATACATAAGCAAACACTTAATTGACATCCTTCATTTTTGTCTCTCCGTCATGCCGCAAACAAAAAAATTTGCCATAATCTTTAATCCTTCTCTAAGGCAAAATCGTACGGATTATTTACCTAATACCGTTGTGTATAGTGATAATTTGTTATAAACACCTAAAGCTAGAGCAGAATTCTTTAAACATGCTTTCCTTTACATGGAAAAGAAGTTGCTTAATTGAATTAGGAATTAATTATTTGCTAACTATATAATGTAAATACTCATGGAAATATATGGCAAACGCAGTTTCAATTCGAATACCTATAAGCCCTTCATACGTGAACACATGCGAACAACATGTCCCTGCTTATTGAATGCTCTACCGCCAGCTATCTATGAAGTTGTACATGCATCAGGTCATTCATTATGACGTTTGTTTGCCCCCTCATGAAGATAATCAGCTATACTAAACATTACACATAATCTAATAATAATTTTGTTTACCCGGGGAAGCCCCATGTGCTGCTCGTCATGAGGGCCCTGTAATTGTTCAGTATTTACCAGGTACCCTTTTACAACTTGGTGGATAGTGGCAAATGTGGATTGATTTCTTGCCAAAGGACCTTAGTGTCGGGCTAGGATTTGAACACTAAACCCTTGGATTGACAGTCAAGTGAATGAACCACAATACCACGACACCTCCACCTTCGTGTTGCAATAATCATGATTATACTACTATGATAACAAAAGCAAGTGCCAGCACAAAAATTCAATTAATTTAACCTAGCAATATAGTGAAAAATAACCTTAATGTAGTTTGACTAAATTTATCACCTCCGTTAATATCCAGGCTATTACATTTCAGGGGTATTCTGTTATAATTAAAGAGAACTAGATCTAGACATACATGCCTAGAAATACACATGGGTTTGATTATTTTACAATTTAATTGGTATCACATTTGTAAAACCCATTGAAGCGAGTAATGAATAGGTGCTCATGAAAGTTAAATAATGCACTAGGGTGCATTCCACGAAACACAGGTTTAAGTATTCTTTATAACTGGGTAAAGGATTTTATGAAGCATCTCCATCTTTTGGGGACCTTGGGGAGTTCACAAAGTGGAACGTCTTCATGTTAAAAAGATCTGAAGATATTTAGGTCTTTTTAAACCATATACTAACTAGGAAATGGTCTATTATACTCAATATCCATTAAAAAATATAGCTTTTTTTTGTCGTTTTAATTCATGATAAAAATCGATATGCCCATTTATCTTTCCAAAGCAGAAAATTGATTTTACGCAATCTGTTTTCCGTACCATCGCCGCACACATTATTTCAAAGTATTTTCTGGGACAGGTGCACTACGAAGTACTTGCATATACAAGGGGTGGTGTCACTCCATATATGCTTTCGCATGATAGTTGCACATTTGGAATTAAAGTAAAAGGGACAAGTTCTAACATGAACGCGACCTCTATTTTTGTTGGTAATGGTATGTTCATGAAAGACCAAAATATTTAAGAAAAAGGTTATATTTTCTTTTCGGGATGTTTGCAAGCATGCGCAGGGAATGGGTATGTACCTGTTTTTGTTTTTTTGTGGGGGGGGGGGAGGGGGGAGAGGGGTTATTTTGGGGAGAAAAATGTGGTACTTTTTCAATGATCAAAAGTAGGGTTACATTTGAAGCCAATTTTGTACTAATTGTATTTGGGCAAAAAGGAGTCATGATTGTCGAGATGAACTTGCAACATTGCTAAATTGGGGGTCATTTTCAACTCTGCTAACAATCATGCGCAACTGCACATTTCAATATGAAGTGATTATATATTTACCACATGAACAAGTCGTGAAACTGTTCAATGTATTTAATTCAATAAAAACAAAAAATGGCATGACACCTGCATGTATGACGATAAAGAAAACAAAATTGACTATCAAATTCCAAAACACCAGGGAAAGTCTATTTGAGCGAACTCGTAACTGACAGCTGTGCAGAATGTTTTGTCTTAAATGCTTGAAACGATGTTGATGTCCTCCTCTTCGAAGGCACAATTCTATTTAAACCTTTACCGGAGCTCAAATTTCTCGTTAAACTGTTTGACTAACTCACTACCGGTAACTCCTTAACTTTCTTATTTATGGTTATCAAGGAAATCTACGGTTCATAATAGGAACATCCTTCCTCCTCTTGGAAGGCACTATAATTGACCTGGTTTCGGGTACTGTAGTTGAGATCACAGACGCCATCTTTGAAATTGAATGAAACGCAGAAGTCCTCCTTCAAGCACTCAGCAGCACAGCGGGTCTTGGACTTCTTGGAGACCGTCTTCTGCGTGAACCCTCGGAGACAGCGGTTAGAGAGCGATGACGCGGTGTAGGTGCTGGATCGTGTGACGGCGGCTGGAGCTATATGTTTACATAACAAAGTATACCACTCACAATTGAGCAAGCATTCTGATGACTGAAAATTATACAAACAAAAAGAAAAACAAACAAACAAACAAATAAACAACCACCTTTCCCCAAAACCCACATAGAAATAATAGTTTGTGTCAATGAAATTCGATATATCGACGCGTGAATTCAACGCGATTTTGAAGTTAATCAGTCTGATCTACCATGCATATGTAAGTAAGTTTTAATACATATTATGATGCTTTTGCAATGTCTCTTTATAATCTTTAAAAACCTGAATAATTTTCAGATAATGCAAAAAAAAAGACGCTTTTGGTATTCAATGTGTAACTCTACAGAGTGAAAATTATGCAATCCCACTAAAATTCAAACAAACAGCAAGCATTGCGTGCAATATTAATTTAATTTGTTGACCCTTCCTTCCCGTCATCCTTTTCTTTATTCTAAAGAAAAAGCACCAACTAGACACAAACTTTGTGTTAATATTTCCTTATATATATTCCTCAAATGGGACTTGGAACAACATGACTGGAGAGAATGTTTAAAAAACACATCATGAATATTCCGTAATTATTTATTTTGTAGTAATGTTATCTTTGTCATTTTTAATGTGTAATATTAATTTTGTTTATATTTGTTCTACATCACATGGATTCATAAAAGAGCAAAATCAATTCCGAATGGACAAAACTGTTTGTTATATATACGAAGTAAATAAAAGGTAAATAAAGAAGTATTACATGGCCCCTAAACACTGAAATGTTTGATTGATAGAAAATGTGAAACTTGGGAGTTCAAGGTGTGTTGAAAGTAATCTGCACCCTATCTTAAAAGTTCACATTACCTTCACAGAGTACTTGACCTCGCCAATCCGTGCAGGACTGTGCTGTAATTCCGACACCTTTTTCATAAAGCACACAATCTTCACCAGCATAATGAGTATATTCACTTCCCCACCATCCTATCATAGTGCATCATTCGTAAAACACGACATCCACATGAAAGAGATAACAGAACATCGGGAGATCAGTTTTGTTATGGAAAAAGATTTCATTAATGGCAATATTTGTCGAGGAGTTATTTCTGGATACTCTATCGATAATATACAAGTTGTGGAAGGTATGAAGAGATACCGGCAATGAAACATTAAAACTTATAGAATATAAAACATATTGTACGTTACATTCTCAGTTGAGACGATGCGGGATGCATTTATTTTCTTATGTAATGTCTGTCTTTCAAAATAAGTTGCAATATAATTGCATGACAGGCCCAACAATTTATCTGTAAGGCCCTTTTCACGATTTTGAGACGAAGTCTTCCCTCTCTCCCCCCACTGATTTTTCTCACAGTAGATAATTTTCATTGGCGCATTGGTTACCGTCACTAAAGGTACCTTCACGAAAATCATCAATATTAGAAACTGGACATTCTACCTACTCCACTTTAAAGCTCCAACATCATCTTGATCATGCTATGATTATTAAGCTAACAAGATGATTACTTTGCCGAGGTTTTCAAAAATTCATACAAGTTATACTGTAAGGCTAACAAAAAAAAAAAATCATTTGGTTGTCCTCGACCGGCCGCCCGCTCGTCATTTTCGGGCTGCTCGTATTTTTTATTTATATACTTTTTTTAATTATTTTTTATATTTTTTATTTCTTTAATTTAATTGTTTTGGGGGAGCAATTTTAAATGCCAAACATACCATTTGATGCAGTTTGCAAGGATCAAAATGCGTCTCGTTGCCAGTTTAGGTCCTTTCAGTACGCAATTCTGTATTTATTAAACTTGCCATTGTTATTTTTCTATGTCAAAATACCGTTCATTCAAATCAGGTTCTGAGCACTCTTAAACTCATTTTAAAGCCCATCTGTACTAGTTTACAGGAGGGATTAGACCACCCTGCAAGGTCACTGGACACGTGGTTATCTCATCAAATCAGCTCACAGTTAACATAAAAAAGAGGACCAATGGTCACCTATTAGGCATTGTTTGCTATATACTGTAGAGGGCGCAAGTAGCTATAAGTAGTACTGTGGAGATTTAAAAGGTGCTGTATTTCAAAGCCAAAAATACTTTCTGTGTTGGTCTTGATATTCAGTGTACATTAAACTAGTCTTTCACCATATAAAAGTGTTTTATTTGTAGACTTTGTTTATTTAAATGCTTGACATCCAAATGATTTTTTTATTTTTTCATGGACAAATATTTATAAAAAAAAAAAATTAATAAAAAAAAGACACACAAAAAAAGAAAAAAAAAAAGAAAAAAAAGAAAAAAAGAAGAAAGCAATCGAGGACAACCAAATGATTTTTGGTATGGCCTAATTGATACTCTTGGTAAAGACAAATCCAATTGATTGCCGGCATCACCAAGAACCAAAACTTTTCCGACGGGTTGCACCCCTTTTGATTACTGAGTGACTCTTAACCGTCTTCGCAAAAATGCCTTCCCAAGGCTTGTTGGCGAGTGTTTTCCTCAATGGATGGAAAGGGGGGCGTTTCAGAAATTGTTCTACAGCAGTGGCGTACGCAGGATTTTTTTCAAGGGGGGGGGGGGGGTTTAAAATCGGGCCCAAAATTTCGCAACGACTCAGGAAAATCTGAAAATCGCGACGGCCGAATAGTCGCTCAGTGGGGGGGGGGGGGGGGGGGGGGGGGGGGGTAAAGAGGACACTTTTTTTTTGGGGGGGGGGGACTCCAAAAAAAATCGCAACGACTCAGCCAGCCGAAAAGTCGCTCAGTGGGAGGGGGGGAGGGGGGGAATAGGACACTTTTTCGGAAATTTTTTTCGAAATTTGAAAATTTGACATCACCTTTTTTAGGTCAGCCATTGGCATAATTTGTTATTTTGTTATTTATTATTTACTTATTAAAAAAGAAAAAAAGAAAAAGAAAATCAAAAAACATACACATACAAAAAACTCAAGGGGGGGGGGGGTTTAACCCAACCCCCCCTGTTACACCCACAAATGTAATAACGACCCCTCCTTATTTGAAATAACCGGGTCTGGAGTAAAGACTGCGCGCTATACCCATGCTTTATTACAGGGTTTTAGTTTTGAACAAATTCGACAAAATATCACTTCAAATGTATTACATTTGTGGGTGATTCGAAATTATTACATTTGTGGGTAAAGTGGTTATTACATTTGTGGGTGAAATTATTACATTTGTGGGTAAAGTGTTATTACATTTGTGGGTGTTATTACATTTGTGGGCGTTATTACATTTGTGGGTGTAACACCCCCCCCCCCCCCCCCCCCCCCCCTGCGTACGCGCCTGTTCTACAGTATGTAAGAAATGGGTGTATAGTAATCATTCCTAGAATCACACAAATTGCTACCCTATACCTTATATTTTCTATACATACCACCACTGCTGTCAAACACTGTTCCATCTATACAGGTGGGTGTTCCCGCCTCACACCCTATCCACACATCGCTGATGGGTGCAGCAATCGGATTATTAGGCGCGGTGACAAAGCCGAGTCCTTGGATGTATGCTGACACAGCGTCGTACTCCTCTTGCGACGAAGGGACGAAGAGTTGAGACTTCGCATTGATGCATAAATTTATCGCATACGTTTTAAAATATAAGGAATTTCCCAGGATTCGGTAACATCTGTCTCCAAATTTCCACCAGTCTTCATCGCATCTGTAGGTAACCTCTGTAAATGAATGCGATATTGAGTTAACTTATTTCATGTTTAATGAACATAATCTGCTCAACTGATTTAATGTTGGTGGCTTAAAATAAGTTCTAGTAAGAGTGTTCTAAAGAAAATCTTTTGGGCTGCATATTAAATAATATTTAAAGCAGGGGCGTAAATCCCGGGGGGGGGGGGCATCCCCGAAGGAGGAGGGGGGGGGGGGTGGCCTGTACAAATATCCCCCTGAGATTACAAAAAAAAAGGAAGAAGAAGAAAAATAAAAAGTGATTGTTTCAATTTCAGCATAATGCATGAGAAATGAGTTATTTTTGTATGCATGTATAACTGTATAGCCTACACGTATACAGTATATCACGATCATTAAGAGTAGTTGCGCGACGTGCGCGTACAAGCACTTCATAAACTTCAGAATAATTTTTCGTTATTTTGCAAGGTATTATTATAGCCAGACGTAAAGTGCGCCAGCGCGCGAGCGCTTTAAAAGTGCAATCATGTACAGTGTCATTTAGGGTACGCGTATGCTCGTTCCCTCTCTTTGAAAGTACCCCCACCCTATCTCAGGACTGCCAACATTTCTGAATCCCCCTTTCGTCGGCTTTTCGCTGGCTTTTCCTGCCTTGGAGACCCCCCCATCCGGAACACTGCTAAATGTACCACACCCCCCCCCCCCAATTTCAGGTGAGCTCTAGTAGTCGATCGAGGGGGACTGGGGGCCAATGTTTTTACTTTTCAAAATGAAATAATCCTGAATGAGCTTTCAAAGCTAGCAGGAATTTCAGGAATTTAATCCCGGGATTTGATCAATTTTTCTATGATATTCAAGATATTTTATAACCTCCTTTTTACATTTCACAGGAGTCCAAAGAGAGAGAGAAAAAAACCCACCCCCTTTTTAAAGAAATTAAGAGTCGAGAACGGTACAACGAATCGTCTTCTTTCTCTAATGATTTAATGAAACGTAAAAGTTTCCGCGCTTTGTGCGGGAGGGGGGGGGGGAAGGGAAAAACTGATTTCAGATGAGGATTAAAAGTCGAGAACGGTACAACGAATCGTCTTCTTTCTCTAATGATTTAATAACACGTAAAAGTTTCAGCGCTTCGCGCGGGAGGGGGGGGGGAAGGGAAAGACTGAATTCAGATGAGGACTAAAAGTCGAGAACAGTACAACGAATCGTCTTCTTTCTCTAATGATTTAATGAAACGTAAAAGCTAAGGCGCTTCGCGCGGGAGGGGGGAAACTGAATTCAGACGAGGATTAAGAGTCGAGAACGGTACAACGAATCGTCTTCTTTCTCTAATGATTTAATGAAACGTAAAAGCTTCCGCGCTTCGCGCGGGAAGGGGGGGGGGGACTGAATTCAGACGAGGATTAAGAGTCGAGAACGGTACAACGAATCGTCTTCTTTCTCTATTGATTTAATGACACGTAAAACCTTCCGCGCTTCGCGCAGGAGGGGGGAAGGGAAAAACTGAATTAAGATGAGGATCAAGAGTCGAGAACGGTACAACGAATCGTCTTCTTTCTCTAATGATTTAATGAAACGTAAAAGCGCCGAAACGTAAAAGCTTAGGCGCTTCGCGCGGGAGGGGGGGAACTGAATTCAGACGAGGATTAAGAGTCGAGAACGGTACAACGAATCGTCTTCTTTCTCTAATGATTTAATGAAACGTAAAAGCTTAGGCGCTTCGCGCGGGAGGGGAGGGGAATTGAATTCAGACGAGGATTAAGAGTCGAGAACGGTACAACGAATCGTCTTCTTTCTCTAATGATTTAATGAAACGTAAAAGCTTCCGCGCTTCGCGCGGGAAGGGGGGGGGGGGGACTGAATTCAGACGAGGATTAAGAGTCGAGAACGGTACAACGAATCGTCTTCTTTCTCTAATGATTTAATGACACGTATAACCTTCCGCGCTTCGCGCAGGAGGGGGGAAGGGAAAAACTGAATTCAGATGAGGATCAAGAGTCGAGAACGGTACAACGAATCGTCTTCTTTCTCTAATGATTTAATGAAACGTAAAAGCGCCGAAACGTAAAAGCTTAGGCGCTTCGCGCGGGAGGGGGGGGGGAAACTGAATTCAGACGAGGATTAAGAGTCGAGAACGGTACAACGAATCGTCTTCTTTCTCTAATGATTTAATGAAACGTAAAAGCTTCCGCGCTTCGCGCGGGAGGGGAGGGGAATTGAATTCAGACGAGGATTAAGAGTCGAGAACGGTACAACGAATCGTCTTCTTTCTCTAATGATTTAATGACACGTATAACCTTCCGCGCTTCGCGCAGGAGGGGGGAAGGGAAAAACTGAATTCAGATGAGGATCAAGAGTCGAGAACGGTACAACGAATCGTCTTCTTTCTCTAATGATTTAATGAAACGTAAAAGCGCCGAAACGTAAAAGCTTAGGCGCTTCGCGCGGGAGGGGGGGGGGAAACTGAATTCAGACGAGGATTAAGAGTCGAGAACGGTACAACGAATCGTCTTCTTTCTCTAATGATTTAATGAAACGTAAAAGCTTCCGCGCTTCGCGCGGGAGGGGAGGGGAATTGAATTCAGACGAGGATTAAGAGTTGAGAACGGTACAACGAATCGTCTTCTTTCTCTAATGATTTAATGAAACGTAAAAGCTTCCGCGCTTCGCGCAGGAGGGGGGGGGGGGGGAACTGAATTCAGACGAGGATTAAGAGTCGAGAATGGTATAACGAATCGTCTTTTTCTCTAATGATTTAATGAAACGTAAAAGCTTCCGGGGGGGGGGGCTGAATTTAGACGAGGATTAAGAGTCGAGAACGGTACAACGAATCGTCTTCTTTCTCTAATAATTTAATAAAACTTCAAAGCTTCGGCGCTTTGCGGAGGAGGGAGGGGGAAATCGCCCCTCCCTGCCCCCCCTCATTACGCCAATGCTGGTCACCGTTACGTACCAATATTTGGCTCGCATAATTTCAAATTTGGCCCCCCCCCTAAGAAATCCTGGATCCGCGCCTGTCCTAGGCTTTCCAGAAAGGACTAGGAACTGTCTATTTGGTCATAGATAAATGTTTTTTAAAGTTAATTCTCCTTTAAGAGAAAACAAGGAATATGACTTACATTGCGCTTCCTCCCCCAATGAAACATTTGCGTTAATGTTCCTGTGCCGTAGTACCATTATACATCATTTTCTAAGTGATGGGACTCAAAATAAAGAGTTCGCATCTTTCTGACGAAATACTCAATCTTTATGTTACTACTTGAAAGTGTGTCGTCTTATTTCGGAGTTCATTATAATTAAACACTACAGTTTGCAGCTGTCAGTATTTCGAAATATGTCCATTTCTTTTACTTTATGGTTGTCAAATTTGGCATGTGCGTGCATGTATGTATGCAGGTATAAATTTATGTACATGTGTTTGGGTATGTGTGTGTTTGTTGTTTGTTCGTTTGTGTGCGTGCGTGTGTGTGTGTGCGTGCGTTTGTGCGCGCGTGTGTGTGTGTGTGTTTGTGTAAATTAGTGTGGGCGTGTGCTCGTGCTAGTATGTGATGGCTATCGCCGATCATCCCCCAACTCCTCGGTACGGATTTACGCCCCTGATTTAAAGTTTATGGTACCGATCACAGAAGGTATTACTGCATTTGGTGCGGCGATAGAATTTTAAATCAGTGCGGAGATTGATGGAAGTGCACTATATATATTCACACACACACACACACACACAAATATGCAAACACATTTATATATGTACATATAAATACCATTGCTAAAATGGCTTTAATTTTGTAGTGTTGACATTCATAAAACTCACGTGATTAAAGCTGGAACAATAAGTGCATGGGCAAAATGAATAATATGAAACGAAGAGATAACAAATTCGATTGAATGATTCTCATGTGATGAAAATGTGTAGTCATAGTCCTACGCTGTTAAAAAATACACATACACAAAGGGATTATAAAAAACAATCCTAGTGACGAAGTTGAATTAACTTTGACTTAATTTGATGCACAATGATAACATTGATTTGACAATGTTCGAAAAGTAAAATATGTAAGAAATGGAATGGAAAGAGTATCAAAATCGACGGGAAAATAAAGTATAAACCTGGAACGCTTTAAGAAACATCGGGCGAGTATGTATTAATGCACATGTACAGTTTTGGTGCCAACAAGAATATTGGCATGAAACGTGTAGAATTTAGTCTCACTCTGTTCTCCCGATTTAAAGGACTCGTTTGCGAGATCATTTAATATGCTATCTCATTATGATTTACAGTGAATTTCAGTGTAAGTAAGTAGGCTCTTAAATTTTCTCTTACAAGCAAACAAAAAAGTAATATTCCCTCTTCTCCCTATTCAAATTGTTCGGGGGAGGGGACGGCCGCAGAGAGAGCGGGGAGGCTCCCGTTGCCCTCCCGGATCCACCACTGAACGAAATCATGTTATGTTATTGGCACCAAATTAGTGTGTATCATAGTTAAAGCACCCCTTTACCCCGATCATGTCCGATATGAGCGCTATAAAAGAACCTTATCACAATCATTTTTATAAAGAATTTCCCGTCTATTTCAGGACTTAATAAAGAATCAATTTCATACTATTTTTCATTTCGTTCCGAAACTCATAATCTCGCCCATTTTATAGTCATCGTCTTTGGTTATTCGTTCATTTTCGAACTTTGCCCAATCAATTTCATCATTCACATCCTACTTCATCGAAGCAAAGCAAGTTTGTCATCCTCGGCTGCCACCGTAAAATACTTTTAATCAATTTCATCATTTTAAAAAAGTGTTTAGTGGACCGAAAATACTATATTACACACCACAACTGACGGTCTAATTTCTATCGGAAATCTGGAAAATTGTCGATAAAAATCAACCTAAAATACCATTCAAAATTAGACATTATGCAATGTAGGCCTATCATAAATACCTGTGATGAATAATATATAATTTACCGTTCATTTTAACAGTTTTTTCTTCATTCAAATGCATCTTCGTGCATTTCAATTCTTCCTTGGAATTCGGGATCGTGGTAATGTCAAAGTTAATCAAGTACTTTGTAATTCAAGTTTAACTTAGTCAATAGTCAATCAATTTCAAGACTTGTCCATTCATTTTCGTCAGATTTCATTCGAATTCGTCTCACCCAGCGGTCCGCCGCAGAATGTAATAGTCGAATTCGTTTTCATGCAACTTTAGTAGATTCCCATTTAAATGTAATAACCCTTGTGAATTTGAATCATATTCCATTTTAAAGAGTACCTATCTGTCCAATGATACCTTATTTATAACTCTGCTGCCCCGAATGAATGAGCAACAGGCTTTAAAAAAGTGTTTTTAAAATTCTCTTGTACCAAGTTTGGGCTAAAGCAATCAATGTGAGTCAAAAGAAATTAAGAAATGATATATCAGTCTAATTTTTTTTTGACTTAGTCATATTGATTTTGGGCTATTGAATAGCAAATTTAACAATGTCAACTCAGACTTATGAAAGTGCTAAATTAAAAGCAAAAATTATTATATTCTCTCCGTTATGATGACACAATCTTGGCTTCTCTCGCTTTCCTTGTTTAAGGTAAGCATTGACATTGAGTCATTCAAAATGGACAAAGTTTACTTGGATTGATATCGTTGTAATAACAGTATACTGTAAATATTATTGATAGTTATCAAATTCATCATCATGACTTACATTCTTGCTTTTACTGAATCTTCTAGGTAAGTAAATCTCTAAGTTGTTATGCTCTGTTCGAGACAAATGGGTTGTGCACTTTACGCAACTTAAGCAACATGTAAAATGGTGCAATGGACAAGTGAGCAGAGAGATCTTAAATGTCATGAAACAAGAGGTTAGTAGGCTGTTTAAACTAATTTAAGGTTATCCGGTGGATTAAAACGAGGTCTTGTGAAAACGTAAATACATCAGACCACTAAATCGGAAAAAGTAAATAAAGTATGCATGAAGCAAACCAAATTACACATGCATCTGACCTGACCCACATTCGGTGCATCAGCCCAAATTTGATACAAGGATATTTCGAAGGCACTTTTTAAAAATCCTGGTGCTCAGATATCGGTAGCAGAAGAAAAAAAAAACTATGAATAGGGTATCATTAGGCAGAAAACAAGTTATTCTTTACAATCAAATATTTGTCAAGGTAGCAATGACAATTTTTTTTTCAATTATAAGCTACGAAAATTGTTTACAAAAAATATTGTATACGTACCGTGTATACATTGCTGGAATACACACATTTAAACATTTTCCAAACCGTCTCGCTTGGCCACAGCTGCATTCGTTTTTAATTATTCGTCTCAAACTCTCCATTTACCGAGATTAGTTTCGAATATGACACAATTTGATCGAAACAATTATTGTCGAGTTGTTACCGCAAAATGCATTTTTTTTAAAGCTGAAATAAGTATGCCTTCTCATGTTTAACACTTTAGGTCCGTTTAACAACATTTTATTCTATCTGGATGAAATTCCAAATAACCAGCAACAGCTTTGAAAATTTATTTACCGAACCTCTTGTGTAATTTTGTTAATCAGTATTTAATTACTATCAAAAATTTCCTTGAAGGACCAAAAAAATAAAATCAAATGAGGATGGTTTGCAAGATTAAAAGAACAGCAGAGATATTAATTTTGTTCAAAATCATCTGTGATACGAAATAAAAAGAGGTGGGAAAAATTGACTTACCTTTTGTTTGTACATTTGATGTGAATCCTGTCAAAATCGCAATCAAGATTAGCCCAATCATGCTGGAGGAATTTATAAAGGTTCCGGGGAGTTTCTGCGACAAAAATCTGACCTACCTCTCATGAAGTAAGCAACCTGAAGTGTGTTCTCAATCAGATTCTCCCTCCTTTTATTGTGTGCAGGAAAGCTCGAAATTAATTTAAACTGGGGTTTATAGTTAAATCCTCTCTTACGGAAGGGGATTTGGTGACAACAGGTACATTCATTAATACCACAGCTAACTCAACCGTAGCTAACCAATTAATTAAGTCAATTTGTATAGCATGAGAGTTGTAGGGAGGGTAGAGAGAGAGAGAGAGAGAGAGATAGAGAGAGAGAGAGAGAGAGGAGGGGGGGGGGGGGCACAGAAGAGAGTTAAGCGAAGAGGAAAGAGAATGAAAGAGCTCAAATGATTTACATTTGTATAATAATATTACAAGACATGAAAAGATAAAAATGATAAACAGATAAAAGAGGAAAAGAGAGAGGGAGGGAGAGAGAGAGAGAGAGAGAGAGAAAGAGGGAGAGGGGTGTGGGGCTTTGGATATAATGCTTCTATAGATACACGGGGAGTGCAAGAGAACAAAATATGGGTATGTGAGATTGTGTGCTTTAGAGTATGTGTGTTGGAAAACCAGAGAAAGAGAGTAAGAGTCATTTCTGCTAAAGAAAAAACATGTATCTGTAGATGCGTGTGGATCTATCCTAGCTTAAGTGTGAAAGTGGAAAACAAAAATATGGAAGATAAGGAGAGAAGCAAGCAGTGGAGAGTGAGAGATTGGCACACATTTTTATTTCGAGCATTCGACACGCGCGAGTCTCCTCTGCAAACAAGCAAGGAAATTAAGCGTAATTAAATGACTGATTTCTAAAAGATTATACTCTATACAAATGTTATTTATTTTCCGTCCTCAGGTGGAATTAATCTTCAACGTCACCAACAAATCGTGAGATCATCTAGCGAACTCTTATAGAATGGCGATGAATACGAATATTTTGAAAACGAGTCAGTGTCACTGTATTATGTATATCTCATCGAACTTTCATCTCTTTCGATTTTCCTCCCTTCCCCTTCTTTTTCTCCCCCCCCCCCTCTCTCTCTCTCTCTCTCTCTCCTTCCCCCTCATGTGTCTTTCTCCCTCCTTCTGACTCCTTAATGTATCATTGATTTGACAAATCTATAATTACCATTCAAGTTTTGATCACGAATCATGAGATTCAGAATCTGAAAAAAAGTAAAATTATACAAGCTGTCTTTTTCCTGATAATATATTTGACATATATGTTGTTATATATGTTTTGTTATATAAAATATTGATGTTTTTTGTTCGTGTTATTAAGCCAAAACGGAGACCTACAGCTGATGTAACAGTTTTTAATTGGAGGGTATCTTAACATAAAAAGTTCTTCTTTTCACCTTCTATGGTCACGTAGTGGAAAGTAATATAAAAGCTAGGCCTTTTCCATATTTTCAAAGGCCAAATCTGACTGATTTTGAAGCTCTTCAGCCCGTTAAAACCAAGATTCTGGGTTAATTATTCATGAAGTTATTTGATCAATGCAGAAATAGGTAGAGCAAATTTAATTTAATTTCATGATTAAATCCCTCTGAACTGAATGGAAGATTTTTAGGCTTGCACTTTTATGATTGATTGCTTGCCTCCTAGCTTCCATGTCTGTTTGAAGAAAAAAGAAACATTGGGAAGCGGTTTGTCGAGAAATCCCATTGTTATTTGTGCATTTATAACTATTCCAACAAGGACACGTCATACCGTATTCTCTCTGCCCTCTTTAATTAACAATGTATCAACAATAGTTTTTTTCTAAATAAAAGCTGAATCAAATCAAATCTAATAGTCCATACAGGGAACAATATATACAAGTTCATATAAAGGATATAAAGCTCTTTATTCATCGGAACAAATCAAATCAAGGGATTTTTACCTCTAATACTACACTTAATTTTCAAATCTTTCATAAGAAAGCAAACGAGTAATATTATTAACACATTCATGCTACCCTTATTAATATACACACACACACACACATATATATATATATATATAATTATATATGCAATATATTTCTGATGTATTTTAATACACACACACACACACAACACGCACACACGCACGCGTGTCTCCTTCAACACACTCACTTTATGAACTTAGCATATTACCTCGTTTCCCACATATTAGTGTTCCTTCTTTTCATTCAAAATTTAAAGCGGATTTCAGACAAAATTTTTTGATTTTATCTAGTTAAATTTGTTCATTTTAAAGCAGGTTTGAAATATGCTTGACACACACACCACACCCAAACTCATGCACACATACACCCAAAATTGTCATCACACTTCCTATGACACAATGCTAACAATCTTAAAATGATACAATAACAAAATAAAAAAATATATATATATGGTTAATAACTGAAATATGAACTGCTTCTTAATAATAATAATAATAATAATGATGGTGATAACAATACTAGTTGTGATAATAATAAAAATAATAATAATGATTATAATACTAATACTGGTTTCTCTTAAAGAGATTTTCCATTAACTCACCAAAGCGCTTATTGAAAGTATTAAAAGCCCAACAAAAAACGAACAAAAACGTGTTCAGGCTGTAACAGAAATATACGCGTAGTCCACAAAATCAATCTGTCAAACCTTTCTTTCGTGTTTGTTTGTTTATAATTTCATTTAAAATCCATATAAAAAGGAATTAAAAACTAAATGGATGTTTGGCTCTATGATACATCCTTCTTTCAAGGATAGTATATAGTTATTTGATTGAAAACATATAAGTAATTTTAATAGATGAGCATTTGTATTATTGTATTTCTATTATATACCATCACGTTTGTTTATATTTATCAGCTTATCCTTCTGGTGGTATACATACAATTAAGAAGGGATATGATAGTCTGGAGAAACTAACAGGATATATTAGCCGAATTAAATAACACTATTTCCGCTGGCATACGACCTTCAACCACGCGCGTAATTTATACACTAATCCTTGTCGCCTATTAGGCGCGAAAATAACCAAATCAAATATATTCCCATCTGTAGTGCGTATGTATTCGATAAGAAATATCAAAATATTTGATATAATAGATTTGATCTTATATTAAATGAGTGCTGAATGCCGAATGGGTATGTAATTTTGTCATTAAAAGGATTTAGAGGAATTAAAAACTATTGTTGACTTGTCCCTCATCTTGCCCCGCTTTTTTGTCCTCGTTCCTTCTTTCCCTTTTCATTCTTTTCCTTATGATTTTTTTTCAAATGTGAACGACGTTAGTCGTGACCATCCCCTTTCCCTATCTAGTCTTCGGTCAAGGGCGTGATTTACAACATCGTCGCCTTTGACACTATATCTACTGTAAGCCAGACAATGACATGTTCGGTAAAGGTCCGAAATGGAAGGTATGTTTAAGCCATCAGGATTGTGGACCACAGCAAGATGGGCACCACGTAGCGGTTTTCCTAACCATATCTTAATATATTTATCTAATATTATATCAAGCATTCCAGCCAGGCGTCATTTTTACAAGCGCACACTTGCTAATCTAACCACATTAGCTTTCGCATCCTACCGGGTACCCATTTAATACCTGGGTGGAGAGTGGCAAATGTAGATCAATGTCTTGCCAAAGGATATAGTGCCACCGCGTGACTTGAACCGCGGACCTTGTGATCCATAGTCCGCTCGACCACGACAACTGCACTCTGGCAAGTATGACGTCACATTTCTAATCTATTGAGAGGGAAAGCGAGGGAGAGAGCAACATAGCAAAGGTGTATGTGTGTGTGTGTGTGAGAGAGAGAGAGAGAGAGAGAGAGAGAAAGAGAGAGAGAGAGAGAGAGAAAGAGAGAGAGAGAGAGAGAGAGAGAAAGAGAAAGAGAAACGGAGAGAGGGAGAAGATTGATCGACAGCGGGATAGAGGTTGAGGGGGCTAGGAGGGAGATAGATAGATAGAGATAGAGAGAGAGAATGAGAAAGAGAGAAGTGAAAATGAGTCTACAGAAAATAGTGTAACACTAATTACAGCTTCCTGGTAACATTAACAATTCCTGGAGCGAGTGGGTTTTAAGTCTATTCCGTAGTCTCCTCGTGTACAATGGTAACATCACTGTATACCAAGTTGTATACAGATGAAATGATTTTATCAGTCATAACAAGGATAACCAATCATAAAAAATTGCGTTATTGTGTATAACATGATTATCTGCTTGAAACTTCAAATGTTCATTATATACACGGACGGACAATATTTACATTACTTTGTACAGTTATCTAATCTATAAACCATATATTTACTGTTTCATCATTCATTATACTAAATCAGACATTAGGCTATTGCCCACGTTCGTTATTGTAGTTACAATTATATTTGTAACCGTTTTCTCCTAACCATATTGGTGTTAATGTCTTATCATGCCCATGTCCAACCAAAGTGTAAATAATTGTATATGGCTCTTTTTTCTGTTTAGAACCAATTTGAAAATGATCTAATGAATAAATAGTTCCATAATCTATCAAGACAATTATATTGAAAGAAGGCTTTAAATCGCCAAATATATAGAAAACACTCAATTTATATCCATAGTTGTTGTCTTTCCGTCATACAAAATAATACTTGTTGGCTATAATCTTTAAAATTATTTAAGACTAAATCGTACGAATTAATTACGTATCACTTTTGTGTAAAGTGATAATTTGTAGCACACCTAAGGCATGTAAAAGAATTCCTTAAAAATGCTCGACTTTATATGAAAAAAGTTGCCTAGTTGTACCATGGCCTTGAATGAGGAGTGAATTATTTGCGAGCTATATCATGTACATTCTCTTAAAAATATATGATAAATGCAGTTTCATTACGAATACCTAAGCCCTACATTCTTGAAGTCATGAACTTATCATGCCTCTGCTTATTGAGTGCTCTGCCTCCAGCCATCTATCAAGTTATATATGTATCAGATCATTCAGCCACTTTACATTCACATGCCCCTCACAATGATAGTCAGTCATACTAATAATTGATAATAATTTGATAATAATTTTCTATACCTGGGGAAGCCCCATAAGCATCAGTGCTGTTCTTCATGAGGACCCTGCAATTATTAGTACCCCAGCATTTACCAGGTATCCTTTTACAACTGGGTGGAGATTGGCAAATGTGGAATAATATCTTGCCAGAGGACGTTAGTGCCGGGCTGGGATATGAACACTAAACCCTTGGATTGACAGTCAAGTAAATGAACCACAATACCACGACACCTTTACCTTCTTATCTTCTTATTGCAATATTGATGATCATACTACAGTTGTTACTATGATAACAAAGGCAATTGCCAGCCAAAAAACCTCAATAATTTAATCTAGCAATATAGTGAAAAGTGGATCTCAATGTAGTTTGACTAAATTTATCACCTCCATTAAGTCGATATCCAGGCTATTAAAACCCAGGAGTATTCTGATATAATTACAAAGAACTAGATCTTGATGAACATACCTTAAAAATACATATGAATTTCATTATTTAACCATATAAATTTTGTTCTTGTGAAGGGAAGTTGTTTTGTGTGACCTCCTAGACTTTCACACACCATGATATCCAAATAATTATCTTTTTTATCGGCAAGAAGATACAAATGTTTCTGGCCCGGTCAGATTTGTTAACATTTTGTGTGATTACAGTAGAATGTCCTATCCCCGGGTCTTATCTTTAAAAAGAACCTTATATTGTGACCTTAGTCGATACTTGCCAACATGATTAGAACATAATACTTTTGCAATCGTTAGTGTTAAACCTGTCATGCCCATAGCAGTCGCATTATGTATGACCCGCACCTCCATCCAAAAGTAAAACCTACAACATCATTTCACACTTACATACACGCGGACAAACCCACCTAACACGAACACATGCACACACCCGCCCACACTAAAATACACAATGTTTGTTATTTACAGATAATAAAGTCGAAGTCTAGACCTAACCCATTCCAGTGTTTCCCTTTATATCTTACAAATAAAGCCGTTTCGTAGATACAGTGTGGAGATGAGCAGCAAAATTGCCTACAAATATGGTATACCACATTGGTATACCATATTTGTAAAAACCCATTATAGTGAGTAATGGATAGGTGCTCATGAAAGTTAAATAATGCGCTGAGATTGCATTCCACGATACACAGGTGGTAGTATTATATCTATCTTTCCAAATCTGAAAGTTGATTTTCCGGATCGAGCCGGTGACGAGGGAGGGGGCCCAATTCGTGAGAAAGTATTTAGCACTAATAAACAGGGGGGGGGGGCTAGTTAGCACTATTTTTTACTCAACAATCAACAACAACCCCCTCCCCCTTGAGCAAAATATAAAAAAAGGTAAAATTGTGGTTACCATCTTTTTTTTTAGGCCAGGGGTGGGGGACCGTTTTCTTTTTTAAAAAGGTAAACTTGTCGTTACCATGTTTTATAAAAATCCTTTTTATTTTGGCCAGGACAGGGGACCCGCCCCCCCCCCCCCCGTAGCCCATGGATCCGCCCCTGATCTATAATTACCAAATACCGGTCACTCATTAAATGTTTTCATTTCTGGCTATGATTAAGGAAATTTACGGTTCATAATAGGAACACCCTTCCTCCTCTTGGAAGGCACTATAGTGATCATGGTTACGGGTACTGTAGTTGAGATCACAGACGCCATCTTTGAAATTGAATGAGACGCAGAAGTCCTCCTTCAAGCACTCAGCAGCACAGCGGGTCTTGGACTTCCTGTGGACCGTCTTCTGTGTGAACCCTCGGAGGCAGCGGTTAGGGAGCGGTGATGCGCTGTATGTGCTGGATCGTGTGATGGCGGCTGGAGCTATAAGTGTACATAAAAAGTATACCATTCACAATTGAGTAAGCATTCCGATAACTAAAAATCATTTTTAAAAAAAAGACCAAAAAACAAACACACACAACAGAACCCCCCTCACACAAAAAACAACACAAAACGAAAAACAACAGAGAAATAATCGTTTGTGCCCATGAAATTCTCTATATCGTGTGAATTCCACGCGCTTCTTGAAGTTGATGTCTTGTCTACCATACATAATATGTCATTTTTGCAATGCCTCTGTTCAACTTTAAAAAAATCTGAATGGTTTTTATATTTAAAAAAAAAGAAAAAAAAGAAAAAAAAGAAAAATTCAATATCTAGCTCAACTAAATGAAATTGATACAGTTCCACTAATATTCACACAAACAGCAAGTAATGCATGCACTATTTATTTTAATTTGTTGACATTTTTTTCTGTCATTCTTTTCTTAATTTAAAATGAAGTACCAACTGGCCACAAACTTTCTATTGTGAGAACACAGCAAATGGGACTGGGAACAAAATGACTGGAGAGAATGTAGACAAAATATCATAAGTATTCCGTAATGATTTATTTTGTATTAATGTTGTCGTTATCGTTGTTAATGTTTAATATTACATTTTTCGTTACATTACAGGGATTCACAGAACACCTAATTTAATGCTGAATGGACTACCCTGTTTTTTGTGATACGAAATAAATAAATAAAAAGTATTATACACCCCTAAAACACTGAAATGTTTAACTGCTTGAACCTTGAGGTGTGTGCAAAGTAATTTGCACCATGTCTTAAAAGTTCACATTACCTTCACAGAGTACTTGAGATCCCGTCGTCGTGCATGACTGGGCTTGAAGTCCGTCATATTTAGAATAAAACAAACAATCATCATCAGGAAAGGTTTCAAGTCCACCTCCCCACCATCCTATCAGAGTACAGCATTCGAAATTACGACATCCACATGAAAGAGATAACATGACATCGGGAGATCAGTTTTATCTTGGACAAAAAAAATCTCATTAAAGGCATATTTGTTGAGGAGTTATTTTCTGGAAACACTACTGATACTGTAAAATTTATGGAAGGTAATATACCGGCTATAAAATATAAAAAATATAGAATATAAAACATGTTGTACGTTACACTCTCAGTTGAGACGATGAATTTGTTTTTTTGCGTAAAACATAAATTGTAATGTAATAGTATGACAGGTCCTCAAATATATCTTCAAAGACCTATTCATACCGGGGCGGATCCAAGTTTTTTAGATGGTCGGTGGCGAACTCCCTCCCCTCTTAGATCCCTTCCCCTAGTGAATTTTCTCAGAGTCCAGCAGGACCACAGCAGATAATTTTCACTTTGCGCATTGGTAACCGTCACTAAATATACCTTCACGAAATAAATCATCATCATAAGATACTGGACGTTGTACCTACTCCACTTTATAGCTCCCAACATCATCTTTATGATGTTATGATTATTTAGATATTAAACAAGCTCATTGATTTTCCGAGGTTTTCTATATTCATATGTGTTATAATGTAATTGATGCTCTTATTGATGATAAATTAGATTGATAGCCATCACCACCAATACAAATCTTCCCGACGAATTTGCATGCCCCTTATTAAAATGCCCTTATGAATACTGCCGTACACCGGACTTCCTAAACCCCATCACAGCCACACTTGTGGGCCTCCTTGGGCGTGAGTGTTTTTTCTCGATGAACCGTGGGGAGCAGGGCGATTCAGAAATTGTTTTAATGTATAAAGTGGGTGTATAGCAATCATCCCTAGAATCGTAGAAATAGTCCACCCTATACCATATATTTTCTGTACTTACCACTTGCGCTTGTAAATGTCGTTCCATCTACACAGGTCAATGTTCCTTCCTCATCTTCATCATCACACCCTACCCACACATCGGTGATAGGTGCAGCAATCGGATTATCAGGCGCGCTGACAAAGCCAAGACTGTTGATGTATGCTGCCACAGCGTCGTACTCCTCTTGCGACGAAGGGACGTAGAGTTGGGCCTTCGCCTTGGTACATATGTTTATGGCATTCGGCGTTTTTGGCATATAGACATTACCCAGGATTCGGTAACACCTGTCTCCGAATTTCCACCAGTCTTCATCGCATCTGTAGGTAACCTCTGTAAATCAATGCGATATTGAGTTAACTAACTTTATGTTTAATGAACATAATCTGCTCAACTGATTTAATGTTGGTGGCTTGGAATTAGTTCTAGTAAGAGTGTTCTAAAGAAAATCTTTTGGGCTGCATATTAAATAATATTTAAAGTTTATGGTACCGATCACAGAAAGTATTCTGCATTTGGTGCGGCGATAGAATTTTAAATCGGTGCGGAGATTGATGAAAGTGCACTATATATATACACACACACACAAATATGCACGCACATTTATATACGTACATATAAATACCATTGCTAAAATGGCGTCAATTTTGTAGTGTTGACATTCATAAAATTCACGTGATTAAAGCTGGAACAATAAGTGCAAAGGCAAAATGAAAAATATGAAACAAAGAGATAACTAATTCGATTGAATGATTCTCATGGTGATGAAAATGTGTATTCATAGTCCTACGCTGTTAAAAAAATACACATACGCAAAGGGATTATAAAAAACAAGCCTAGTGACGAAGTTGAATTAACTTTGACTTAATTTGATGCGCAATGATAACATTGATTTGACAAAGTTCGAAAAAATTAAATATGTAAGAAATGGAATGGATAAAGTATAAAAATCGACGCCCGGGAAAATAAAAAATAAATCTGGAACGCATTAAGAAACATCGAGCGAGATGTATCAAAGCTCATGTACATTTTTGGTGCCAAAAAGAATATTGGTATGAAACGTGTTGCATTTAGTCTTACATTGTTCTCCCGATTTAAAGGACTCGTTTGCGAGATCATTTAATATGCTATCTCAATATGATTTACAGTGAATTTCAGTGTAAGTAAGTAGGCTCTTAAATTTTCTCCTACAAGCAAACAAAAAAGTAATATGCCCTCTTCTCCCTATTCAAATTTTTCGGGGGAGTGGACGGCCGCAGAGAGAGCGGGGAGGCTCCCGTTGCCCTCCCGGATCCACCACTGAACGAAATCATGTTATGGTATTGGCACCAAAATAGTGTGTATCATAGTTACAGCACATATTTTATTGAAGCACCCCTTTACCCCGATCATGTCCGATATGAGCGCTATAAAAGAACCTTATCACAATCATTTTTATAAAGAATTTCCCGTCTATTTCAGGACTTGATAAAGAATCAATTTCATACTATTTTTCATTTCGTCCCGAAACTTATAATCTTGCCCATTTTATAGTCATCGTCTTTGGTTATTCGTTCATTTTCGCTTTCATCATTCACATCCTATTTCATCTAAAGCAAAGCAAGTTCGTCATCCTCGGCTGCCGCCGTAAAATAGTTTTAATCAAGTTCGTCATTTAAAAAAAGTATTTAGTGGTCCGGATAGTCTATATAACACACCACAACTGACAGGCGTGAATACAAGTCTAATTTTATCGGAAATCTGGACAAAATTGTTGATAAAAATCAACCTAAAATACCATTCAAAATTAGACATTATGCAATGTAGGCCTATCAGAAATACCTGTTATGAATAATATATAATTTACCGTTAATTTTAACAAGTTTTTTTTCATTCAAATGCATCTTCGTGCACTTCAATTCTTCCTTGGAATTCGGGATCGTGGTAATGTCAAAGTTAATCAAGTAATTTGTAATTCAAGTATAACTTTGTCAATAGTCAATCAATTTCAAGACTTGTCCATTCATTTTCGTCAGATTTCATTCGAATTCGTCTCACCCAGCGGTCCGCCGCAGAATGTAATAGTCGAATTCGTTTTCGTGCAACTTTGCTAGATTCCCATTTAAATGAAATAACCTTTGTGAATTTGAATCGTATTCCATTTTAAAGACTACCGATCTGTTTAATGATACCGTACTCATAACTCTGCTGCTACGGATAAATTGAGCAACAGGCCTTAAAAAAAAATTGTCAAATTTCTCTTGTACCAAGTTTGGGCTAAAGCAATTAATGTGAGTCAAAAGCCCAAAGAAGGGATATTTCAGTCTAAACAAATCTAAACAATCTAATTGATTTTGGGCAATTGTATAAAAAATGTAACATATTGTCAACTCAGACTTATGAAAGTGCTAAATCAATGGCAAAACTTATTATATTCTCTCCGTTATGATGACACAATTTGGGTTCTTTCGCATCCCTTGTTTAAGGTAAGCATTGACATTGAGTCATTCATAATGGACAACGTTTACTTGGAATGATACTTTGTAGCAGGGGCGTACGCAGGATTTTTCCAAGGGGGGGGGTTTTAAAATATTTTGCTCCCGAAAATTTGAAAATCGCGCCGGCCGAAAAGTCGCTCAGTGGGGGGGGGGGGGGGGGGGGGGGGGGGGGGGGGGGGGGGGTAAGCGGACCCATTTTTTTTTTTTTTTGGTCTCGAAATTTCAAAATTTGACATTTTTTGTCGTTGGGGGGGGGGTAAGGTCACCTTATTTAGGTTAGCCGTGGGTATAATTTTTTTTTTTTTTTTTTTTTTTTTTTTAATAATAAATAAAAAAAAAAAAGGGGGGTTTTTCGGTTTTTTTAGGGGGGTGTACATACATAAAAATACCAAAGGGGGGGGGGTTTGAACCCCCAACCCCCCCCCCTGCGTACGCCCCTGCTTTGTAGTGACAGTAAACTGTAAATATCATTCGTAGTTATCAAATTTATCATCATGACTTTCATTCTTGCTTTTACCGAATCTTCTAGGTAAGTAAATCTCTGAGTTTTTATGCACTGTTCGTGGTAAATAGGTTGTGCACTTAACGCAACTTAAGCAGCATGTGAAATGGTGCAATGGACAAGTGAGCAGAGAGATCTTAAATGTCATGAAACAAGAGGTTAGTAGGCTGTTTAAAATAATTTAAGGTTATCCAGTGGATTAAAAGAAGGTCTTGTGAAAACGCAAATATATCGGAACACTTTAAATGAAAAAATTGAAGTATGCATGAAGGAAACCAAAGTAACACATGCATATATGACCTGACCCACATTCGGTGCATCAGCCCAAATTTGATACAAGGATATTTCGACGGCACTTTTTGAAAAATCTTGGTGCTCAGATATCGGTAGCAGAAAAAAAAACTATGAATAAGGTATCATTAGGCAGAAAACAAGTTATTCTTTACAATAAAATATTTGTCAAGGTAGCAATGACAAAAAGTTTTCAATTATAAGCCACGAAAATTGTTTACAAAAAATATTGTATACGTACCGTGTATACATTGCAGAGATACACAAATATAAACATTTTCCAAACCGTCTCGCTTGGCCACAGCTGCATTCGTTTCTAATTATTCGTCTCTCAAACTCTCCATTTACCGAGATTAGTTTCGAATATGACACAATTTGATTGAAACAATTATTGTCGAGTTGTTACCGCAAAATACGTTTTAAAGCTGAAATAAGTATGCCTTCTCATGCTTAACACTTTAGGTCCGTTTAACAACATTTTATTCTATCTGGATGAAATTCCAAATAACCAGCAACATCTATGAAAATTTATTTACCGAACCTCTTGTGTAATTTTGTTAATCAGTATTTAATTACTATCAAAAATTTCCTTGAAGGACCAAAACAATAAAATCAAATGGAGATGGTTTGCAAGATAAAAAGAACAGCAGAGATATTAATTTTCTTCAAAATAATATCTGTGATACGAAATAAAAAGAGCTGGGAAAATTTGACTTACCTTTTGTTTGTACATTCGATGTGAATCCTGTCAAAATCGCAATCAAGATTAGCCCAATCATGCTGGAGGAATTTATCAAGGTTCCAGGGAGTTTCTGCGACAAAAATCCTGACCAACCTCTCATGAAGTTAGCAAAGTGAAATGTGTTCTCACTCAGATTTTCCCTCCTTTTATTGCGTGGAGGAAAGATTGAAATTAATTTCGACTGGGGTTTATAGTTAAATCCTCTCCTACGGAAGGGGATTTGGTGACAACAGGTACATTAATTAATGCCACAGCTAACTCAACCGTAGCTAACCAATTAATTAAGTCAATTTGTATAGCATGAGAGTTGGAGGGAGGGTAGAGAGAAAGAGAGAGAGAGAGAGAGAGAGAGAGAGAGAGGAGGAGGGGGGGGGGGCACAGATGAGATTTAAGAGAAGAGGAAAGAGAATGAGAGAGTTCAAATAATTTACATTTGTATAATACTACAGACATGACAGGATAAAACGATGAACAGAAAACAAGAGGGAGAGAGTGGGAGAGAGAGAGAGAAAGAAAGAGAGGGAAAAAAGAGGAAGAGGGAGAGGGATGTGGAGTTTCGGACATAATGTTTCTATAGATGCACGGAAAGTGCAAGAGAAAAAAGTGTGTGTATGTAAGATTGTGTGCTTTAGAGTGTGTGTGTTGGACAAAACAGAGAAAGAGAGTAAGAGTCATTTCTGCTAAAGAAAAAGAACATGTATCTGTAGATGCGTGTGGATCTATCCTAGTTTAAGTGTGAAAGTGGGAAAAATATGGAAGATAAGAAGAGAAGCAGGCAGTGTAGAGTGAGAGATAAGTACACATTTTTTATTTCGAGCTTTCGACACGCGCGAGTTTCCTCTGCAAACAGGTAAGGAAATTAAGCGTAATTAAATAACTGATTTTTAAAGGATTATACTCTATACAAATGTTAGTTATCTTCCGTCCTCAGGTGTAATTAATCTTCAACGTCACCAACAAATCGTGAGATCATCTAGCGAACTCTAATAGAATGGCGATGAATACGAATATTTTGAAAACGAGTCAGTGTCACTGTATTATGTATATCTCATCGACCTTTCATTTCTTTCGATTTTCCTCCCTTCCCCTTCTCTTTCTCTCTCCCTCTCTTTCTCTCTCTCTCTCTCTCCTTCCCCTTCATGTGTCTTTCTCCCTCCTTCTGACTCCTTAATGTATCATTGATTTGACAAATCTATAATTACCATTCAAGTTTTGATCACGAATCATGAGATTCAGAATCTGAAAAAAAGTAAATTTCTACAAAGCTATCTTTTTTCTGATAACATATTCTACATATATGTTGTTATATATGTTATGTTATATAAAGTATTGATGTTTTTTGTTCGTGTTATAAAGCCAAAACAGAGACCTACAGCTGATCTAACAGTTTTTAAATGGAGGGTATCTTAACATAAAAAGTTCTTCTTTTCACCTTCTATGGTCACGTAGTGGAAAGTACGAAAAGTTAGTAATATAAAAGCTAGGCCTTTTCCATATTTTCAAAAGCTATATCTGACTGATTTTGAAGCTCTTCAACCCATTCAAAACAAGATTCTGGGTTAATTATTCATGAAGCTATTTGATCAATGCAGAAATAGGTAGAGCAGATTTAATTTAATTTCATGATTAAATCCCTCTGATCTGAATGGAAGATTTTTAGGCTTGCACTTTTATGATTAATCGCTTGCCTCCTAGCTTCCATGTCTGTCTGAAGAAACAAAGAAACATTGAGAAGCGGTTTGTCGAGAAATCTCATTATTATTAATACATTTATAACTATTCCAACAAGGACACGTCATACCGTATTCTCTCTGCCCTCTACATGTATAATTAACAATATATCAACAATAGTCTTCTATATAAAAGCTGAATCAAATCAAATCTAATAATCCATGCAGGGTACAATATATACACGTTCATGTAGGGGATTCATTGTGGTTTGTAATGCTCTTTATTAATCGGAACAAATCAAATCAAGGGATTTTTTACCTCTAATACTACACTTAATTTTCAAATCTTTCATAAGAAAGCAAACGAGGAATATTATTAACACCTTCATGCTATCCTTATTAATATACACACATATATATATATGAAATATATTTCTAATGTATTTTAATACACACACACACATACGCACACACGCACGCGTGTCTCCTTCCACACACTCACTTTATGAACTTAGCATATTACCTCGTTTCCCACTTATTAGTGTTCATTCTTTCATTCAAAATTTAAAGCCGATTTCAGACTTAATTTTTTTAATTTTATGTAGTTACATTTGTCCATTTTTTAAAGTAGGTTTGAAATGTGCTTGACACACACACCCACACTCAAACTCATTCATACATAAACACAAACAAAATTGTCATTAAACTTCCCACACAATGCTAACAATATCAAAAGTGTTACAATAGATAAAATATCAAATGTTTCATAATAATAATAATAATAATAATGATGATGATGATAACAATAATAGTTGTGATAATAATAGTAATGATAATAATAATGATTATAATAATAATAATGGTTTCTCTTAAAGCGATTTTTCATTAACTCACCAAAGCGCTTTGAAAGTAATAAAAGCCCAATAAAAAAAAACGAACAAAATCAATCTGTCAGCCCTTTCTTTCGTATTTGTTTGTTTATAATTTCATTTAAAATCCATATAAAGGGAATTAAAAACTAAATGGATGTTTGGCTCTATGATACATGCTACTTTCAAGGACAGTATATAGTTATTTAATTGAAAACATATAAGTAATTTTAATAGATGAGCATTTGCACTATAGTTACTATTATATACAATCGCGTTTGTTTATATTTATCAGCTTATCCTTGTGATGGAATACATACAATTAAGAAGGGATAATAGTCTGGAGAAACTAACAGGATATATTAGCCGAATTAAATAACACTATTTCCGCTGGCAAACGACCTTCAATTACGCGCGTATTTTACACATTAATCCATGTCGCCCATTAAGTGCGAAAATGACAATATCAAATATATTCACATCTGTAGTGCGTATGTATTCGATAAGAAATATCAAAATATTTGATATAATAGATTTTATCTAATATTAAATGAGTGCTGAATGCCGAATGGGTATGTAATTTTGTCATTAAAGGGATTTAAAGGAAATACAAATTCTTGTTGACTTGTCCCTCATCTTGCCCCGCTTTTTTGTTCTCGTTCCTTTTTTCCCTTTTCTCTTTTTATTCCTTTCCTTATGAATTTTGTTATCTCGATTTCTATGATTGAATAGATATTTGTATATGAAAAGACATGTTCACGATTACGCCATCCAATACAGAAATAATCGTTGTGAAAAGATATGATTCTTTTTTATCAAAAGTATTGAAAAGATACCGATAAGAGAATCCATACATCATCTTAGATTAAAAAACAGACTCATATTTCTTTTGTTCTTCTTCCGATTTATTCAAAAATTATTATTTATTCGTCTTTCTTATTTACCGCCAGTATTAGATATATTGCTATAATATGAACAGAAAAAAAAGGTAGAAAAGCATCTTTCATGCTGTCATTTCTTTCTGCCTTGCTTCAGATTTGAACATTAGTTTTGATTCACTAAGACAATTTTAAATTGCTGCATTAACAGTGAGCTTCATTACACTCTGATGTAAGGCGCACACTTGCTAATCTAACCACATTAGCTTTCGCATCCTACCGGGTACCCATTTAATACCTGGGTGGAGAGTGGCAAATGTAGATCAATGTCTTGCCAAAGGATATTAGTGCCGCCGCGGGAGTGAACAACTGACCTTGTGATCCATAGTCCGCTCGACCACGGCAACTGCTCTCTGGCAAGTATGACGTAACATTTCTGATCTATTGAGAGGGAAAGCGAGGGAAAGAGCAACGTAGCAAAGTTGTATGTGTGTGTGTGTGAGAGAGAGAGAGAGAAAGAGAGAGAGAGAAAGAGAAAGAGAAACGGAGTGAGGGAGAAGAATGATCGACAGCGGGATAGAGGTTGAGGGGGCTAGGAGGGAGATAGATAGATATATATATATAGAGAGAGAGAGAGAGAGAGAGAGTGAGAAAGAGAGAAGTGAAAATGAATCTACAGGAAATAGTGTGACACTCATTACAGCTTCCTGGTAACATTAACAATTCCTGAAGCGAGTGGATTTTAAGCCTATTCCGTAGTTCTCCTCATGTATAATAGTTATATCACTGTATACCAAGTTGTATACAGATGAAATGATTTTATCAGTCATAACAAGGATAATCAATCATAACAAATTGCGTTATTGTCTATAACATGATTCTCTGCTTGATTATAATCATGTAGTCTAGAGAAAAGACTTCAAATGTTCATTATATAAACGGACGGACAATATTTACATTACTTTGTACAGTTATCTATTCTATAGACCATATCTTTACCGTTTCATCATTATTTATACTAAATCGGACATTAGGCGATTGCTTACCTTCGTTAAGAGAGTATGTGTTACCTTTTTTCCCTTACCATATTAGTGTTAATGTCTAATCATGCTCATTAGTCCAACCGAAGTGTACAAACTGTATATTGCTCTTTTTTCCCCTTTCAGAACCAATTTGAAAATGATCTAAGAAACACATAGTTCCATAATCTATACAAGACAATTATTTTTAAAGTAGGCTTTCAATCGCCAAATATAGGGAACACTCAATTTATATCCATCATTTTTGTCCTTCCGTCAAATGAAATAATAGGTTGGCTATAATCTTTTGTCATTATCTAAGGCTAAATCGTACGAATTAATTACGTATCACTTTTGTGTAAAGTGATAATTTGTTGTAAACACCTAAGAAACTAAAAGAATTCCTTAAAAATGCTCGACTTTATATGAAAAAAGTTGCCTAGTTGTACTATGGCCGTGAATGACGAGTGAATTATTATTTGCGAGCTATATCATATACATTCTCATGTAAATATATGATAAATGCAGTTTCAATAAGAATACCTAGGCCCTACATTCTTGAGCTCATGGAAACATCATGCCTCTGCCTATTGAATGCTCTGCCGCAAGCTATCTACCAAGTTATATATGTATCAGATCATTCAGCCAATTTACATTCACATGCCCCTCATGATGATAGTCAGTCATACTAATAATTTGATAATAATTTTGTTTACCCGGGGAAGCCCCATAAGCATCAGTGCTGTTCTTCATGAGGACCTTGCATTTAGTAGTACCCCAGCATTTACCAGGTACCCTTTTACAACTGGGTGGAGATTGGCAAATGTGGAATAATTTCGTGCCAGAGGACGTTAGTGTCGGGCTAGGATTTGACAGTCAGACTCACAGTCAAGTGAATGAACCGCAATACCACGACACGTTCACCTCCTTATTGCAACATTCATGATCATACTACAGTAGTAACTATGATGACAAAGGCAACTTCCAGCCAAAAAACTCAATTTAATATAGCATTATAGTGACAAGTGGATCTTAATGTAGTTTGAAAAATCTATCACCTTCATTAAGTCGATATCCAGGCTATCAAAATTCAGGAGTATTGTGACATAAGTACAAAGAACTAGATCTAGATAAACATACCTTTAAAATGCACGTGAGTTTGATTATTTAACCACATCAATTTTGTTCTTGTGAAGGGAAGTTGCTATGTGACCTCCGAGACTTGTACACACCATGATATCCAAATAATTATCTTGTTTAGCGGCAAGAAGATACAATTTTTTCTTGCCCGGTCAGATTTATTAAAACTCTTTGTGATTAAAGTAGAATGTCCTATCTTTAAATAGACCCTATTATTGTGACGTTAGTCAATACTTGCCAACATGATTAGAACACATTACTTTTGCAATCGTTAGTTCTATATCAGTCATTCTGTCATGCCTATATCCTGCAAAGTTCTACAGAATTTGAGGTTGGCTGCAAAAGGGACATAGTACCTTTAACGAAATGAAAATGACATCATGTATGACCCGCACCTCCATCCCAAAGTAAAACCTACAACATCAATTCACACTTACTCACACAGACACACCCACCCGAACACGCACACATGCACACACCCGCCCACACTAAAATACACAATGTTTGTTATTTACAGAAAATGAAGTCGAAGTCTATATATCTAAACCTAACCCATGACTCACAGTTTTTCCCTTTACATCTTACAAATAAAACCAGTTTGTAGATACAGTTTACCGATGAGTAGAAAATTCCATTGCTACCACATTTGTAAAACCCATTGAAGTGAGTAATGGATAGGTGCTCATGAAAGTTAAATAATGCACTGAGGTTGCATTCCACGAAACACAGATTTGTAGTATTCTACCTATTTTTCCTAATCAGAATATTGTTTCTTCTTTGCGTGTCCTAATCAGAAAGTTGATTAGTATTTTTTTTCTGGAAAAAGGTGCACTACTAAGTGCTTCCATATTGTTACCCTTAAACAACCGATGGTCTTACTTCACATTTACTTCTTATACGCATGCTATTTATACATTTCGCATTCAAAATGACGTTCAAACATGTACACGAAAACCGATGTGGTATGTTTTTGACTCTGCTAACGATAATGCGTAAACTACACACTTGGACATGAAACAACATCAACTGGCTGTCCCTGCAGATTTACTACATGAACAAATCTTGTAAATGTGAGAAGAAAAATCATCGACTATCGAATCTATAAACACCAGGGAAATATTTCTTAAACGAACTTGAAACAGACAGTTGTGCAGTATTTTATTTGTTAAATGCTAAATACTAAGATCAACTTTAAATTGAACTTAACTTATGCCTAGGTCACATATAAACCGGGCCCCGTACGATTTTTCCTACCCAGCGGCTTGCCGTGGATTTAGAGACCGTACGGGAACCGTTCGATTTTCATTTCTACGGCATGTGTGGTCACCTATTCTGCGGCGCCCGGGAGGTGCCCGGAGAAAATTGGTCGAGTGAAATGCAAGGCGCCCGTAAGGGTGCCGGCAGGGTGCCGGCCGGTAACCACGGGCTCCGTCCGATAAGCAGGTGTACCAAAGGCTCCCGGAAGGTGCCCTGCCGGGGCCCGGTCGGGGTGCCGTGCGGTGCACTGAACTACAGAGTGAGTCAGAAAAAATGTCCCACTTTTTAAAAGTTGTATTGTTTGAAGTATGAATATTTAATCATGGGTTTCATGATATATCTTGATAGAGTTATCCTCCCAGTACAGTTAGGTACCATTTTCATTTGAATCTCTGCATGCATCACTGAATATCAGACATTCTTTACAAGACTGCCAGATCTCACTTGCGCCAAGTCCTGGGTGAGGAATAAAACAGTGCATTGAACAAAGACAGTCATACACGCGCACACAAAACACACACAACACATGGTGACAATTGTTTCATAGTTACCCCTTTTCTGGTTGAACATTGATTTTTATCAAGATCGCTGAATGTTTAAGTGGCATAACCCTAACAATCTTGTCCTTGTGTATACATTCACTACCAAAATCATGTCATCATCATCATTGTCATCATCTTAATCTTCATCATCATCATCATCATTATCATCATCATCATCAACATGAAGCACAACATCCGCCAATACGCACCAAGAGGACAGCGGCCACTCAACTTTTCGTACGATAAGAATTATTCCCGACAAAAAGTAACAGTTTGGGAGGGCCTTGTCGGAAATGGAATGCTAATTTGTGTGCGTGTGCGTGTGAATGTGCGTGCGTGTGCGTGTGTGTGTGTTTTTGTCTGTCTTGCTAATTGGATAATTGAAAAAAACTGGCTGTCTTTGTTCAAAACATTATTTTATTCCTCACCTAGCAACTTGGCGCAAGTGAGATCTGGCAGTCTTGTAAAGATTGTCTGATGTTCAGTCATGCATGCAGAGATTCAAATGTACTGGGAGGATAACTCTATCAAGACATATCATGAAACTCCTGGTTAAATATTCATACTTCAAACAATACAACTTTTAAAAAGTGGGACATTTTTTTGACTCACTCTGTATGTGTCCTCTGGTATCCGCACCTCCTGTATTTAAAACTGCGTTGTACATTTCGAGATGCCGCCGTGAGGGACCGCACGGGCAATATTCATTTTAATATCAGTCGCCTGTTGTTGTGCATATCACCCGGGGCTCTTGAGGGGCCCGTGAGGGAGCCGTAGGGTACACGTACGGAACCCTTGAGCACCGCAAGGCGCCCGTAAACTTTTGTCATGAGAATTGACCCCCAAAATCGTGAGGGGCCGTCCGGAGCCCGCATGGGACCCGTAAGATGCCCTACGGGCCCTTTATGGGCTTTCTACGGCCTAACAGTCAGATACAAATGCCGGGAGAATTGGGAGCAGCCAACTCAGCACCACGGCGCCCATACGGCTTAAGAAACTGTCCCGGCGCCCGTAGGAACTTTACGGCAACCGGCCGGACACCGTCCGAAAATTCCCAAAATGTCTATTTTTACTCGCCGTACGGGCCCCGGAGTGTATATGTGAAAGCCCCATAAGGAACGCCTTTTATGCCACTGTTTTCTCTCACCATTTATTGGCATGGTCTCTCAAGGGGTGTACAAATCATGGTCGGAAATCTACAGAATTTACATTTCTGATAGTTCATTATTGAAGGAAAAAATATTATATAAAGATCTTAACGGTGAGAGCAACCAGTGGCATGAATGGCCTGCCATAGTTAAGTCCAACTTAAAGTCGATCTTAGTCTTTGTGAAAAAAAACCCAGGCCTCCTCTTTGGAGGCCATAATTAAGATAAAACCTTTACCGGAACTCAACCATCTCTATTCACCAGTTGTCTATATGCAATACGGGGCAATCTTTAAATTTCCCTCTTGTGGATATTGGGGAAATCTATGGTTCATAATAGGAACACCCTTCCTCTTCTTGGAACGCACTATAGTTGACCTGGCTTCGGGTACTGTAGTTGAGATCACAGACGCCATCTTTGAAATTGAATGAGACGCAGAAGTCCTCCTTCAAGCACTCAGCAGCACAGCGGGTCTTGGACTTCTTGGAGACCGTCTTCTGCGTGAACCCTCGGAGACAGCGGTTAGAGAGCGATGATGCGGTGTATGTGCTGGATCGTGTGATGGCGGCAGGAGCTATACATATACATAAAAATAAACCTTTCACAATTGAGTAAGCATTCTGATAACTGATAATCATTTACAAAAAAACACAAAAACACAACAGAACCTACAACCCCCCCCCCCCCCCTCACAACAACAACCAACATAATCGTTTGTGTCCATGAAATTCTTTATATCGTGTGAAGTTAATGTCTTGTTTCCCATGTCTAAGTAAGGTTTAATACATCGTATGATATTGTTGCAATGCCCCTGTTAAACTTTAAACAAAATTTGAATGATTTTAATATTAAAAAGAAATATTTAGATATTCGATATGTAGCTCGACTAAGTGAAAATGATACAGTTCCACTGATATTCATACAAACAGCAAGCATTGCGTGAAATATTTATTTTAAGTTGTTGACCCTGTTTTCTGTCATCCTTCTATTCTTTCTAAAACGAAGCACCAACTGGCCACAAACTTTATATTATGAGAACACAGCAAATGGGACTGGGAACAAAATGACCGGAGAGAATGTAGAAAAAATATCATAAATATTCCGTAAATATTTATTTTGTAGTAATGTTGTCGTTATCGTTGTAAATGTGTATTATAATTTGTTTTCTTTACATTACAGGGATTTTTAGAAGACCTAATTTCATGCTGAATGGACTAACCTGTTCATTATACGAAGTAACTAGATTGTAAATGAATAAGTATTATACAGCCTCTAAAACACTGCAATGTTTGAATGCTTTTAACTCGAGATTCAAGGTGTGTGCAAAGTAATCTGCACCCTGTCTTAAAAGTTCACATTACCTTCACAGAGTACTTGAGATGCCGCCGCGCATGGCCAGGATCCAAGTCCTTGTGATTTAAAATAAAACACACAATCTTCACCAGCATAGTGTACATATCCACTTCCCCACCATCCTATCAGCGTACAGCATTCGAAAACACGACATCCACATGAAAGAGATAACATGACATCGGGAGATCAGTTTTGTTGTGGAAAATATTTCATTTATGGCATATTTGTCGAGGAGTTATTTCTGGCTATCGATAATATAAAAGTTGTGGAAGGTAAGATACCGGTAATGAAACATTAAAACTTATAGAATATAAAACATATTGTACGTTACACTTTCAGTTAAGACGATGAATTTATTTTCTTATGTAATGTCTGCCTATCAAAATAAATTGTCACACAATTGCATGATGGGCCCTCAAATTTATCTTTAAACGGCATGTCCACTCCAAAAAGTACTTACTTTCAATAGAAACAGACAAATCAGACAAATTAATTAAAACAAGTTTGAGCAAAATCGGATTACTAATGAGAAAGTTATGAAGTTTTAATGACCTGACAAACTTTGAAAATCACAAGACAAATTGACAACTCACTCAGAATCTGGGATGTCATTGCCTCACTATCCACTAATTGTTTTCTTTTTATTGATAATATAAATTTCCAATTTTCTCCCTTAAAATCTGATTTCCTCACACCAGCATCCACGTTATATTGATAGTAATATGTTTTTGTGTGAATGCACTAATATATAGTATTTTCTTTCTGTTACATCATGTAAAATGTGAATTTCGATAAACTATTTATATAAAAATCAATGATTATGAATGTACAATATTCAGAAAAAATTATTAATTCTTCTTCGTCATGCACACGATATGATACAAATCATATAGCCTGGGCAAAGGCATTGGAAAATCAGGTTTTGGGGGATATAAAGGGAAATTAATGGGATAAACATATATAAAGCAATTGATAAATAGTAAGGCAATGACGTCACAAACTGATAACCAAATTAGCAATTTGTGTAGTGATTTTCTCAGTTCCATACTTTTCTATACACAAAATTATAACTTTCTAATTAGTTATCCGATTTGACTCAATTTTGTTTTGCTCTGTTTCTCATGTTTTTCTGCATCTATTAAAAGCAAATTATTTTTGGAGTGGACTTTTCACGATGTTGAGATGGTCGGGTGGCGAACCCCCCCCCCCCCCCCGGGCCCTCTTCCCCCACTGATTTATCTCAGAGTTCAACGGGACCACAGCAGAAAATGTTACTTGGCGCATTGGTAACCGTCACTAAAGGTATACCTTCACGAAATAAATCAACATTTAGAAACTTGACAAATTTACCTACTCCACTATAAAGCTCCTAACATCATCTTGATCACGTTATGATTATTAAGATAACAAGATGATTAATTTGCCTAGGTTTTCTAAATTCATACGTGATACTGTAATTGATACTCTTGGTGAAGATGAATCCAATCGGTTGCCATCACCGAGAACCAAAACCTTTCCAACGGAGTTGCAAGCGCCGAGTGACTCTTAACTGTCTCCGCAAAAAAAGCCTTCCAAAGGCCATCACAGCTGCGCTTGTTTGCGAGCTCGCCGTGAGTGTGTTGCCAGTTGTTTCCTTAATAAATGGAAGGGGAGGGGGTGTTTTGGAAATTGTTTCGTTTATGAAATGGGCCAGGCGCGGATCCACGGGGGGGGGGGCGACGGGCCCGCTCCCTGGACTTTTTATTTTATTTTAATAATAATAAAAAATAAAAAAAAGTTTTTATATAATTCTGTTTAGTTTAGTGCTCACGCTACCCCCCCCCCCCCCACTGAACACAATATTGGTCGGCGCGATTTTCAAATTTTAGGCCCCCCTATCGGCAAATCCTGGATCCGCCACTGGAAATGGGTGTATAGTAATCATTCCTAGAATCATAAATATTTCTACCCTATACCTTATATTTTCTATACATACCACCACTGCTGTCAAACACTGTTCCATCTATACAGGTGGGTGTTCCCCCCTCACACCCTACCCACACATCGGTGATAGGTGCAGCAATCGGATTATTAGGCGTGCTGACAAAGCCAAGGTTGTTAATGTATGCTGCCACAGCGTCGTACTCCTCTTGCGACGAAGGGACGTAGAGTTGAGCCTTCGCATTGGGGCATATTTTTATCGCAAACGATTCAAGATAATAGGTATTTCCCAGGATCCGGTAACACCTGTCTCCGAATTTCCACCAGCCTTCGTTGCATCTGTAGGTTACTTCTGCAAATTCAATAATAAACTGAGCTTGCAACTTTACACTATTTTTGTTTTATTTCTACAACATCGTGACATCAGTTTTAACCCAGTCACCCAGGTACAGGATAAAATCTCGTCCAGATATGAAGCGTAAATCGTGGCGTTTTCGTCTTTTAAATAAGGTCTAACTGAATGGCAACTATGACAAAGGTCTCACTTGAATTCACTGAGCTGTTTGTTATTAGATACAGAAATGTGGAGATCATTGACTTACATCTGCATATAAATAAAAAAAAAAAAAAAAAAAAAAAAACGAAAAACGGCGTGGTTTATCGCTGCATATCAGGACGAAGTGGTAAAAATGCGGTTCAAGGATATCGGGTGCAAAATATCCATTCAATATTGTTTTAATATAAATATTGGTTTCAGAGGTGTAGATGGCAATACTTCAACCTTTATACGCAACAAAAGCAGAAATATATGCCCAAATGTTCAATGTTGAAGTGAATTCGCGATATATCCAGGCCGGATCGATATAATAATTTACAAAATTTATCAATTAGCGACTGTTTCCCGGCAAAATTTGTATCATCACGTATTAGTCAAAACATATTCTTTCACATGATTGGTAATAAGAGCTTTCATTTCATTTTTTGAGAGGGGGGCGTTTCCAAAACTGATCTATACCTTTAAGAGTCTCACAAAACAATCAAAGTACAATTTCGCCGACGTCCATTGGAACTACAGTTTGACTTGAAGTGAGTTTCAAGGGGGTGTCGACGAACTTGTTCAGTAGACCATTACGAGACTATGGTCCGGTTGCCCCTGTCTCTGAATTTCTTCTGGGTAACTGGAGTCGACTTTTATACATTAGTAATCAAATTGAAATTGCTTCAATTACGTATTTGACAATTTGCCCCTTACAGTGGTTAAAAAAAAAAACCAAGATGAGAAAATGAGATATGGTTTAGCAGGGGGGGGGGGGGAGTGGGGAGAGTAACTTCCCCCTTTGCTTCCGCCCTTTGCTGAACTATATGCATTATCGTAAACTCTTGTGTTTTGCCCCTCCTAAGTCCAAGGCCTTAGTATGCCACAGATGTACTTGACATATTCAGGTCAAGATGTGTTAGGCTACTAGACAGTTTATCTTATCTTAGCCTCTATATCGGAAACTAAGTTCATCAAACGCTGGCCGGAATGTACATGTAGAGAGATTAAACGATTTTTGATGTTTTAATCGGGCTTTAAATGAGATAAATGTGAATTTTTGAGAGGCGACATCAAATTTGGAAATCTGCGACAAAAAATCCGGTTGTTTTTGCATGATTTGACTCACTTCTACAATAAAGTGTTTATTGTATTCATGTTTTCTTTTAATGGTCAAGGTGGGATATATAATAATGGCATGCAATCTATCATGTCAAAAGACATGACAGGATATATGATGTTTCCCAAATTAATAGAAGAAAAAAAATAGTAAAAATAATAAATCGAATTTTCCGGTATCAGTATGAAATTATGAGGAATTGGCAATAGGTGTGTCATTTAATAATTAATAAAGTCGAAGTTAACACAAATTCATATGCTTTTTACACTCTCTTATCCGAAACTGTCACTAATACATTTTCCATTATTCTTCTGTTTCCTTTCTTTTTCACTTCGGCCTAGACCAAGAAACAATAAACCAAATTTGAAAAGTAAAATTTACTTACCTTTTGCAGCCGACATATCCGATAGACAAAAAATGTAGAAGAAGACGAACTTCACAAGTCTCGATGTCATCTTTTTGTATGTCTTTGCTCCTGATGTGTGTGCTATTATTTGGTATTTAAGATTAGATTTGGGACAAAATACACCGAAATTGTAAAATAAAGAAAGAACAACGACCTGAAAACGGTTCTATATGGGCAGTTTAAATTATTTTAAAGACATGAAGGTAGCCTGTATTCACGATCAAGCGTCTAACCCCGATGCCTCGGGAAAGAAGAATGAGGTATTTTATCGATATCAAATGTATTCATCGAATAATGTTTTTAATAAAATGATTTCACGGTGGCTGAGAATCAAAACCGCAGCCATAGATGCGACAAAGGTTTTCTTTTATTAGGCATGCTACAATAGAAATTGTTAACAACATAATTGGATACGCATTCGGAATGGCATTGGAATTTCAATTTTTTTATGAGATGTTTGAATATTTGATGAGTAATAATCATGACAGCTAGAATAATGAATAATAAATAAAGGCAATTGATATTATAAATGAGCAGGCAGCGACGGTTTTTTACTATCACATCATTAAAATCAATTTACATGTACAAAATATCATTGTGTTTGACCCAAATAAGTTTGACTGAAAATTAACTCTCACCATGCTAAAATGGGCTTTTTTGTCTCCATGACTTTCGATTGTAAATGAAATGTTAACAATGGAGTCTAGGTATACTCTGAAAGTGCATGGATAAAAGTAACCCCGATAATCAAGATTATGGTAGTTTTTCACCCAGTTTACTGCATGGAGGGTCAAGAGAAACAGCTCATAACAAAAATATAAAACACCTGAAAAACCATACTGACTTTGGCTAATCGTGAAACCGAAAGGAGTGGCTTAAATGACTACTGTTGTTGTAGGTGCATATTTTTTTAATTGATTCCAGACAATACAAATAAATCTTAGAAATATAATACAGTTGTTTTTCATCTTGACATGAATCAAAACATTTTCATTTCATAAATTGTACGATTGATGAAAACAAAAATGAAGTCAGTTGTAACATAAAACAAATAACCTCATCCAACGAAACACACCACTACCCCCCACCATGCGACACACACATACGACACTCGCCACCCGACCAAACTTCCACACATATACCACACACTGTCCCTAGCCTCCTCAGAATACCCAAAATGACTTTCAGAATGTGTCGTCACACGCGCCCACACACACCCACCTTACATACATGACCATATCATCCCGAGCATAAAACTGACAACCCTAACTCTTAACATAATCATGATAACGTTCATCATCACAACATGGTGTTTTAACACTGACAAAGACAAATTAGAAAGTTGGCCGTATTTATTCCACGTCAAAATGTTTAATATTAGGTATAGCACATCCAAAATAAGTACAACAAACACATGTTATTTTATGATTTCAAATGATCAAGCTTCATGAAAGTTTCAAAAAACAAAAAAAAAGAATTGAAATTGGTCAATGCGTTGTGATTTTATACCATTTTTTTGATATCGCAAAATTACCGAAAAACCTGCCAGAAATGGTCAAATTGGCAAAAATGGCAAAATTCGACAAAGTTGACAACTTAATTCATCACTTTCTTGGACACAAATAATAAATTAAATTATCAGACACTAAAATATCATCTTTGTGGTAAAAAATACAAAAAAGATAATTCATATATCTATTACAGTTTTGAAAACAGAAGCAAACAAAATAAGTAATTTTTGCCATTTTTGCGAATCTGCAGATATGAAAAAGTTGTGAAAATAACTAAGTCCACCTAATTAATATGCGCATATGAAATCAAATCAAAACCGAACATGATACATCAGTGAAACCTATGTAAATCAGAAAGGTATGGAAATATATTTTTTTTTGAAGAATTTTTTTTAATGAATATTCATCAAATATGCAAATTAGGTAATTTCAGCTAATATATAATTTTTATATATATAGGAAAGTCAAACTGTTCATTTTGTTGGCATTTTTAAAATCATATATTTACAGATCATATTTACACCAAATATTAACATTAAATTCCAAATATTTTTGCAATGCCAATAAAATGTGGCGATGGAAATTACTTGGATCACCGTTACAGCTATTTCCTCATATGTTTCACAAATTATTCCGAAAAACCGATCAAATAATAAAAATGTGCAGACTTTCAGCTACATCGCAGTATATGTTTCTTTTAAAAAAATGTCAGATTTGAAGATTTATGACGATTTTCCGAGAAACCATTCAACAGGCCATAACATTCCACAGGGACTGAATTTTAGAAAAAAACAAAGTTTGGTGACCCCAGTACAGTTGTGGCTACCTTGAGTGTAAACAACAAATTGATTTAATGAGTGAAACATATGAGGATATTGCATTTTTGTAAGGGAGTTTTATACATTGAGGTGCATTTTCACCACGCAGAATAACAGTCAATTGGCGATCAGCGGGCCATGTCACACATTGCTGAAAAGATAATATTCTAATTAATAATTTAACATATTTTCCACATGCCTATAACAATGAAACTACACGGAATTGTAGTCAAAGGTATGCTTGAAAGACATGTGAAATAAAAATTTAAAAATATTGTTCAGTTTTGTTTAAAATAAATTTACGAAAATTGCTATTTCTACCAACTGACTGTTGTTGTGTGTGTGTGTGTGCATGGGGCAGACTGTGTGCACACGTAGTGTGATCACCCTATTAATATATCAAGTGATAATGTGAGAGACCTCGCTACGTACGTTTATCAAATTGCGGTCATGTCCGATTTGTAATTTCATAATTTCATAATTAGGAATGACGAAATTGTCAGAAACGAATTAGGATTATCAAATGCATATTAGTTTTCGGATAAATGTCTCCCCCCCCCCCCTAATTAATATCATAGTTTGTCTTTTTAACCCTAATAAAGCCGGGGGGGCATTATGGCCATTATGGCTCCCCCCTCCACGATTTTTCTGATTGTTCGGGAACGCTTATGGATGGCGCCCCGCCGCTCGCTGACTTTTTTTCTTTAGAGTCTTGCGCATCTTTATAAAAAATAATTCATAAAATCGGACCTACAGTTCCAAGGTCACGTAACCTTTTGTCTCAGCCCGAATATCGCAATTTTTTGTGATTTGTGTACAAAACATATGAAAATGTTATTTTTGTACTAAAAATGGATCAAACAATGGTTATTGGGTCTTGTTTAAAGTTTAGGTGGTTGTTTTGGGAGTCAAAATAGTTGAATTGTAGTAAGAAATGAAATAAAACAACAAAAACAATAAAATACATAAGTTAAAAAACAATTAAATACATAAGAAATTATCAATACAAGAGATAACATAAGGAATAAGCTGGCTCTTCCAAATTTTGTTGTATTATTATTCCAAATGGTCTTATATTATGTAGTGAAAAAGAATGCTTAAATATGAATAATATATGATTTATGGGTAAAAATGTGATTTTATGACCTTATTTGCATAAATGACCATAAATATGCAAATGAGTGAATTTTTCAAAAAATTGAAATAACCATATTATTCTATACACTTCACTTGACATGCGTGCAAATTTTAGCGGAGATCGGCAGTTTCACGGCCGAGATCTTTAGGGGGGGCATAATGCCCCCCCCCCCCCCGGCCGTACTAAGACCTCAAATAGCCCGGCCTTTTTAGGGTTAAAGACATTTTAATGCCTAAATTCACCCTCCTTTTGACTAGAGAGGCTCCTGCAGTGACGTCATATTCCTTTTGCGCAATACAGCTCCGAAACTGGGTTTTTTTCTGAGCTTCCTGAGTCGTCATTTTTAAAGCTAGATTCCAGAATTGTTGATGATTTCTAAGAAAAATCATTGTCATGTTTGGAATCTCCGTCAAAAATTGTTCTACATGTCTTTTTTTCAGTTTTTAGCCCGTTTTGGTTAGAGCGGCCCTTTAAGCACAAAAATGTTTGGTACTAGCAAATTTGACAACTTAGCGATTATGACGTCACACTTCCGAGAGGTGGGAGAAGGAGGAGAGAGGGATGAAGATGAGATGGAATTAGAGAGAGAGAGAGAGAGAGAGGAGTAAACATGAGTCTACAGTAAATAGTGTGACACTAACATTTCCCGAAGCGAGTTGGTTTTAGGCCTATTTCGTCTTTCGTCGTTCTCCTCATTATGTTGGTTACATCACTGCATAACAAGTTTTAATAGAATGAAATGATTTCATCAGTCATAACAAAGATAATCATTTATCACTCATATACAATTGCAATATTGTCTATAACATGATTCTCTGCTTGATTATGATCATGTAGTCTAGAAATGACTTAATAAATTGTTCACTATATACACGGACGGACAATAATTACATGTAAAGTTATTTATTTCTATAGACCATGATCTTACCTTTTCATCATTCACTATGCTAAATCAGACACTATAGACGTTTGCTTAAAGAGTTACAAATATAATCTTTACCGTATATTTTCTCACCATATGAATGTTAAATTTCTTATCATGCTCATTGGTCCAACCAAAGTGTAAAGAGATAAATATGACTCATTTCATTTTCATTTTCGAACTAATTAAAAATGTATCTGATCAACACATAGTTCCTTAATCTAGACAAGACAATTATATTAAAAGTAGGCTTTAAATCGCAAATTACAATCGCAGACATCCTTCATTTTTGTCTCTCCGTCATGCAAAATGAAATTTTGGCCATAATCTTTAATCCTTCTCTAAGGCAGAATCGTACTAATTAATTACCTACCACTTTTGTGTATAGTGATAATTTGTTGTAAATACCTAAGTAAGGCATGGGAAAAAGTTCCTTAAAAAAATGCTCGATTTTATATAAAGAAAGTTGATTAATTATGCTACATCTATGGCCGTGATTTATGTGTGAGCTATATCATGTATAACATCATAGAAATAACACAAACACAGCTTTGATACGAATGCGTAGATCCTACATTCATGAACATATGAAAACAACATGTGTCTGCTCTTGTAATGCTCTGCCGCCACCTATCTATAAAGTTGTACATTCATGATGTCCCCTCATGAATATAATCAGCTATACTGAACATTGAACATAATCTAATAATAATTTTGTATTCCCCGGGAAGCCCCGTCAGCGTCAGAGCTGTTATTCACGAGGGCCCTGCCTGCAATTATGAGTACCCCGGCATTTGCCAGGTACTCTTGGGCTGGGATTTGAACACTAAACCCATGATTTGAGAGACAAGTGAATAAGCCGCAAAATATTAATGATTATACTATTACGATAACAGAGGCAACTGCCAGCGATAAAACTCAATGATTTGAGTACAAAGAACTAGATATAATCATACCCCGAGTCATGCGTACCTCAACGAGACACTTTTGTTTCGTTATTTTTACCATGTAAATTATGTTCTTCCAAAGATTTTGCAGGTAATTTCTAAATGACCTCCTTGATTTTTCACACATCATGATATCAAAATAATTCTCCTAGTTTTTATTTTGGAAAGGGTAAGGCCATTATCGGCAAGAAGATATATAATTGTCTGGATTTTGATGTTGGTCGATACTTTCCAATTTGAATAGAGCATAATACTTATGCAATCGTTAGTTCTAAACCTGTCATGCCTATAGCAGTTAATGGAATGAAAATGGTATTACTCGCGACTCCATCCCAAAGGAAAACTAACAACATCAATACGCACTCCTTACGCACAGACACCCACACCCACACGCATTCACAAACACACACACACACACCCACACCAAAACATACAACTTTTGTAATGAAGTCGAAGTCCATATCTAGACTTATACCAGGACAGGCTTTCCCTTTAATTAAACAAAATAAAGCTTGTTCGTAGAAAGAGTGTGCAGATGAGCAGGAGAATGTCATTGATACCGCATTTGAGTAAAGGATAGGTGCTCATGAAAGTTAAATAATGATGCACTGAGGGTGCATTCCACGATACACAGGTTTAAGTATTCTTTCCAACTGAGTAAAGGATTTCATGAAGCATCTTCATCTTTTGGGGACTTTGGGAAGTGGAACGTCTCCATGTTAAAAAGATCTGAAGATTTTTGGGGTCTTTTTAACTAGGAACTGGTCTATTATACTCACTCCCGATTAAGCATTAGCTCCTTTTTTGTCGTTTTAATTCATAAGAAAAATATCTATGCCTATGTATCTTTCCAAAGCAGAAAATTTACAGGCCCGGCCCCCGTGCCCCCTAAAAACAAGTTTAAAAAAGCAAATACATTCTCACGAATTGGGCAACAAATTGGGCCCCCGCCCCCTGGCTATAAAAAAAGTTTTAATTTTTTTCCCCACGAATTGGACAAAAAAATTAATAAAATAGTGCTCTTACCCACCCCCCCCCCCCCTTATTCACAAGCTGGCTAAGTCGCCGCTATCTTATTCCTCTTAAATTGGACCCCCCAAAAATGAGTGTTTTTACCCCCCTCCCCCCCGACCCCGCTTATTTAAAGTTTTTTTTTTCAAGGAAATCTACGGTTCATAATAGGAACATCCTTCCTCCTCTTGGAATGCACTATAATTGACCTGGTTTCGGGTACTGTAGTTGAGATCACAGACGCCATCTTTGAAATTGAATGAGACGCAGAAGTCCTCCTTCAAGCACTCAGCAGCACAGCGGGTCTTGGACTTATTGGGGACCGTCTTCTGTGTGAACCCTCGGAGACAGCGGTTAGAGAGCGGTGACGCGGTGTATGTGCTGGATCGTGTGACAGCGGCAGGAGCTATATGTATACATAAAAAGTATACCATTTACAATTGAGTAAGCATTCTAATAACTAAAAATAATTTATCAAAAAAAAGACCAAATAAGAAACACACACAACAGAACCCCCCCCCCCTCACACAAAAAACCCACAAAACAACCAAACAGAGAAATAATCGTCTGTGCCCATGAAATTCTCTATATCGTGTGAGTTCCACTCGCTACTTGACGTTGACGTCTTGTCTACCATACATAATATGACATTTTTGCAACGCCTCTGTTAACTTAAAAACAAATCTGAATGGTTTTTATATTAAAAAAAAAGAAAAACAAGAAAGCTATTCAATATCTAGCTCAACTAACTGAAAATAATACAGTTCCACTAATATTCACACAGCAGCAAGTAATGCATGCACTATTTATTTAATTGTTTTGACACTTTTTTCTGTCATTCTTTTCTTCATTTTAAAATGAAGTACCAACAGGCCACAAACTTTCTATTGTGAGAACACAGCAAATGGGACTGGAAACAAAATGACTGGAGAGAATGTAGACAAAATATCATAAATATTCCGTAATTATTTATTTTGTATTAATGTCGTCGTTATCGTTGTTAATGTGTAATATTACATTTTTCGTTACATTACAGGGATTCACAGAACACCTAATTTAATGCTGAATGGACTACCCTGTTTTTTTGTGATACGAAGTAAATAAATAAAAAGTATTATACACCCCTAAAACACCGAAATGTTTGACTGCTTGAACCTTAAGGTGTGTGCAAAGTAATTTGCAACCTATCTTAAAAGTTCACATTACCTTCACAGAGTACTTGAGCTTGCCCCGTCGTGCATTCCTGTGCGTGAAGTCCGTCATATTTAGAATAAATCACACAATCTTCATCAGTATAGTGAACATATCCGCTTCCCCACCATCCTATCAGAGTACAGCATTCGAGAACACAACACCCACATGAAAGAGATAACATTACATCGGGAGATCAGTTTTGTTGTGGAAAAAAAAATTCATTAATGGCATATTTATCGAGGAATTATTTCTGGATAGTCTATCGATAATATAAAAGTTTTGGAAGGTAAGATACCGACAATGAAACATTAAAACTTATAGAATATAAAACATATTGTACGTGACATTTTCAGTTGAGACAATGTATTTAAATTCTTATGTAATGTCTGCCTATCAAAATAAGTTGTCATACAATTGCATGATGGGTCCTCAAATTTAAACAGCATGTCCACTCCAAAAATTACTTACTTTCAATAGAAGCAGAAAAATCAAACAAATTAATCAAAACAAGTTTGAGCAAAATGGGATTACTAATGAGAAAGTTATGAAGTTATAATGACATGACAAACTTTGAAAATCACAAGACAAATTGACAACTCACTTAGAGTTTGGGATATCATTGCCTCACTATCCACTAATGTTTTATTTGTATTGATAATATAAATTTCCAATTTCCCCCCTAAAAATCTGATTTCCTCACACCATCATCCACGTTATATTGATAGTAATATGTTTTTGTGTGGAAGCACTGATATATAGTATGTTTTTCTGTTAAATCATGAAAAATGTAAATTTTGATAAACTGTTCATATAAAAATCAATGATTATGAATATACAATACAGTTCATAAAATATTTGTGAAATGTCATACACACAATATGATACAAATCATATAGCCTGGGCAAAGGCGTTGGAAAATCAGGTTTTTGGGGATATAAAGGGAAATTTATTGGATAAAAATATAAAATGCAATTGATAAATAGTAAGGCAATGACGTCACAGACTGATAACCAAATTGGCAATTTGTGTAGTGAATATTTCAGTTCCATAGTTTTCCATACTTTAAAAAAAATCATAACTCTCTAATTAGTTATCCGATTTTACTCAATTTTGTTTTGCTCTGTTTCTCTTGTTTTTCTGCATCGATTAAAAGCAAATTATTTATGGAGTGGACTTAGCCTTTAAGGCCCTTTTCACGATGTGGGGGGCGACGGGCCCGCCCCCTGGACTTTTAAAAATGTATTTTAATACTAATAATAATAAAAAAAAAAAAAAAAACAGTTTTTATATAATTATGTTTTAGTTAGTGCTCACGCTACCTACCCCCCCCCCCCCCCCCCCCACTGAGCGCAATATTGGTCGACGCGATTTTCAAATTGTAGGCCACCCTATCTGCAAATCCTGGATCCACCACTGGAAATGGGTGTATAGTAATCATTCCTACAATCCTAAATATTTCTACCCTATACCTTATATTTTCTGTACGTACCATCAGTGCTGTCAAACACTGTTCCATCTATACAGGTGGGTGTTCCCGCCTCACATCCTACCCACGCATCGTAGATGGGTGCAACAATCGGATTATTAGGCGCGCTGACAGAGCCGAGGCCGTTGATGTATGCTGTCACAGCGTCGTACTCCTCCTGCGACGACGGAACGAAGAGTTGAGCCTTCGCATCGGTGCATACGTTTATCGCATACGTTCGATAATAAATGATATTTCCCAGGAATCGGTAACATCTGTCTCCAAGTTTCCACCAGCCTTCATCGCACCTGTAGGTAACCTCTGTAAATTGAATGCGATATTGAGTTAACTAACTTTATGTTTAATGAACATAATCTGCTCAACTGATTTAAGGTTGGTTGCTTGAATTAAGTTCTAATAAGAGTACTTGTGATAGTTTTCTAAAAAAATCTTTTGGGCTGCATATAAAATCATTTTAAAGATTTTGGTACCGATCACAGAAGGTATTGTACTCTTTATCCGGTGCGGCAATAGAATTCTAAATGGTGCAGAGGTTGATGAAAGTGAACTATACACACACACACACACGAACACACATTTATTTAGATATACAATATGTGTGTATATAAATAACATTGATAAAATGGCTTAATTTTTACTGTTGACATTCATAAAATCCACGTGGAATGATCAAAGCTGGAACAATAAGTGCTTGGCCAAAATGAAGAATATGAAACAAAGAGATAAAGTATTCGATTGAATGATTCTCATGGTGAGTAGTCATAGTCCTACGCTGTTGAAAAAAATACACATACACAAAGGAAGTTTCGGGAATGGTGAAAAAACAAGCATAGAGACGAAGTTGAATTAACTTTGACGTAATGTGATGCATAATGATAACATTGATTTGACAAAGTTTGAAAAATGAAATATGTAAGAAATGGAATGGAAATAGTATCAAAATCGACGGGAAAATACAAAATTAATCTGGAACGCTTTGAGAAACATCGAGCGAGATGTATTAAAGCTCATGTTCATTTTTGGTGCCAAAAAAAATATTGGTAGGAAACGTGTTGAATTTAGTCTCACTTTGTTCTCCCGATTTAAAGGACTCGTTTGCGAGATCATTTAATATGCTATCTCAATATGATTTACAGTGAATTTCAGTAAAATAAGTAGGCTCTTAAATATTTTCTTACAAGCAAACTAAAAAGTAATATGCCCTCTTCTCCCTTTTTCCATTTTCAAGGGAGGGGGCGGAGAGGACGGAGAGGCTCCGGTTGCCCTCCTGGATCCACCACTGAACAGAATGGTTTTATGGTATTGGCACCAAAATAGTTTGTATCATAGTTAAAGCACAGATTATATTGAAGCACCCCTTTACCCTGATCATGTCCGATATGAGCGCTATGAAAAAACATTATAACAATCATTTTTATATAGAATTTCCCGTCCATTTCAGAACTTAATAAAGAATCAATTTCATACTATTTTTATTCAATTTCGTCCCGAAACTCATAATCTTGCACATTTTATAGTCATCGTCTTTGGTTCTTCGTTCATTTTCGAACCTTGCCCAATCAATTTCATCATTCACATCCTATTTCATCAAAAGCAAATCAAGTTCGTCATTCTCGGCTGCCACCGTATAATAGTTTTAATACATTTCGTCATTTAAAAAAAGAGTTTAGTGGACCGGATATTCTATATAACACACCACAACTGACAGGCGTGAATACAAGTCTAATTTCTATCGGAAATCTGGACATTGATCTACATTTGCCACACTTAACCCAGGTGAGGTAAATGGGTACCTGGTAGGATTACTCCTTGAAATGCACTGTGCGCTGATAAGGCTGCCGGAGCTAAAGCTAGGGTATTTCCTAAGCTCTTTGGAAGCGCATAGAGATGTTATTTCATAACGTATTATGCGCTATACAAGATCTGAACTATTATTAATACTATTATATAATTTAACGTCCATTTTAACACGTTTTAGGAAAATTCAACTGCATCTCCTTGTACTTTAATTCTTCGAATTCGGGATCGTGGTAATGCCAAAGTTAATCAAGTAATTTGTAATTTAAGTTTAATTTAGTCAATAGTCAATCAATTTCAACACTTGTCCAATCATTTTCGTCAGATTTCATTCGAATTCGTCTCACCTGGCGGTCCGCCGCAAAATGTAAATAATAGAATTTGTTTTCGTGCAACTTTGGTAGATTCCCATTTAAATGTAATAGTCTTTGTGAATTTGAATAATATTCCATTTAAAAGAGTACCGTCTAATGATACCTCATTCATAACTCTGCTGCCACGGTTGAATGAGCAACAGGTTTAAAAACAAATGTCAAATTTCTCTTGTACCAAGTCAGGGCTAAAGCAATTGATGTGAGTCAAAAACCATTACGCAGTGATATTTCAGTCTAAAAGAAAATTGATTTAATCATATTAATTTTGGGCTATTGAATAGAAAACGTAACAATGTCAACTTACACTTTATGAAAGTGCTAAATTAAAAGCAAAAATTATTATATTCTCTCCGTTATGATGACACAATCTTGGCTTCTCTTGACATTGAGTCATTCAAAATGGACAAAGTTTACTCGGAATTATACTTTGTAGTGACAGTAAACTGTAAATATTATTGAAAGTTATTAAATTCATCATCATGACTTTCATTCTTGCTTTTATTGAATCTTCTAGGTAAGTAAATCTCTGAGTTTAGGTTGTGCACTTTACGCAACTTAAGCAGCATGTAAAATGGTGCAATGGACAAGTGAGCAGAGAGATCTTAGATGTCATGAAACAAGAGGTTAGTAGGCTGTTAAAATAATTTAAAGTTATCCGGTAGATTAAAAGGAGGTCTTGTGAAAACGCAAATATATCGGATCACTTTTAATGAACGAATCTGAAGTATGCATGGAGGAAACCAAAGTAACACATGCATATGACCTGACCCACATTCGGCGCATCAGCCCAAACTTGATACAAGGATAATTCGACGGCACTTTTTAAAAATTCTGGTGCTCAGTCATCAGTAGCAGAAAAGAAACTATGAATAGGGTATCATTGGGCAGAAAACAAGTTATTCTTTATAATATAATATTTTTTAAGGTCACAATGACAATAAGTTTTCAATTATAAGCTACAAAATTCTTTTCTTCAATATATTTATTCGCACCGTGTATACATTGCAGGAAAACGCAATTTTAAACATTTTCTAAACCGTCTCGCATGACCACAGCTGCATTCGTTTTTAATTATTCATCTCTCAAATTCTCTATTTACAGAGAATAGTTTCGAATATGACACAACATTTATCAACAATTATTGTCGAGTTGTTACCGCAAAATGCGTTTTTTTAAAGCTGAAATAATTATGCCTTCTCATGTTTAACACTTTAGGTCCGTTTAACAACATATTATTCTATCTGGATGAAATTCCAAATAACCAGCAACATCTATGAAAATTTATTTACCGAACCTCTTGTGTAATTTTGTTAATCAGTATTTAATTACTATCAAAAATTTCCTTGAAGGGCCAAAAAAAAAAAATCAAATGGAGATGGTTTGCAAGATAAAAAGAACAGCAGAGATATTAATTTTCTTCAAAATCATATCTGTGATATGAAATAAGAAGAGGTGGGAAAATTTGACTTACCTTTTGTTTGTACATTTGATGTGAATCCTGTCAAAATCGCAATCAAGATTAGCCCAATCATGCTGGAGGAATTTATCAAGGTTCCGCGGAATTTCTACCCCAAAAATACTGACCACACTCTCGTGAAGTTAGCAAACTGAAATGTGTTCTCGATCAGATTCTCCCTCCTTTTATTGTGTGCAGGAAAGATCGAATTTAATTTTGATTGGGGTTTATAGTTAAATCCTCTCTTACGGAAGGGGATTTGGTGACAACAGGTACATTCATTAATACCACAGCTAACTCAACCGTAGCTAACCAATTAATTAAGTCAATTTGTATAGCATGAGAGTTGTAGGTAGGGTAGAGAGAGAGAGAGAAAGAGAGGAGGGGGGGGGGCACAGAAGAGAGTTAAGCGAAGAGGAAAGAGACTGAAAGAGCTCAAATGATTTACATTTGTATAATAATATTACAAGACATGAAAAGATAAAAATGATAAACAGATAAAAGAGGGAGAGAGAAAGAGAGAGAGAGAGAGAAAGAGGGAGAGGGGTGTGGGGCTTTGGATATAATGCTTCTATAGATGCACGGGGAGTGCAAGAGAACAAAGTGTGTGTATTTGAGATTGTGTGCTTTAGAGTATGTGTGTTGGAAAAATAGAGAAAGAGAGTAAGAGTCATTTCTGCTAAAGAAAAAACATGTATCTGTAGATGCGTGTGGATCTATCCTAGCTTAAGTGTGAAAGTGGAAAACAAAGATATGGAAGATAAGGAGAGAAGCAAGCAGTGTAGAGTGAGAGATTGGCACACATTTTTATTTCGAGCATTCGACACGCGCGAGTTTCCTCTGCAAACAAGCAAGGAAATTAAGCGTAATTAAATAACTGATTTTTAAAGGATTATACTCTATACAAATGTTATTTATCTTCCGTCCTCAGGTGGAATTAATCTTTAACGTCACCAACAAATCGTGAGATCATCTAGCGAACTCTAATAGAATGGCGATGAATACGAATATTTTGAAAACGAGTCAGTGTCACTGTATTATGTATATCTCATGGACCTTTCATCTCTTTTGATTTCCCTCCCTTCCCCTACTCTATCTCTCTCTCTCTCTCTCCTTCCCTATCATGTTTCTTTCTCCCTCCTTCTGACTCGTTAACGTATCATTGACTTGACAAATCTATTATAACCATTCAAGTTTTGATCACGAATCATGAGATTCAGAATCTGAAAAAAAAAGTCTTTTTTCTGATAACATATTTGACATATATGTTGTTATAGAAAGTATTGATGTTTTTTGTTCGTGTTATACAGCCAAAACAGAGACCTACAGCTGATCTAACAGTTTTTTAAATGGACGGTATCACAATATAAAAAGTTCTTCTTTTCACCTTCTATGGTCACGTAGTGGAAAGTACGAAAAGTTAGTAATATAAAAGCTAGGCCTTTTCCATATTTTCAAAAGCTATATCTGACTGATTTTGAAGCTCTTCAACCCATTCAAACCAAGATTCTGGGTTAATTATTCATGAAGTTATTTGATCAATGCAGAAATAGGTGGAGCAGATTTAATTTAATTTCATGATTAAATCCCTCTGAACTGAATGGAAGATTTTTAGGCTTGCACTTTTATGATTGATCGCTAGCCTCCTAGCTTCCATGTCTGTTTGAAGAAAAAAGAAACATTGAGAAGCGGTTTGTCGAGAAATCCCATTATTATTAATACATTTATAACTATTCCAACAAGGACACGTCATACCGTATTCTCTCTGCCCTCTACATGTATAATTAACAATGTATCAACAATAGTCTTTTATATAAAAGCTGAATCAAATCAAATCTAATAAACCATACAGGGTACAATACATACAAGTTCATGTAGGGGATTCATTATGAATTGTTACGCTCCTTATTCATCAAAACAAATCAAATCAAGGAATTTTACTTCTAATACTATACTTAATTTTCAAATCTTTCGTAAGAAAGCAAACCTGATTCATGCTAACATTATTTAAAACACACACACACACACACACATATATATATATATATATATATATAATATATTTCTGATGTATTTTAATACACGCACACACATATACGTACACATGTCTCCTTCAGCACACTCACTTTATGAACTAAGCATATTTCCTCGTTTACCATGTTTTGCTCCTTATCCTTTCATTCACAAATAAGAGACGGTTTTAGACTAAATTTTATGATTTTATGTAGCTTTATTGTTGCCATTTTTAATGTATTTTTGAAAGTGCTTGGCACTTACAAACCCACACCCACACTTACCTACACATACATACAATCAAAACTTTCATTAAACTTCCCATGACACAATGCTAACAATATTAAAAAGATGTAATTACTGAAATATCAAATGCTTCATTATAAGAATATTAATAATATGATTATATGATGATTATAACAATAATAGTTGTGATAATAATAGTAATAATAATAATGATTATAATAATAATACTGGTTTCTCTTAAAGCGATTTTCCATTAACTCACCGAAGCGCGTACTGAAAGTATTACAAGCACAATAAACAAAAATTAACAAAAACGTATTGAGCCTGTAACTGAAATAAACGCGTAGTACACAAAATCCATGTATCAACCCTTTCTTTCTTATTTGTTTGTTTCTACTTTCATTTCACTCCATAGAAAAGGACCTAAAAAACTAAAATGCATTTTTGGCTTTATGATACATCCTTCTTTCAAGGACAGTATATAGTTATTTAATTGAAAACATATAAGTAATTTTAATAGATGAGCATTTGCACTATAGTTACTATTATATACAATCACGTTTGTTTATATTTATCAGATTATCCTTGTGATGGAATACATACAATTAAGAAGGGATAATAGTCTGGAGAAACTAACAGGATATATTAGCCAAATTAAATAACACTATCCGCTGGCATACGACCTTCAATTACGTGCGTAATTTACTCATTAATCCATGTCGCCTATTAAGCGCGAAAATGACAACATCAAATATATTCACATCTGTAGTGCGCACGTATTCGATAAGAAATATCAAAATATTTGATATAATAGATTTGATCAAATATTAAGTGATTGCTTAATGCCGAATGGGTCTGTAATTTTGCCATTTAAAGGATTTAGAGGGAATAACAATTATTGTTAACTTGTCCCTCACCTTGCCCTGCTTTTTTAATTCTCGTTCCTTCTTTCCCTTTTCTCTTTTTATTCTTTTCCTGATGATCTTTTTCTCTCTCGATTTCTATGATTGAATAGATATTTGTATATAGAAAGACATGTTCCCGATGATTCCATCATATACATATATAATCATTGTGAAAAGATATGTGTCTGTTTTATCACAAGTATTGAAAGGATACCAAGGAGAGAATCCATACATCATCTCAGATTGAAAAACAGACTCATATTTCTTTTGTTCTTCTTCCGATTTAATCAGAAATTATTATTTATTCGTCTTTCTTATTTACCTCCAGTATTAGATATAGGCTATTGCTATAATATGAACAAAAAAAGAGGTAGAAAGGCATCTTTCACGGTGTCATTTTCTTTCTACCTTGCTTCAGATTTGTACATTAGTTTTTATTTATTAAGACAATTTGAACTTGCAAAATGTATGTACCCAGATACAGCTGAGAAGGATTGAATATATATTTCGTTCAGAATAGTTGCATTATAAATCATGATCATCCTTAAATTTATAACTGGCAAAGAATCCTGTATTTTTTATGTTGGGGATCGAGGGAAAATGCAATGAATTATTGATAATCTATTGTATTTTCCAAATTGCTCCGGTTTTCTCATTTTCGCTCGCTGGACGTATATAGCAGACGGCAATCGGCGGATTAGACGACACTTGGAAGTGAATTTGTATGTGAGATTGCTTTGCTAAATATAAAATACAAGAACATTTTCCATATCTTTAAACTATCATTGATATCTGATAATTAAACAGTTATTAAAATAAACATTCCAAACTACATAATACAATGAAATACTTGACTTAAAGTAAGGGAGTTTGATGTTGTGCACAATTGCACTCTTCTGTAAATAATCGAATAGTACATGGCGATCATGAATATTCATGTTTTTGCTTACCTCGGCAAAATGCTTGCCTATACTAAATGGAAAAATTACGGTGGGGGTTGGCTGAAATGGACATAATGAACCGATCAGAACTGATCTATGATAATTCATGCTTGTTATCCTTCGTGTGCTTGACCTATAACCTTACAATCGCGTGTCAAATTGCGTCCAAAGTTCGACTTGTTTCACATGTGTTATATAGGCAATGGCGAGCTAGCGACCTATTTTGACCAAATTACGGTGGGTGAACTTTCAAAAGTCAATGGGACATGAGGGTTCCAATGAAAGAGCTAGTGTCAACGTACGTCGGGGTGGATGTGCTTTTCGTTTAAACAAAAAATGAATTTTTAACGATTTTGGGGGGGGGGGTAAAAGTCAGTAGGCTAACATGTTAGGCTGCTGGACTCTGACGATAGGGGGCGTTGTCCAATGAGACTATTCGGAGCCATATGTTTGTTTTTTTAATTTGTGGGGACTGCCCCCAACGCTATCCCCCGCTGCGTACAGTCATGATTCAGTGGCAAGGCAATGGTCTCGTAACTGTGAGGCCCCAGGATCAAAACCGCGATAAGAGCACTTTTTTTTTTGGTCCCGAAAATTTGAAAATTGATCGATCGTTTTTTCGTTCCGTTGGGGGAGGGGGTAAGGTCACCTGTTTTGGTCACCCATTAGTACAATTTTTTTATTTTGTATTAAATAGAAAAAAGAAAAAAAAAGAATTGAAAGAAAATTTAGGGGGGATTTCGACCCCCAACCCCCCCCCCCCCCCCACCCCCCCCCCCCTGCGTACGCGCCTGCTGACCATATAGGTGTTAATGTCTTATCATGCTCATTAGTCTAACCGAAGTGTACAAAATTGTATATGGCTCTTTTTTCCTTTTTTTTGTCCCGAAAATTCGAAAATTGACCGATCGTTTTTTCGTTCCGTTGGGGGAGGGTGTAAGGTCACCTTTTTTTGGTCACCCATTAGTACAATTTAATTTTTATTTTTTTGTTAAAAAGAAAAAAAGAAAATTGAGGGGGGGGGTTTCTTCGAAACACATACACAAACAAAATTGAGGGGGGGGGGTTCGACCCCCCCCCCCCCTCCTGCGTACGCGCCTGCTGACCATATTGGTTTTAATATCTTATCATGCTCATTAGTCCAACCGAAGTGTACAGAATTGTATATGGCTCTTTTTTCCTTTTTTTTGTCCCGAAAATTCGAAAATTGACCGATCGTTTTTTCGTTCCGTTGGGGGAGGGTGTAAGGTCACCTTTTTTTGGTCACCCATTAGTACAATTTAATTTTTATTTTTTTGTTAAAAAGAAAAAAAGAAAATTGAGGGGGGGGGGGTTTCTTCGAAACACATACACAAACAAAATTGAGGGGGGGTTCGACCCCCCCCCCCCCCCTCCTGCGTACGCGCCTGCTGACCATATTGGTTTTAATATCTTATCATGCTCATTAGTCCAACCGAAGTGTACAGAATTGTATATGGCTCTTTTTTCCTTTCAGAACCAATTTGAAAATGATATAACGTTCATGTGGTTGGACGAGCAAGTGTGCGCTTGGCTGGAATGCTCCCCAGGGGGTGGAAAATGTGCACACATTGTGTGCGGGTAAGCCTGAATCCGATGACCGGGGTAATAATATATCTGTAAAGCGCTTAGGCACATCGTTGGATCGGTGCATTGAGCGCTATATAAAAAAACGGATTATTATTATAATTGAGACATAGTTCTATAATCTATACAAGACAATTATATTGAAAGAAGGCTTTCAATCGCCAAATATATAGAAAACACTCAATTCATATCCATCATTTTTGTCTCACAAAATAATATGTGTGTTATAACCTTTAATCATTATCTAAGGCTAAATCGTACGAATTAATTACGTATCACTTTTGTGTAAAGTGATCCTTTGTTGTAAACACCTATAAAGGCATGTAAAAGAATTCCTTAAAAATCCTCGACTTTATATGATAAAAGTTGCCTAGTTGTACTACTTCTATAGCCGTGAATTAGGAGTGAATAATTTGCGAGCTATATCATGTACATTCTCATGGAAATATATGATAAATGCAGTTTCATAACGAATACATAGGCCCTACATTCTTGAACCCATTAAAACATCATGCCTCTGCGTATTGAATGCTCTGTCGCCAGCTATCTATCAAGTTATATATGTTTCAGATCATTCAGCCACTTTACATTCACATGCCCCTCATGATGATAGTCAGTCATACAAATAATTGATAATAATTTGATAATAATTTTGTTTACCTGGGGGAAGCCCTATAAGGATCAGCACTGTTCTTCATGAGAACCCTGCAATTATTAGTACCCCAGCATTTACCAGGTATCCTTTTACAACTGGGTGGAGTTTGGCAAATGTGGAATAATCTTTTGCCAGAGGACGTTAGTGCCGGGCTGAGATTTGAACACTAAACCCTTGGATTGACAGTCAAGTGAATGAACCACAATACCACGGCACCTCCACCTTCTTATTGCAATATTGATGATTGTACTTTGTACTGCAGGAGTAACTATGATAACAAAGGCAACCGCCAGCAAAAAAACTCAATAATTTAATCTAGCAATATAATGAAAAGTGGATCTCAATGTAGTTTGAATAAATCACCTCCATTAAGTCGATATCCAGGCTATCAAAATCCAGGAGTATTGTGACATAAGTACAAAGACCTAGATCTAGATAAACATACCTTAAAAATACATATGAATTTCATTTTTTAACCATATCAATTTTGTTCCTATGAAGGGAAGTTGCTACGTGACCTCCTAGACTTTTACACACCATGATATCCAAATAATTATCTTGTTTATCGGCAAGAAGATTTTTTCTGGCCCGGTCAGATTTGTTAAAATTCCTTATGATTAAAGTAGAATGTCCTAACTTTAAAAAGACACTATTATTGTGACGTTAGAGTCGATACTTGCCAACATGATTAGAACATAATACTTTTACAATCGTTAGTTCTAAACCTGTCATGCCCATAGCAGTCGCACTGTTAACGAAATGAAAATGGCATCATGTATGACCCGCACCTCCAACCCGAAGTAAAAACCACAACATCAATTCACACTTACAAACACGCCGACACACCCAACCGAATACGCAAACATGCACATACCCGCCCACACTAAAATGCACAATGTTTGTTATTTACAGAAAATAAAGTCGAAGTCTAGACCTAACCCATTCCAGTGTTCCCTTTAAATCTTACAAATAAAGCCGTTTCGTAGATACAGTGTGCAGATGAGCAGCAAAATTGCCTACAAATATGGTATACCACATTGGTATACCATATTTGTAAAAACCCATTATAGTGAGTAATGGATAGGTGTTCAAGAAAGTTAAATGATGAGCTGAGGTTGCATTCCATGATACACAGGTGGTAGTATTATATCTATCTTTCCAAATCTGAAAGTTGATTTTACGGATCGAGCCGGCGACGAGGGAGGGGGCCCAATTCATCAGAGTATTGAGCACTAATAAACAGGGGGGGGGGGGCTAGTGAGCATTATTTTTTACTCAACAATCAACAACAATCCCCTCCCCCTTGAGCAAAAAACAAAAAGGTAAAATTGTGGTTACCATCTTTTTTTTTATGCGAGGGGAGGGGGAACGTCTTCTTTTTTAAAAAGGTAAAATTGTCGTTACCATGTTTTTAAAAATCCTTTTTATTTTGGCCAGGACAGGGGACCCGCCCCCCCCCCCCCCCCCCCCCGTAGCCCATGGATCCGCCCCTGATCTATAATTACCAAATACCGGTCACTCATTAAATGTTTTCATTTCTGGCTATGATTAAGGAAATTTACGGTTCATAATAGGAACACCCTTCCTCCTCTTGGAAGGCACTATAGTTGACCTGGTTTCGGGTACTGTAGTTGAGATCACAGACGCCATCTTTGAAATTGAATGAGACGCAGAAGTCCTCCTTCAAGCACTCAGCAGCACAGCGAGTCTTGGACTTCTTGGGGACCGTCTTCTGTGTGAACCCTCGGAGGCAGCGGTTAGAGAGCGGTGACGCGGTGTATGTGCTGGATCGTGTGACCGCGGCAGGAGCTATATACATAACAAGTATATCATTCACAATTGAGTAAGCATTCTGATAAAAGAAAATTATTTACAAACAAATAACAAATAAACAACAGAACCCCCCCCCAAAAAAAAAAAAAAAAAAACAGAAAGCAACAACATAGAAACAATCATTTGTGTCCAATTCTTTATATCGTGTGAATTCCACGTGCTTCTTGACGTTAATGTCTTGTCTACCATGCATAAGTAAGTCTTAATACATAATATGATATTGTTGCGATACCTCTGTAAAATTTTCAAAAAATTCTTAATGATTTCTTATATTAAAAAGAAATATTTAGATATTCGATATGTAGCTCAACTAAACGAAAATGATACAGTTCCACTAATATTCATGCAAACAGCAAGCAATGCATGCAATATTCATTTTAATTGTTGACCCTTTTTTCAGTCCGGCTTTTCTTCATTCTAAAATGAAGCACCAACTAGCCACAAACTTTATATTATGAGAATACATCAAATGAGACTGGGAACAAAATGACTGGAGAGAATGTCAAAAAAAATATCATGAATATTCCGTAATGATTAAGTTTGTGGTAATGTTGGCGTTGTCGTTAATGTGTAATGTTACTTTTGTTTATTTCTGTTTTACATAGCAGAGATTCATGGAAGAACAATTTTTTTCTGAATGGACTACCCTGTTTTTGTGTATATACGAAGTAAATAAAGAATAAATAAAAAAGTATTTTACAGCCCCTACAACACTGAAATGTTTGAATGCTTGAAACTTTGGGGTTCAATGTGAATGGAAAGTTATCTGCACCCTATCTTAAAAGTTCACATTACCTTCACAGAGTACATGAGATAGCCATGTCGCGCATGCCGTCGCTTGAAGTCCGTCAGTTTTAGAATAATACACACAATCTTCATCAGCATAGTGAGCATATCCAGTTCCCCACCATCCTATCAGAGTACAGCATTCGAGAACACGACATCCACATGAAAGAGATAACATTACATCGGGACATCAGTTTTGTTGTGGAAAAAGATTTCATTAATGGCATACTTGTCGAGGAGTTATTTCTGGATACTCTATCGATGACATACAAGTTGTGGAAGGTAAGATACCGGCAATGAAACATTATCACTTATAGAATATAAAACATATTGTACGTTACACTCACAGTTAAGACGATGTATTTATTTTCTAAGTAGTGTCCGCGTTCCAAAATAAGTTGTCATACAATTGCATGATGGGACCTCAAATTTATCTTTAAACGACATGTACATTACACAAATTACTTACTTTTAATAGAAGTAATAGAATCAGACAAACTGATCAAAATCGGAAAACTAATAAGAAAGTTATGAAGTTTTAATGACATGACAAACTTTGACAACTCACTTAGAGTCTGGGATGTTATTGCCTCACTATCCACTAATTGTTTTATTTATATTGATAATATCAATTTCCAATTTCCCCCTACATATCAGATTTCCTCACAACAGCATCCACGTTATACTGATAGTAATATGCTTTTGTGTGGATGCACTAATATATAGTAATTTTGTTCTGTTACATCCTGAAAAATGTGAATTTTAATAAACTAGTTACACGAAAATCAATGATTATGAATATACAATATTCAGAGAATAGTATCAATTTTAAAAGTTCATAAAAGATTTTGTGAAATTTCATGCACACAATATAATACAAATCATATAACCTGGGCAAAGGCATTTGAAATCAGGTTTTTGGCGATAACGGGATAAAAAATATATAAAGCAATTGATAAATAGTAAGGCAATGACGTCACAGACTGATAACCAAATTGGCAATTTGTGTAGTGATTTTCTAAGTGCCATAGTTGTTCATACTTCAAAAAAAATCATAACTTCCTTATTAGTTATCTGAATTTACTTAATTTTGTTTTTGCTCTGTTTCTCTTGTTTGTCTGCATCTATTAAAAGCAAATTACATTTGGAGTGGACTTAGCCTTTAAGGCCCTTTTCACGATGTTGAGATGGTCGGGTGGCGAACCCCCCCCCCCCCCCCGGGCCCTCTTCCCCAAATTATTTTTCTCAGAGTTCAACGGGACTACAGCAGATAATGTTACTTGGCGCCAGAGTCGGCGGAGCGACTTCCAAAGTGGGGGCGGGGAGGGGGGGGGGGACCCCAACAAGAAGGTCACTTTCTGGAGAGAAAAAAGGACATCTTCAAAGGGAAATCTTGAAGTGAAAATATACAATTTTTTAGACATTGGTATATATCCCTATATTGTGGTTTACATTATCAGGGATGTTTTCAATATTTGTTTCTCTTTTCTCTTTATACATCAGATAAGATATTGCTTAAGCATCATACGTTGCAGTTTGGTGTGATGGTCTCAAAATTCATTTGCGAACGAACAAAATTTTCAAGATATGTGAGGTCGCAGTGCGAAAAATTACATCTTATAAAGAGGAAAAACCCAATCCTGATGGGGTTATAAGCACACCTTTGACGGAAGACTGAAAAGAACTTTGATAAGTTACATAATTAGAACATCTATAACTACGAGCTACGAGCTACGAGGGAAAGTGCTTCTAGTCTCTTAACCCTAATAAGGCCGGGCTATTTGAAGTCTTACTACGGCCGGGGGGGGGGGGCCATTATGGCCCCCCCCCCTAAGATCTCGGCCGTGAAACGGCCGATCTCCGCGAAAATTTGCACACATGTCAAGTGAAGTGTATAGAACAATATGATAATTTCAATTTTTTGAAAAAAATCCCTCATTTGCATATTTATGGTAATTTATGCAAATAACGTCATAAAATCACATTTTTACCCATAAATCCTATATTATTCATATTTAAGCATTCTTTTTCACTACATATATTCATTAGACCATTTGACACAATAATACGACAAAAAAAATTGGAAGAGCCAGCTTATTCCTTATGTTATCTCTTGTTTTGATAATTGTTTATGTATTTCATTGTTTTTTTAACCTATTTATGTTATTGTTTGTTTTTTTTTCATTTCTTCCTACAATTCAACTATTTTGACTCCCAAAACAACCACCTAAACTTTAAACAAGACCCAATAACCAATGTTTGATCTATTTTTAGGAAAAAATGACATTTCCATATGTTTTGTACACAAATCACAAAAATGAGCGATTTTCGGGCTGACATGCAAAGACAAAAGGTCACGTGACCTTGTAACTATAGGTCCGATTTTTTTTTTTTTTTTTTTTAAAGATGCGCAAGACTCTAAAGAAAAAAGTCAGCGAGCGGCGAGGCGCCATCCATATGCGTTCTCGAACAATCAGAAAAATTGTGGAGGGGGGGGGCCATAATGGCCCCCCCCGGCCTTATTAGGGTTAAAATTAGAGGGGCACGTTTAATGATGAGAGGAAAAGGGGACACTTATCGAAAGGGTTAAGACACTTATTAAAAAAGAAAAGGAGCACGTGTCAAAGTACAAAGGCTAATAATCGGAGGTGAAAATGGGGCACTTCTTACAACTAAAAAAAAAGAGGCACACACCAGGGATGAAAAGGAATTTTATGAGAATGGGAAATGGGCATTTGTCGACGGAAAAGGGCCACCCATCATATTGTGATAAGGGCATTTATAAGGAGTGAAAAGGGGCATTCATAAAAACGGATAGGTTCCTTATTAGAAAGGAAAATGGGGCAATTATCATTGTTAAAAGCGTAATTATCAGAGGTGAAAAGGGGCACTCATCGCATCTGAAAAGGGGCACTGACCATGCATGAATAGAGGCACTTATGAGGATGAAAAGGGGGTGCTAATGATAAAGGGCAATGTGCATTTGTCGAAAGAAAAGGGGCACCGATCAGATTTTAATAGGGGCATTTATTGGAGGTGAAGGGGAGCTTTGATGAGAAGAGGGAAGTGGCTCTTATTAAAAAGAAAAGGAGGCACATGTTACAATAAACGGGGCACTTATCAAAGATAAAAGGGGTAGTTATTAATAGGGGAAGGGGCTTTTTTTACAAAGTGAAAGGGGGCGCTTCTCGTACCTGAAAATAGGAACTTATGAGAAGGCACTTATGAAAATAAAAAATGGACACTTATTGCAAAGGAAAATGGGAACTGGTCCAAGGAAAAGGGGTACGTGTCGAAATAAAAGGGGCACTTATTAGAGGTGGCAAACGAAAAAAAATTGGTTTAGATTTACAATCATAATTATTTTGATAATCAGACAGGCGATCGGCTTGTAAAAGTCATAGGGTTCCTGACTGACCTCAAGGTATATAATTATCATTGCAACTTGAGCTAAATCCAGAATCTGAGACAAAGTTACCGGATTCCTTTAATGAAAGTGGAGGGGTGTTTCAGAAATTGTTTTATGTATGAAATGGGTGTATAGTAATCATTCCTACAATCCTAAATATTTCTACCCTATACCTTATATTTTCTGTACATACCACCAGTGCTGTCAAACACTGTTCCATCTATACAGGTGGGTGTTCCCCCCTTACACCCTATCCACACATCGGTGATAGGTGCAGCAGTCGTATTATTAGGCGTGCTGACAGAGCCGAGGCTGTTAATGTATGCTGTTACTGCGTCGTACTCCTCTTGCGACGAAGGGACGAAGAGTTGAGACTTTGCATTGGTACATAAGTTTATGGCATACGGCGTTTTTGCCACACTGCTATTACCCAGGATCCGGTAACACCTGTCTCCAAATTTCCACCAGCCTTCGTTGCATTTGTAGGTCACTTCTGCAAATTAAATGCGATATTAAGTTAAACAACTATATTTAAATGACAACAATCTGCTCAATTGATTTAATGTTGGTGGTTTGAAATAAGATGTAGTAAGAGTACTTGAGGTAGTTTATGTAGTTTTCTAACAAATTATTTTGGGCTGCATGTAAAATAATATTCAAGGGTTTTTGGTACCGATCCCAGAAGGAATGGAGCAATGTATCCGGGGAGGCAACAAAGTTTTAGATCGGTGCAGAAATTGATAAAAGTGCACTATATTATATATAGACGCACACATACGCACACAATTATATATACATATAATTATATAATATATATAAATACCATTGAGAGAATGGCTGAAATGGCTAAAAGAATTATGAAATTGATTGGACAAAGTACGAAAATGAATGATCAAAGACTAAATGACTATATAATATGCAATAATAAGCAGTTTTGGAACGAAATTTAATGAAATATGTATGTAACGGAATGAAAAAAAGTTTTACAATGGACGGAAAACATATAATAATTGTATGTGTTAGATATACAAGAGCTCATGTACAGTTTTGGTGGCAAAAAGAATATTGGCCTCTTCTCCCTTTTTCCATTTTTAAAGGGAGGGGGGGTGTATATCATAGCTCAATCCAAGGTTTTACTTAAAGTACTAGTCCACTCCAAAAATAACTTACTTTCAATAGAAGCAGACAAATCAGACAAACCAATCAATAACAAGTTTAAGCAAAATCGGATAATTAATAAGAACGTTATGAAATTAAGAAAGTATTTGATTATCAGTTTGTGACGTCATGTCCTCACTATTTATCAATTGTTTTATATAGTTTAATCCCATTAAATTATCTTTTTATCCCCCAAAACTTGATTTCCCCATGCCTTTGCCAAGTTTATATGATTTGTATCATATTGCATGCATGAAATTGCACACAATGTATCATGATCTTTGAAGAATTGATACTATTTTCTGAATATTGTATATCCATAACTATTTATTTTTAGTAAATAGTTTGACAAAAGTCACATTTTTCATGATTTAACTGAAAAAACCTCTATATTAGCGCATCCACACAAAAACATATTACTTTCAATCTAACTTGGATGCTGGTGTGAAGAAATAAGATTCGTAGGGGGAAATAGAAAATCTATGTTATCAATATAAAGAAAATAAATGACGTTAATACAGACTCTTGAGTGAATTTCCAATTTGTCTTGTAATTCTCATTGTTCCATAGTTTTACAGACTTTTTAAAAAAAAAATCATAATTTTCTTATTAAATATCCGATTCTACTCTAACTTTTTTTGATTGGTTTGTCTGATTTTTCTGCTCCTATTGAAGTAAGTTATTTTTGCAGTGGACTTGGCTTTTAAGAACCCACTACCCTGAGAAATGTTATCACAAATATTTTTATATAGCATTTCCCTTCCATTTTAACGCTTAACAAAAGTAAATTTCATACTTTCTTTCATTAAATTTCGTGCTGAAACTTCATAATCTCCTACCTTTTCAAGTCAGTTTCTTCTTTGGTCGTTATTTGTTAGCTTTGCCCAAAGAATTTCATCATTTACATCCAATTTCGTGCAAAACAAATGAAATTCATCAACTTGGATACCAACGTACAATCCCATTTATGAGTTTCATCTTTAAAAAAAAAAGGTGTTAAATGGACGAAAAGTTCTATATAACACACTTCGACTGACAGGCATGAACTCAAGTCTAATTTCTATGGGAAATTTAAAAAAATTGTCGGTAGAAATTAACCTAAAATTTCATTCAAATATCGATATTATGTGATGTAGGCTTACAAGAAATATGTTTGATTGATTATAGATAACCAACCGTCTATTTCAACACTTTTTTAATTGAAATTCAGTTTGAGCACTTCAATTCTTCCTTGGAATTCAATATCGTGGCAATATTAAAGTTAATACAGTTATTTGTCATTCAAGTTACTTAATGGTTTATCAATTTCAACACCTGTCATTTCTTTTCGTCAGCTTTTATTCGAATTCGTTTTACCTGGCAGAGTGTAATAATCAAGTTCGCCTTCGTGCTATCTATTTTCAAAATAATTTCATTCAAGTACGTTGCATAGACAAGACATTAAACGAACTTAAATGAATAAGAATGAATTCAATGAATAAAAAGTGTTAAAATGGACGGGAAAACCGAAATTTACAATGCGTATTAAAAAAAGGATAACCGACTTTGGTAGATTGCCATCTAAGAGTTACATCTTGTCCTTGAATTTTATTGAATATGAAAGAGTACGGCTGATTTTTCTGTCTAATGATACCTCATTCAAACTGAAACTCTGCTGCCACTGAGTAATGAGCAACAGGCTTTAGATAAAGTTTTGTCAAAATTCTCTTGTACCCAGTGTGGGCCGAAGGAATGGACGTGGGTTGAAAGTCCTTACACATTTTTATTTCAGTCCGAAAACAATTGTTGACCAAATCAAATCGATTTTGTGCGTTTGGATAGAAAATGTAACAATATCAACTCAGACTTAAGATAGTGCTTATTTAAATGCACAATTTATTATATTCTCGTTGTTATGATGACACAATCTTGGCTTCTCTCGCATCCCTTGTTTGAGGAAAGCATCAATTTAGAAAAATCATGAAAGTCTACTGTCAATATCATTGATAGTCATCAAATTCATCATCATGACTTTCATCGTTGCATTTCTATTTAAGTAAGTGAATCTCTGAGCTTGTATGCACTGTTTGAGACAAATAGGTTGTGCACTTTACGCACCTCATGCAGCATGTGAAATGGTGCAATGGACAAGTTAGCAGAGAGATCTTTAATGAGATATCATGAAACAAGATGTTAGTAGGTTGTTTAAAATAATTTAAGGTTATCCTGTGGATTAGAACGAGGTATTGTGAAAACGTAGATACATCGGACCACTTTAACCGAAGAAGCTCTGGAGCATACATGAAGCAAACCAAAGTAACGTTTACATATGACCTGACCCACATTCGATGCATCGGCCCAAACTTGGAAGGAGGGGATTTCGACGGCACTCTTTTGAAACCCTTATGCTCAGTCAATCGTGGCAGAAAAAAACTTGAATGAGGTATCACTAGACAGAAAACAAGTGACTCTTTACAACGAAATAGATTTCAATTTGAAACGAATAAAACAAAGTAGAAAACCTTTACTTACCTTTTGCTCGTACATTTAATGTTAATCCTGTCAAAATTGCAAGCAAGATTAGCCCGATCATGCTGGAGGAATTTATCAAGGTTCCAGGGTGTTTCTACCAACAAAATACTGACCACACTCTCATGAAGTGAGCAAACTGAAATGTGATTTTTCATCACAATCTCCCTCCTTTTATTGTGAGACGGACATTACGAAATTAATTTCGACTGGGGTTTATTGTCTGATCCCCAGTTACTGAAGGGGATTTGGTGACAACAAGCACATTCATTGATACAACAGCTTACTCAACCGTAGCTTACCAATTAATTGTGCCAATTTATGTAGCATGAGAGTTGATGGGAGGGTAGAGAAAGAGAGAGAGACAGAGAGAAAGAGAGAGAGGAGGGGGAGTAGAGTTGTGGACATAATGCTTATATAGATGCACGGAGATTGCAAGACTAGAGAGAAAGTGGGTGTATGTGAAATTATGTGCTTTAGTGTGTGTGTGTGTGTTTGAAAGATAGATTAAGAGAGTAAGAGTAGGTATTTCTGGTAAAGAAGGAGAACATGTATCTGTACTATGAGATGCATTTGGATCTGTCCTAGTATTAGTGCTAAAGAGGAAAACAATTAAAATATGGAAAATGAGGAGAACAGCAGGCAGTGTAGAGTGAGAGATTTGCACACATTTTTAATTTCGAGCATTCGACACGCGCGAGTTTCCTCTGCAAACAAGCAAGGAAATTAAGCGTAATTAAATGACTGATTTCTAAAGGATTATACTCTATACTAGCTGGACCCGCGGAAATCCGCGGGATTCTAGAGGGGGGCGGGGGGTGTAAATAGAGATATAGAGACTGTCTAAATTAAAACCACCAAGAACTTTATTTGCCATTCAGGCCATTAAAAAAATGTTTTGCGTCCCCGCCCGCTTACTTTTTGGGGGCCGCCTCCTATTTTTTTTTTTGAAAGAAAAAAAAAACAGCGTCCCCGCCTGCTTCCTATTTGGGGGCTGCCTCCTATTTTTTTTTTTTTTTTTTTTTTTTTTGAAGAAAAAAAACATGAAAAGCACTGCTAAAATGTATTTCTGATTTTAAAAAAGAAAAAAAAAAAATTGTCGGCCGCCATCTTGAAAAATAGCCCGAATGTCAGGGAAAATGTACCGAGCGGCCATTTTGAAAGAAAAAAAAAGGGCCTCCTCCTTCCCATTTTTCGAAAAAACAGGACGCCAAACATGTTTTTTTTTAAATTTGGCCTTATATAAAAAAATAAAAAAAACGATCCAACTGTACCGGTAGTTATTCTTTAAGCCACTGGAACTGCGTAGAGTTCCGTAGTGTGGAAAGCTTTTACTGCTTTGTCGATCTGGCGTAGGGTAGCGTACTGTTGCGTAGGCATGTAGCGTAGTGTTGCGTAAAAAGGCGTACTTTCTGCGTCAAATTTCTACGCCGAAAGTACGCGAAAAAAATAAACATGTTGAATTGTTTTCGTTCATCTTGCGTACCCCTTTCCGTCCCTCAGCATATAGTAACGTAGGCCAGCGTAGTTGGTACGCAACACTACGCAACTCTACGTATTGACCCCACGCCAATTAGTGACTCGCAAGTGTCACAAATAAAGTATTAAAGATATGCTCATCTGACCCTAATTAAACGCCTAAACCCCCCGAGCTTTCGGGGGTTTATGGCCCCTTGAAACCCGTGGACCCCACGCCTATATTATATATACACTCAACCCGCTGCGATCTGATCTCTCCCCCCCCCCCCCCCAACTTTGAAGAATGTAACCCCCGAGCTCTTGGGGGTTTATGGCCCCTTGAAACCCGTGGACCCCACCCCTATATTATATATACACTCAACTCAGGACCCGCGGAAATCCGAGGGATTCTAGAGGGGGGCGCAGGCAAAAAATTAAGTTTTTCATTTCGGAGGCTCCATTTCAAATTTTTGGGAAATTTTCGGGGCTACTTATTCAACTTTCGGGGGCTCTTTTTTCTGGGGCTACTTTTTCATTAATTCATAAAAGGATAGGCCTACACTTTGTTGAGATTTGTTTAATAGGCTAAGGTTTCAGGCTTCCTACTTCATAATTGCCTATTAAAAAAAAAAAAACATTTTTCTAGTGCAATAACTAAGTTTTCATGCATTGATTTGATGCAAGAACTGTAACATAATGAACCTAGATTGTGATTATTTCTGACCATGAATTTCGATAATCATTTTTCAAAGTAAAATTTTCACAAGAAAATTAGACAGTCGTTTAAAAACGTAGACATTAGTAATATTTTTACTAATTCTAAGCTCAGGTTTCGTAAATCTATTCACGAAACTATTTTGAAATCGCGGCAATAATGATGCAAACCAACAGATAACAATTTCAAAGTGTCAAATGAGTTGAGATGAGCTTGCAGGAAGCTCAACACCGGCGCCGCGCGGTCCCGGTGTTGGAGCTTCCTGCAAGCTCATCTCAACTCACACACACTGCACTGCGTGTTGATTGAAGGCAGCTTGCGACTGAACTGTCAGTCCAATGGTTTTAAACTTTCCTTTAGAAAATGATAATCAAAATTTTGTATACATGGCCGTAATAATCACAAAATAAGCTTTGATTTCATACCTCCATTCACGAAAACTATATAAAAATCGCGGCAATAATGATGGAAATAGGTCTCTAAGTTAGGACGTGGACGGGAAGCTTCGTGTGTATCTCTGTGGCTTGTGCAGCGCTAAAGCACATCCTATAGCACATCCTATAGCAAGACGCTTTACTCTCGGTGATCCCGCCCTTTGCATAGAGCATTTAATACGCAACATAATGTGAGTGGTTGGTCATTTGTTGTGTGTCTCTTTGAGAACTGCAAAGAAATGAGTGTGATCGACGGCGCGGTCTATATAGAGAATATCATATAGGAAGATACCTAACACGGGGTAAGTCGTACCCATTCAGCGTGCATTTAATACGCAACTTGATGTGAGTGGATAGTCATCGGTCGTGTGTCTACGGATGTTATGTTGAATATCCATGAGGTATCTCTGTCGTCACGCATATCATGCATTATGCATATCGCGTCTGTTTTCGCCCTGGACGTCGACACGGAGGAGGACCTCGGGCGGAGTATAGCCAATTCGACAGAGTTGACTCTCCCGCGGACGACGGCACCGATCACCGGTACCCCGGGGGGAGGGTTCAGGAGGAGATAGCTGCACCAACTTGGGTCGGCGATCTCATTAAAAAACAATAGAATACAAAGGCCGGCGGAGACGTCGCGCCCCCCCGCGGAGCCTTAGCGTATTACTTATAGTGATAAATGTTATTTATCCTCCCGCCTCAGGTGGAATTAATCTACAACGTCACCATCGAATCGTGAAATCATCTAACGCAACTGTAATAGAATGGCGATATATACAAATATTTTGAAAACGAGTCAGTCAGTGTATATCTCATGGCCCTATCATCTGGTTCGCTTTTCCTCCCTTCCTCCTTTCTCTCTCTCTCTCTCTCTCTCTCTCTCTCTATATATATCTATATCCCTTTCATGTGTTTTTCTCGTTCCCTTTGACTATATAACGTATCATTTATTTAGATAAATCTATAACTACCTTCAAGTTTTGATCAAAAATCATGAGATTCAGAATCTGAAAAAAGTAAAATTATACGAATTTGTCTTTTTCCCTGATTACATGTTTTACATGTATGCTGTTATTATGTTATGATATATCAAATATATTAAAATTCAGAACAGAAACCTACAGCTTATATAACAGTTTTTAAATGGAGGGTATCCCAACATAAAAGATGTTCTTCTCACATCTTCTATGGTAGTGAAAAGTAGGAAAAGTTAGTTATATCAAGTGTGGCCTTTTCCATATTTTCAAAAACTGTTTCTGACTGATTTTGAAGCTCTTCAGCTCATTAAAAATAAGATTCTGGGTTAATTATTCATCAAGTTATTTGATCAATGCAGAAATAAGTAGAGCAGATTTAATTTAATATCATTATTAAATCCCTCTGATCTGAATGGAATATTTTCAGGCTTGCACTTTTATGATTGATTGCTGGCCTCCTAGCTTCAAAATGTCTGTTTGAAGAAAAAAAACGTTGAGAAGCGGTTTGTCGAGAAATCCCATTATTATTAATACATTTATAACTGTTCCAACAAGGACACGTCATACCGTATTCTCTCTGCCCTCTTTAATTAACGATGTATCAACAATAGCCCCCTAACAAAAAACTGAATCATATCAAATCGAATAATCCATACAAGGTTCAATCTATCCAAGCTCATGTAGGGGATTTATTATTATTTTTAATAGTCCTTCTTCATCGAAACAAATCAAATCAAGGGATTTTAATTCTAACACTTTAATAAATCTTCCAATTGTTAACGAGAAAGCAAACGGAAATTATTATTGTCTCATTCGTCTGATCATTATATATATATATATATATATATATATGTACAGTATATATAAATACGGTTATTTACAGTTGTATGAGACGTACAGAAATCACAAGTCAAGACTCCAATGTAATGCATTTAGCCAACCCTTGTTCAATGTACCAACTCGAATTTTTGACATAATTCTCACGTTGTTATCGGGAAACTAGTTTCATTAATATTCGACTTTTTTTCTTTGGAAATTTGGCCGAAGCTGAGAGTGGGGAGGTTGTGAGATTATGGGCCATTTTTTCCAACATAACTTTCGTTCAATGAGTTTTAATTACCGAAAGTGCCATCCCAATGATGGAGAGGTGAGGGAGGATTGTTTCCTCCACATGCCTTCTTCTCCTCTGCTCAAATATTTGAGCAACCCTGTTGTATTTTATCAGTATCGCCAGAAAACATATATACCTTATATATTTAGTTTTTGACGCTTTTTTATGAAAAAATATATCTAAAAATCATCTCCTTAATGCTTTCTCTTTTTTGTTGATGTCCCACTTGAATTGCTGTACATAACAGTGGTTATGGCACTAGGCTTCTATCGACAATGACTGTATGCGCTTTATAAGAGCTCTACCGGACTTCATCCCAAGTACTATGTGAAGGTAATTATTTGAAATAAGATAATTTTTTCGTTAACACCTAAATTTATGTTTGTTTATAGAACATGTAATAATTTATTTATTAGTCTTGTTTTAGTAGGGTGGCTCCATCAGTAGTTGAATACTGTTTTCAGTGGTGGCCCTACAACATAAATACAAAATCTACAAACATATTGATGTAAACAATACAAATGGAGACAAAATAAATTTAGTTACAACATTTTCGAACAAAAGAAAAGCAAATTGAAAAACACAATGGACCTTAAATGAGGCTATGACGGTTTTCCATTAAAGGAATACTGTCTGAAGGGTCACTCCATATTTTCCGCATGAGTGAAAGGTTTACTCCAGTGCCATGATTTGTGTCTTGCCCATGATTTGTGCCATTCCTTCAATTTGGCAACAACAACATGGCAATTGCGAGATCAACCAAAAAACGTCATATGCGGCTGGGGCCAACTCGATGGAGCGACGGAATGGAAGCAATTATTTCGAGGCTGTTGAATAAGTGATGAGAACTTTTGCTTGGAAGCCGTACCGATCCTTCAATTGGCAACAACAAGAACATGACAATAAGCCAGTTCGTAAATAGCTTCGGAACGCATGACCCCCAAATACCCACAGATCTTTTACACTATGGATACGTCCCACTTGTGCATTTTAGAATAATCACTGTCGAACTGATGGAGGTGCTTCATGAATACCTTTTGTTTGCCCTCTTGAGAAGAATACTTCCACCTGTGTATCAGATAAATGTACTGTCGGTACATAAATGAATACTAATTACATAACTTTCATGAGCACTATACGAGTATTCGTCTCAATAGTTTTACAATTTGGGAACGAATGACCTTTATCTGCACATGCGCAAATCCTAACTACGAACTCGCTTATTGCGAGATCACTACTGAAAAACGTCATCTTCAGCTGGGACCAACTTGATGGAGCGACGGGAGAGCTGCAATTATTTCGAACCTGTTGAACAAATAATGCTTTTCCCTAGTATAGGATCACAGATTATATTTTACAATGGGAAATATTCACTTTGCCCCTTCCTTACACAAACTTGCGAGCGAGTGAAGCAAGTGAGCACAAATTTTAAGATATGTGAGGTCGCTTTTTACAAAAAAATACAATTAGGGGCACTTGTTACAAGTAAAAGGGGTAAGTGTCAAAATAAAAGGGGCACTTTTCAGAGGTGAAAGAGGCCCTTATTAGGAGGGGCAGTGGCACTTATTAAAAGGAAAAGGGGCACTTATCAATGTAAAAAGGGGGTCTTTTTCTATGTAAAAGTGGGCAATTTGGGGGTTCTTAAAATAGTGGGAACCCTGCGCCCCCCTTTAGCGCCGCCCATGATGCTGAAATGGCAACAAAGGGACGATTTTGGATGATTGCTATACAATATAAATATGTCTTCCTTTCAGTTTAAAAATCATTCAAGTGCAATTCCAAATAAGCCTACAAAGACAATAGGCGGGGAATGGGGGGGGGGTATTGCCAGGGACGGCAGAGCCACTTCTTAAGCGAGGGGGGGGGGAAGGACCAACACAAAGGGCGCTTCCTGGAAAAAAGAGCACCTACAAACGGAAATCTCAAAGCAAAAATATTCAAATTTTTAGACATTGATATTTACCCCTACATTGAGATTACAATTACATCATCAGGGGTGATTTCAATATTTGTTTCTTTGTATACACCCTAAAAGATATTACTTAAAGCCTTTCTCAAGTGCTGGGAGCCCCAAATTCGACAACAAATTCGACAGAATTTCACTTAAATTGTATCATAATGGGGATGTCATGTAAAACACACTTATGCTAAGATTTCCCGCTAAAATATTTGTTTGAAGACAAATATTGATAAAAGTATACAAAATTTAGTTTTGTATTAGTTCTGTTGTACGCAGAAAACCTGAATTTTCGTAGTCTTTCAATATTCGACTTCAAACACATTTGTTTTGAAAATCCTTGCAGAAATGTATTTTCAATGACATTCTCTTTCACATTATGATACAATTAAGTGGAATGTTGCCATCAAATTGTTTGGGTTCCCAACACTCTAGAGGGGCTTTAAGCATGATACTTTGCAGTTGGGTGTAATGATCAGAAAATTACATTGCGAGCGAGCGAGGATTTTTTTTTAAAGATTTGTGAGGTCGCAGTGCGAAAAATTTACATCTTATAAAGAGGAAAAACCCAATCCTGATCGGGTAATAGGCACATTCTCATATTAAACGGAAGACTGAAAAGACCTTTAGTTAAGTAACATTATTATAGCATCTTTAAATGCGAACGAGCGTAGCGAGCGAGTTTTGGGGGAAATTGCCCTTAGTCGCTTGAAATTAGGGCCGCGTTTATTGATGAGAGGAAAAGGGGACACTTATCGAAGCAAAGAAGAAAAGGAGCACGTGTCAAAGTAAAAATGGTAATTATCAGAAGTGAAAATGTTGCACTTCTTACACCTACAAAAAAGGCACTCTCCTAGGATAGAAATAGGGCACCCGTCAGATATTGATAGGGGCATTTATCAGAGGTGAAAAGGGGCATTTATGAAAAAAGGGAATAGTTCACTTATTAGAAAGGAAAGGGGCACGCATCAATGTTAAAATGAAAATTATCAAATATGAAAAGAGGCACTTATGAGAATGAAAAAGTGGCACTTATAATATAGGAAAATGTGTATTAGTTGAAAAAAGGGACACCGATCAGATTTCAATAGGGGCATTTATCGGAAATGAAAAGGGGGAATAATAAAAGGGGAAGACAAAAATAAAAGGGGAAGATAAAAGGGCAATTACAAGAAGGAAAAACATCATATATTAGAAACGAAAAGATTCACGTGTCAAAAATAAAAGGGGTAGTTATTAGAAGTGAAGAGTTACACTCATCAGAGATTTTTTTAAAAAAAGCACTTATTAGGAGGGAAGGGGCATTTGTCAAAGTAAGTAAAACTCCTTGAAAAGGAGTAACTTCTCGTACCTCAAAAAAAGTTGTGCTTCTTCGAGTAAAGAAGGGGATATTTATTAAAAGGGGAAGGGCACTTCTTTCAAAGAAAAGGGGCACTTCAAAAGTGAAGGGGCACCTCTCAGATTGTAATAGGACAATCATTAATGGTGAAGGGAGCTCTCATCAAAAGTGAAAAGGGGCACTTACTAGCGATTAAACAGGGCACTTATAAGAATGGAAAATGGACACCTATTGCACAGGAAAAGGGGCACTTAATTATGAGAGGTGAAAATTGGAAGGAGGCACTTTTACAAATGAATAGGGGCACTGCGCTCTCCCCTAAAGGGGACACTTTTAAAATAGACCCCGGAGGGCCGTCTCTGAAAACTGCATGACGGAGCATGAGTACCCGTATTTCAAATTTCATGCTCTACTTATAAATAAAAGTTTCGATATTTCAAAAATAGAAAGTTCACTTCCCAAGGTAAGAAATGTTATTGCGTCATTAAAAAACCCCAGATAAGACTGATAATATATTACGCATTGCCTTTCCAAATCACCGAAATGTGAACGTCATATTCGCTCGTCAACCAACTGGTTCTAAACAACAGAGCCTGTGCATGAGGTTCATCGCGAAATCATTCAAGCAACGGGGTGGAGCAGGGAAAATTCAATGTTTCGTGCTGGTGTGATCACGCCATTGTTTTGCACAAAATTGTTTGGAACCAGCACCCTTGACAACTTGGCCAATATGACGTCACACTTCGGTACTCTATTATATGGAGTTATTCAGGCATCTCGCTTCCCGAATAGGTTATACGGCTACATCCGGGATTTACAGGGGGTGGTGGCACCAAGGGCTCCTATGGCTCTGTGCTCCGCGATTCGCGATTCATGGCAGTTTCCCTACCAAATGTAGTCCCCTTGTATCATTTTATTTTACACCACCCAATCCTTTTTTCAACCCGATAACACAAAATATACCAAAGCATTTAACCATTCGATTTCTTGACATAGTCAAACAAGGTAGCACTAGCCCTGCCGTCATAAAACAAAAGTTGGGTAAACGAAATAAAAGACTAATACCAAAAAAATATTCAAACCTACTCGCTGTTAATGAGCACTCGTCTTACAATTACTAACTCAAATTAGTCTTATAGAGGCCACCGCTCTAGAAAAATAACTTGACGTCTATAAGTGCCATGTCCTTCGAGCAATGTGTTAGAACCTGTCTAGAAAAACCGCATGTCCACAGCGGCCACATTTTCTGTTTCCTTGAAGAAACATAAAAGACATATAATTGACTGTATATTAATTATCCTATGAAACTGATTTACATTTTTGTTGTTCGTCAACCAGAAAGTCCAGTGCCCCGACCCTATATTATGACATCAGGGCATCCTTGAATGACGTCATTTCTTCACTCATGCTGTTAACAAGTATCAAGGATGTGGTCCTTTATGAATAATACGATACAAAATAACCGCAATCTTGGTAATCTGACACCTTACCGCTTTTTCAATACTCGGTTTTTGTGAGTAATCAAATTTTTAATCTACTTGAGAACCATTCAATGCTCCCGTTGGACAAGTTGGTATCGGAAAGCGCTCAGTGCAACAAAATAATATCGATTTTTGGAGAATGACGTGCTTTAAAAGGAGGATACACTATGTAGGGAAAAGCTAGACCCCGTTACTGTAGACGTAATAATTATGTCTGAAGGATGAAACTCCTAAACTCCTTATTTGGAACTTATTTGGCATTGTTAGTTTGACCCGAGTTTATCTAGTTAACCATTTCAAATTGAAAGCACGTTGAAATCTGGAGGCAGAAGCGTATTATGTGTTACATAAAAACAGAATGTTTTTAATGATTTTTTTTAATTATTTATTGTTATCATCGATATCATAATCATTATAATTTAGGTTTATCATAATTATCATTATCTTTACTAATCCAAATGTTATTATTTATATAATAATAATAATTATAAATATAACTATATTATTATTACTATAAGTACTATCCTTCAATGGTTCGTTTGGTCTACTTGTTGTAAAAATTCACCACACAGCATTTAAAATAGAACCGTTGTGGATGAATGAAACATAGAATGATGTAAATATTATATTAAGTTATTTAGATACCCCTCTCCCCGAATAGGTTATACGAGTACATCCGGAATTTACAAGCAGCTGATGCCTGCCAGTCGTCTATGCTCGGCGGTTCGAGATCCATGGCAGTTTCCCAACCGAACGTAGTACCCTTGTATCATTTTATTTAACGCCACCCAATCCTTGTTCCACCCAAGAAAAGCACGAAATATAGTCAAACATTTAAACATTCGATTTCATGACAATTTCATGACATGACGCCTATTATTGACAGTGCCATGTTCCTCGAGCAATGTGTTAGAACCTGTCTATAAAAGCCGTATGTCTACAGCGGCCACAATTTCTGTATCCTTGAAGAAACTTAAAAGACATATAATTGACTATATGTTAAATACCCTATGAAACTGATTGATATTATTTTTTATGACAATAATAGTTCTCTATTTCATCAACCAGAAAGTCCAGTGCCCCGACCCTATACTATGACACCAGGGCCCCATTAAATAACTTCACTTCGTCTCTTATAAGCATTAAGGATGTGGATCATTTATGAATTATAAGTTTACTCTAAAAAAGAATACCCCACTCCTTATACGGACTTTACTCATGGTGTACATGTTTAAGTGTTTTTTTCTCCCTGACTTATCTACCTCACCATGCAAACGTGTAAGTTCACACCAATCACAACTGCCACTTCACCTTTCTTTCAATAAAGTGTTTGTGAACAAATTGTTTAATCCTTATTTAATCTACTTAATTTGACCATTCAACACTAATCTCGGTCACGTTGGTATCGCAAAGCGCTCAGAGCAACAAAAGAATATTGATTTTTGGGAGAATGACTTGCTTTAAAGGGATCCGGTAACTTTGTCTCAGATTCTGAAATAAAATTTTGGATTTAGCTCATGATGCAATGATAATTATAAACCTTTAGGTCAGTCAGGAACCCCATGAATTTTACAAGCCGATCGCCTGTCTGATCATCAAGATATTTATGATTGGAATTACAAATTTTGAAAACCGTTCGCCTGACGGTTTTCATAACACTACAGTCTATTGGGGAAAACGAGTATGGTAAAACCGGTCACTCAAAGATTTTTACTTTTTGAGGCACTTCTTGATCATTTTGAAGCGCAATTTTTTTAGGGCTTCAATATTACACGATATCACAGACACTGATAACACGTAGGGCCGTGTATCCCAGATTTAACATTGTTACACGATCCCTTTAAAAGGAGAAGACAGTATGTAAGAAAAGCCAGATCGCGTCACCATACACGTCCTACGACTGAAGGATAAAAATCCTTATTTGGAACAATGTTAGTTTGACCCAAGTTTCTCAAGTTAATATTGTCTTTGCACTTTGAAATCTGGAGGCAGAAGTGCAGCAAAATCATTAAGTGTTTCGTAAAAACAGAATGTTTATGATGAAATCTTTCATTAATTATTGTTATCATCATAATCATTATGATTTATATTTTCATAATTACCATTGTATTTAGTAATCCAACTGTTAATATTATTATTGTAATAACTATAAGAATCATTACTGTTATCGCATCATCAGCGGCAGCATCAGTATAAGCATTAGTAGTAGTCGTAGTAGTAGTAGTAGAAGTAGTAGTAGAAGTAATCAGTGGCGTAGACAGGTTCGTATACCTGGGGGGGATGACTCAGGGGCGGATCTAGCTTTTTGCTAAAGGGGGGGGGGTTGACCAAAATAATGACGATGCGGCGCATCGTCCACGAGCCGCGAAGCGGCGAGCCGATTTTTTTGGGGGTGTTTATTTGAACCCCGTAAGTGATGTTTTCCTGGCATCTATTAACACAATGGAGACCATAAAAAGCAGTGCATGATAACGTCTTTTTAAATCAAGTAACAGTTAAATACACAGTTATATCCAGAGTTAGCATGTGTTTGGTTAAGTTACCAGATGAGTTGAATATCTTCTCACAATATTTGCACTTGAAAGGGTTTCTCTCCAGCGTGCGTTCTTTTTTCTTACTTTTTTTCTTTTTTTTTCTTTTTTTTCTTCCTTTTTTTTTGTTTGTTTGTTTTTGGGGCCGCCCAAGGGGGGGGGTTAAACCCCCTAACCCCCCCCCCCCCGTAGATCCGCGCCTGTTTAATCTTGTGGTTATCTTGTGGTTTCCAAACCACAAGATAACCACAAAATACTTGTAAGATTTTCTTTTTTTTACCGTCTGAATTGGCTTTCACCGTGTGAATGCGGCTAATAACAATAAACACAATAACAATAATGATGAGGATTATTATTATCATCATCATAATTATTATTATTATTAATATTATAATTGTTATCATTATTATTATTACTATTATTATCATCATTATGACTTATTAAGTAAGCAAATATCATTCCCCAAAACCTGGGGGGGATGATTGTACATGCCATCCCCCCCACCTTGTGAGGTGGGGGGATGCATCCCCCTCATCCCCCCCGTTGTCTACGCCCCTGGAAGTAATATTAGTAGTACTAGTAATAGTACTATTGTACTAGCAGTGTTATCGTAACCTTTGCCATCTTTATTGATAGTATTTTCAATATTATCGTTATTCTGCAACTTAAACCGAATTTAGTCCGTATTTCTCGAAAGACTTTCGTTTAACCATCACCAGATGTTGCAACTTTTCAAATGTATACCGTGAACATCAAAGCGTGTTTTCCCGATCATTCTGGTTGTTCCCAGAAGCTAAGATCTGAAGATCGTCTGGATCGTAGCTCCTAAGATTACATTTTGTGAAGATCTTGTTGGCGAGGGTATACATAATTACCTTCGTGGCAGTTCCTATGCCTCCGATATTTAAACTTAGTTAATTTGTACAGGATTATTTGTTGGGAAGATCTTGTTAGTGAAAGCATAAATTTCATTCTTGGCCATTCCTATATGAATCCGATGTTTAAAATTACATGTAGTTAATTTGATAAAGTTAGCAATGTGTATGATTTTCTTTCGCATAAACTTTTAACATTTTTAGTTCGCTATACCTTTCTTTAACTCGGGGAAACCTTTCGTTTAAATGCAGATTTCCATAATACTTATGCAATAATCTCAGTCTCACAAAGACCTCTTCACAACGATGGCGGTTCTAAGCCTTGGATTTATTTGCTTGAAAAGGGCTTAAAACGGCATGCTGCCAAATAATATTTTAGAAAGGTGAATTATATTATTTTTTTAAAAACATTTTTTAGGAAGGAGAATTTAAGATTCCACTTTATACTTTATATTTGTTGGTGTGTTTCTGTGTTTTTCTTATGTTTTTTTTTAACATTAAGTGCGAGTTTGTGAATGCAATTTATATGCGAAGTGGGTCCTTTCCTCTTCATTTTGTACATTCCTTCTTTGACTCTCTCTCTCGTCTCACTTGTCCCTTTCGCCAATCCCCTCACATTAATCTTCTCTTCAACCTAGCTATGCGAATTGTTATTGGAATAAAGAACGAACTATTTCTTCTATTCTTCTGTGTGTTTTACATGCAATGATTATACATTACAATAGTAAGAGTCGAATAATCGAGATCTATGATTATGATTACGATCCTTAATTCATGCCACTTATGCTTTTTAAGTTTTCATCTGCTGTATTCACCTATATTTTCTTTAATTTATTTACACTGAGTCCAATATTGAATCTTGAATCTTACCGGACCTGTGATTTCCTTAACAGCAAAAAACAAAAACAAATGAAAACGATTATGTTACCTGTATGTAGGTTAATACTTCGTTAAATCTCCCCTCAAACGCCTAAAAACAAAAACAAACAAGAAGAAGAACAACAGGAAAACTTCAATCTTTACTTTAATATTCCACACTGCACATGCGTAATGGGGCATGGCATAACAACTAGAGTGCCGTGTGCAAACGAAAGATGATCACCCAATCACGTCACTTCTTCAATTTGTAAGGACAAGGTTTATGCACAGCAGTCTATAAAAGGGAACGAACACTTTGAGAACGAGACAAAAGCAGACTTAGCCGCCAGCAAAAGCATAGGGTCCGTGCTACCTTTTACAATTTCAATTCATCAGGAAGAGTTTTGAGTGCTTCGATCGTTGGGAAAATAACTTGTTTGCTGGACTTTCTCACCGCCACGATCTTCGTTAGAGAAGGCAAAATGTTTTTACGGTTGATCCTGCTAGCTCTCTGGAGTTTTCTGATGGTGACCTGTTGCCTTGCACAGAAGAACAGGGTCAAAAATGAAGATCAAGCCATGGTACGTAATTTGTATTTCTTTAAGGCGTCAAACCTATTTATGGGTCGATTCAGGGTTCTCTGACCGGGAAGGAGTGAGGGGGGGGGGGGGTTAGACGTTCCTCAATCTCCGACTATTTCCAGACTACACAACATATTATTGGACCCATGGCAGATTATTATAATGCAAATGAATTATCGCTTGTTAAACAAGATGGATTACATTTTATAGAAGATGGATTATATTGCATCACAAAAGGATAGGCGTCCTTCTTTTGAAACATAATTTTGGGGTACGTACATGTATGGTAGCACAATGTAAGTAGTCTGTCCGTTTTTACATATTTTTTATTCTTCAATTATCTCCTCCCATATGGTGCTATGATGCCGCCGGCTAAGCCCAATGGGTCCATATACCGTTTGATTTAAATGACAAGCGGTGAAAATCTCTCCGGCCGCAAAGATTTTATTTTAGTTAAACTTTTCCGCCGTGTCCTCAACGTTTCCGTTCCGTCTCCATACCGGGTACCTAACGCTAAAAAAATACGCGCCACCTGGTCGGTCACACTTCCGTTCTCGAGTTAACGGATGTACGTCCTCTTCATCGTTCTTCTCAAAAAGTCTTCATAATTCCTCATAACTCGCCAATACAACTCGGCTAAGTGGGAACCTTGCTGCTTCTGTTTACCCAACCCCTTCCATATACAGTGAAACCTATATTAGCGACCACAGTCCTGTATATAACGACCACATTTTTAGTTTCTCTTGAAAATCATTTCTCTATAGAACCTGTATTAAAGGAACCTGTACATAAAGCGTTTTTTGTAGTTATACAGGTTTCACTGTACCATAGTTTATTTAATTCACGTTTTTTCGTCGTGACATAGAGCGTGCTTTTGACAAGGCATTTTTAAGTAATTAAAAGTAATCTTTCTTAAAGGTCATTCCTTATGGTACTTTCTAAACATTAACTTATAATAATACAAATAGGAAATGTGGAACAATCCAAACACCACTAGGCACTAGCTATAGCCTTGTTTGTCGGATAAGTGTTAGTAATACTAACTCAGGCATAAGTGTCTGCTCGGCAAACAGGGGGGGGGGCATGAGTGTAACTCGGCTTTTTAAGCAACACAATTGAATTTGAACTTGATATTTTTTGGGGGGTGGGGCGTTTCGGGGTTTATTCCACGGGATAAGAATATTTAAATTGATCCTTTTTGTTGTTTATATAAAATGCTAACTATATGACTATTGTCGTTTCTTTTCCTCCCTGAAAGGTTAGAGTGTAAAAAAAGAATATTACGAGAAATGTAATTTATTATTAGCGCTGTTTTATTTTCTTGAGATTTCCGTTAATATTGACTTTTACACTCACTTATCTTTTAGCACTAGGATTATATAATAAGTTTGATTTTTTTCATTCTTTGTCAAACAAAAATGGAGAAATGATCCTGCAGGCTACATGCTTGAAATATGTTCTATAAATGTGAATTCGAATTTGCATTATTGTTTAAATATGTTTATTCATCTGGTGGTTTATTCTTCTTATTTGACCTTTGTTGATCTACAGGCATATCTCGACAAGTATGGATATCTGAACATGAAAGGTGGCATGCCGAATTCTGAAGAGATGAAGACAGCCCTCGAGTATTTCCAAAGATTTGCAAATATAACAATGACAGGTATGTGAAAAGTCATTCTTCTGCAGTTCTCACTAACGGAGGGGAAGGGGCTTACATGTACATATGATAGCCCACGCCGCTCCTAGATTTGTGTAGCATAAATTCAGTAATCACACCCTAAACTGACACCCTTGAATTACAGTTAAAAATGCTTCCTTTCCAGGGAGCACAGCGAGAAACATTTTCATTTCACAGAATAGAACTTTTCTTTGTGCAATCACTAGTATAGGCACAGTATCAATGACCACACGGTATTAGTGCCATTCAGAACTAGAGTTCACCTTGCTCGATCGTTCTCTGTCGATTCCCCCCCAGGATGCCTAGACAGTGAGACTATGGCGATGATGAATACACCTCGTTGTGGAATGGTGGACATGAACTCCCCTGCCGACATGATGAGGAAGAAGCGCTTTATCTTAGGCAACAGATGGTCCAAGACAGAACTCACTTATAGGATCATCAACCGGACCCCAGACCTGCCTGCTAACGAGGTTGACCGTATCATTACCGAGTCTATCGAGGTAAGATCTGCTCCAGAAGCGGTGTTTAGGGGGTGGTCATTAGGGGATAAAGAACCCCTCTAAAAAAAACAAAGAAAAACAATCTTTAAAGCGAGGGACAGCCATTTAGAACATGAATGCAAAACATGACTTTTTATTTTTCAAACAATCTCAGGCTATTTAAAAGCTTTATTTAAAAGTTATTTAAAAGGCAATAACTGAAGTTTGGCAACCGTCTCTAAATTGGGCTATTCTGGAAGTGAGGTGGTCTATTTTAGTTTGTATATCTTATGTTGTACATTTCGTTATAAAATAACATTTTCATTACCAGATTTTTATTGTCAGTCGGTTTTCAAATTAGACGTAAGCTGCTTCTTATTGTTAATATTCTCCAGGGATATTCTAGTTTCTTTAGTCTGTGATGGTGGCGTCATCGTAAACACCACTTCGTATAGAAGGCTCGAAAATAAACACGGTGATACATTATCATGCGATTTCAATGACCTTATCCTTCAATTCATAACTCTCTTCTCGGTTTTTTTTAATGTGTAACGGGCGTTCTCAACACAAGTATTTGCTTTTCCTGTTTTCGCCTCCTTCTGCTTTTTAATTTATTAATTGTATTGTTCTATTGTTTATTTGGTTTTAACATTTTAGTCGTTGCAAATTTTAGAGACTGAATACATGTTGAGGGCTGTTAATATTCAGACAAGAGGCATTATCTCACTACCAGTTCGACACAGTAGTCATGATGATTTACTCCTTTTTTCTTCTTCCTTTATTTTAATCTGCAGAAATGGGCTGATGCATCTGGTCTTACATTTACGCTGGTAACGTCAGGAAACGCTGACATCTTGATCAGTTTTGCTCCAGGCAGCCACGGGGACGACAATCCATTTGACGGACCCGGTGGTGTTCTTGCACATGCGTATTACCCCTCCTCAGATGCAATTGGCGGCGACGCACACTTCGACGAAGATGAACGTTACACGGACGCTAGTTTTTCAGGTACGTGACCTTTAAAAATATATATTCATGTTTACAGGGGAGGTCTATCCTGATATTAAGTTAGTTTAAATAGATGCAGACAAATAAGAGAAAAAGATCGGTGAAAGTTTGAGAAAAATAAGATTAAAAATAAGAAAGTTATGAATTTTTGGAGTTATGATCAATCAAACACAAATTGGCAACGATAAATTAATTAAGTGATTTATATTTGTGACACAACTCTTAATTTCTCAGCATCGGCTTTGAGATCCCTTTAAGGACATGTATACGTTTTCATTTATTTATTCATTTATCGAACGATAACATAGGCAATGACAGCATACCATTATGATTATTAGAAAAAAGAAAAAAAGAGGAAGAACAACCAATGCCAGGGGATTGCCGACAATAAATATAAATTTATCTTTAAGGCTCTTCATGAACACATTAGTTTCTCTTGATTTATTATATTATCATTTAAATTGGGGCTCAGTGGCGTAGCGTGTGTGAGCTGATGGGGCACTAGCATCGAAAGGGTCTTTCTCGAAAAATGAAATGCAAATCTACGACCATTTATTAAGGGGTACTAGAGGGGGTCCTAGCTGTCGGTATCTTCTCTCGTCCCTTTCCCCTTCTCCCTTTTTCATTTCTCTCTTTTCTTTTCCTTTCCTTTTTTTTTTCTCGCTGGGGGGCACGTGTCCTCCGAGCCCTCTCTCGCTACGTCATTGTCACTAGTTTAGTTCATTCAGCATGTTCAGTGAAAAAAGGAGCTGAACCCGGGGTAATGATTATGATTGAGTATTCTCTTGAATCCTTACAGGAATAAATTTGGAATGGGTCGCCGTGCACGAGTTCGGGCACAGTCTTGGACTGGGCCATTCCCAGATTGAGGGCGCTGTGATGTACCCGTATTACACAGGCTACGTACCCAACTTCCAGCTACATAGTGATGATATCGCCGGTATTCAAGCCCACTATGGTAAACATTGATTATTTTTTATTTATTTATTTTTCGGTTGCTGATCCACGGTTCTTTGGCCACTTGCATGGGGAAAAAATATTAAATCCGCCCCCCCCCCCCCAAAAAAAAGGAGAAGAAAGGTAATCACATCAGTATATTTACTCCTAAATTCTCAGAAAAAGATGCTGTTGGGAGCACATTTTATTTTCTGAAGGTGATTCCTGCATACTACACATGAAGCGTCATACCCTGGCGTAAACCGTTCCGTCCATTTATATAGAATTTATAGCACAGTATGAGCTGCAAGGAAAACGTCATGAAAAAGTGCATTATCCCTCATAGATCTCACCGCGATCGTCATAAAAAACGGCTTGTATACGTGCTCATGATCAGTATGTCAAAAACCAACAAAATGTGAAAGTTTGAACGTCTTGATCCATTGAACATTGGACACATTATGGATAAACTAGCCCTGTCTTATCATCGTTTTAGTTTGATTTAAATCAATCGCAACTTAATTATCATCACTACGACATGGCAATTATTAATAATTCTGATTTTTTATTTTATTTTTATACATGCGTTATTGGTATTAAAAGAGGATATGTAATTAGTACATCCTCTTTCAATACCAATAACGCATATATAACAAAATATTTAAAAAATCAGTGACCTTCATTGCACTAATTATGGGGGAGGGTTCTACGTCAAATGTATTCTTATGATCATGTATTTTCTATATTTGATAGGCGAGAATGTTGGAGAACCTGAAAACACGCCCTCTACGCCAGTGGACAAGTGTATGACTTCAATTACCCTGGCAACAAGAACGAAGGATGGCTCCACCTATTTGGGAAATGGTAAGATTACGTTTCTTCGAAAACTAATTATTTTTACATGACGCCGTCTAATTTGCTTGAAATGTAATAGTACTGTTCAATATGAAGAAATTCATAAGAGAACTGCATTTGTTACCCAAGGCTACCCAATAGCTACAGTTGTATGCGTTCCTATCAATATATGTTATATTAGTTTATACGTCCATGGTCAAACAAAGTTTAAAGTACTGATATTATCTAGCACCTTATTCTTTAACCCTAACTGTACTAGGGGGTCTGGAAGCCCCCTCCCCACATTCTTTGGAGATTGCGTAGCAACCGCTTAGAATTAGAAATTGTCGTTTTATGACATTTTTTTCGTCGAGTCTTACGCACATTTTGATAACACTTTTTTTAAAGACAGATATACCTCAATTAGTATGCGCTTGTCATCAAAAAGTCCTATAATTGCCTATATTCACGTACAAGCAGAAATGTGAATACAGGTTTAGATGTATTTCTTCATGAGTGGGAGATATGAATTGATACCAAATTGCTTTGATATTTTTCTCAAAGTAACTTGATTTATACTAGAACAAAAGAATACATTAGAAATAAAATGATATATATATATCATAAGAAATATAACAAAAACAATGAAAAAAATAACAAAAATTAAAAGATGAATTTCGAACTTTTTTCCGGATAATATGACCAGTGATATAGAGATGGGTAGTGAAAATATACTTTTGTGAGAAAGTGAGAAAGTGGTTGAAATGATTGTTTTTGACTGTTCTATATCACGTTCAAGCTCTGTTTTATATTGACGCTCCTTACATTTCACCTTTGGTTGTTTTGTTTGTTGCCTGTCGTATCTAAACTTCCGTCGAAAATTTTAATTTTACTCATTTACCGAATATTAAAGCTGATATAAGTCATATCTACATGTATCGTTTGGTAACCGACTCTTCAGTTTGTTCAAATATACTTCAAACTACATTACAGCTCTGATTTATGTTACATTTGCAGCAACGCACTTGTATCGTCGAACGGATGGTTCGATTCCCGACGGTTATCCGAAGGTGATTGGTGATGAGTTTCCCGGTCTTCCAACTGGTCTGGATGCGGCTTTGTATTACCCTCTTAATGGTAAAACTTATTTCTTCAAGGTGAGTGGAAATTCAAATGAAATTAAGGAACAAGAAAGGGGGGATTTCTCTTAATCACCCATCGCTTCTCTTTTTTCACGACTCTTCTTCTTTCTCTCGCTCTCTCTCTCTCGCTTTCCCTCCACCAATATACCCACCCAACCGTCTCTTTCCCTCTTCCTTAGTCTCTCAGACAGTCATTCTCATTCAGTTTTCTCTCTCTATTTTTCTCCTTCCCACCAACTCTTTCTACTTCTCACACACCTTTTCTTGTCACGTGATTGCGACCTTGTCCCTCCAGAATATCAGGCGCGGATCTACGGGGGGGTTTAGGGGGTTTAAACCCCCCCTTGGGCGGCCCCCCCCCCAAAAAAAAAGGAAAAAAAAAGAAAAAAAAAGAAAGAAAAAAGAACGCACGCTGGAGAGAAACCCTTTCAAGTGCAAATATTGTGAGAAGATATTCAACTCATCTGGTAACTTAACCAAACACATGATAACTCTGGATATAACTGTGTATTAAACTGTTACTTGATTTAAAAAGACGTTATCATGCACTGCTTTTTATGGTCTCCATTGTGTTAATAGATGCCAGGAAAACATCACTTACGGGTTTCAAATAAACACCCCCGAAAAAAATCGGCTCGCCGCTTCGCGGCTCGTGGACGATGCTCCGCATCGTCATTATTTTGGTTAAACCCCCCCCCCCTTAGCAAAAAGCTAGATCCGCCCCTGAATATCCGTCACTTGTTCGTCAGTCTTTGCCCGTTATTCATCTTATTCATTCATCTCAAGGAGGACATTGTTGGAAAATGCTGTAATGATATTACTTCTTCTTTTTGTTTGCACCACAGGGAAGTCAATACTGGAGGTTCCGTAACCAGAGAATGGATAACGGTTATCCGAGACCCATGTCAAACTGGCGCGGAGTGCCGAAGGACATTTCTTCGGCTTTCATTTGGAGCCGCAATGGCAAAATATATTTCACAAAAGGTATGATGGAGTTTGGTTCAGGGGCATAGCCGGAGGAGGGATGGGAAGAGGGTGAAGGGGTAGTTGTGGTTTTTGTCAGCAAATCCGAGTGAACATTTCACGGTCTACCAATCTGGAGATCCTAATTCGCCCTTGTCGGCAAAATTTAAATTCTGGTGACCGTTTGTTGTTGTGGCCTGTTTAATTTTTTAGCTACTTGGTGATTCGATCTGGCACCTCCCCCTTGCCCTTCCATTCAACAATATCTATAAGGTTCGATATGTTGCTGATTTGAATGATGTAAAGGAAAATAAACTTCATCGGGTACCTTGTAACTTCAATGTTTGAATTCAATTAACCTAAATAATCAAGATGTTTTTCTAGGTTCTCACAGCATTATTCTCTAATTGAATATATAATCATCAACAAAATGTGTTTCAGACATTTAGTAATCTATTTTTATTTTGCTCTCTGTATCCCACAGGAGACGAGTATTACCGCTACACCCCTGGTTATGGAGTCACCTCACACTACCCTCAACCGCTCAGTAACTGGGACGGTCTCCCAAGCGACGGCGTAGATGCGGCTCTCCAGTGGACCAACGCCCGCACTTACTTCTTCAAAGGCTCTGAGTATTACCGCTTTAACGACATAACCGAGACTGTTGATAATGGCTATCCTCTCAACACGGCTACCGCGTGGCTGTGATGCGATTCCGACCAGCTGGTCATCGACCCTACAACAACGCCCACTGCCGGAGAGAGATAGCTGCCATCTTCTTTTCATTTCAATAACTTAGATGATATATATGAATGTCAATCAATCTATCATTTCCATTGTGTATTACTTCCTGAGTAACAGGTCCCAAACTGACCTCCTTGGTGGGATTACCTCTCAAGTTCAATACATAACATGTAATTAAAAATAATTAGCAATTTTCTAGGTGTAAACTTTTTAACCTTTATTCAATATCGGCTGGTGACTTGTAACGCTTTTGATAGGGCCTACCTAATCCAGCTATGCACTGTAAACAGTATCCATGATTATATAAGTATCTATGTTTATAACATATTTATACGGGAACTATATGTCAGTAATCATGCACAATAAAATACTTTTGTTTCGAATTTCATTCGAGTATGAATCTCTATTAGATAATCGTCTGTTTGATAAAGATTACAATAGTTAAAAACTATCAATATGTATATTAGTCCATGGGCCAAGACCAGAAATTTGGGTTATTGGTACCACTCAAGGTGGCAAGATCTACTTATGGATTTTGAAATGTCCTATATCTATACATAATATTTTGATATGATAGCATTTCCAGACTGGCAGCTTAGTCATATAATTAGCAGTTTCCATGGCAACACAACAATAAAACAAGTATTATTCAAAGAAACAGTTAAAGTCATTTATAAATTATAAAAACACTTTTGAATGCGTAAAAATGTACAGTTTAGAATACCTCACCATAAGGGAGAGTAATGAAATGCAATTTACATCACCATTTATAACGGTTGCCATGGTAACGACCCCAGAATGGCCTAAAATCAAAGATTTTTGAGTAATTTCAGTAATATATTACATAATATACTCATTCAAGACAAGTTAAAGTCCCCTTTCCAAAATAATGACAAAACTATATGACTAATACATCATATAAGCCAAGAATATGCTATATAGTACCTTCCCATTGTTACCATGGCAACATGAATTAGAGTTAACAAGATGCCCTGTACGTTACTATATGCCATATTTTGGCTATATTTTGGCATTGGAGAGGTGTTGAAAGTTCATTTTGGTGTCTATATCCAGGTTTTCAGGCCCAGAGCATGAAATTTTAGAATACCTCACCATGAAGAAAAGTAATGAAATGCAAATTACAACACCATTTATAACGGTTGCCATGGTAACGACCCCAGAATAGCCTAAAATCAAGGATTTTGGAGTAATTTCAGTAATATGTTAGACAATATGCCTATTCAAGACAAGTTTAAGTCCCCTTTGGACTGCCAACATTTCCGAACCCCCCATTCGCGGGCTTTTCGCGGGCTTTTCCTGCCTTGGAGACCTCCTAAATTCGGAAAAATGCTCAATGTACCCCCCTAAATTCGGAATAATTTCTCAGGAGTCCAAAGAGATGAGAGAAAAAAAAGAAAAACACCCCCTTTTTAAAGAAATCTCCGGGTGAAAAGTCAAATACACCCCTTTTTTTACAATTCTCGGGCCGGACTTTGTCGCACGAAAAGTACCCCTTTACCGGACATTTTGGTAACACGCATGCGGTCATTCCGACCACGGAGTGGGGGGGGGGGGATCTTGGGATAGAAGAGGTGTTGAAAGTTCATTTTGGTTTCTATACCCAAGTTTTCAGGCACAGGGAACACAGCTAAAGCATTATTTTGAACATTAACATAGGACATCACCGCTATTTTGCATACATTTGCATAAAATCAGAGCAAAATGACCATAAAAGTATTCTGCCACTGCATATTACAAGCTGTTTCTTAGGGTTTAGAAAGATATAACATTGTGATGACTACATTAGATACCAGAAAACTTCATTTGATTGTATGCAATGCTGGAACCAGCACAGATTCATCTCATTAATGACCATTTGTTTACTATTGTATCAAAACTGTGAAGACCCTGGGATGTATATCTCTTGACATATGCACACTGTGGTCACCCATTGAGAAGATGTTTCAAGATGCTGGACAAAGGGACCTATTTTCTAGAGTCAGGTGTCATTGCTATTAGCTCTGTAGCTGGAGTGATGGAATTCTGCATGTACAACCATGCAGTCAAGTTGTTGTACGAGGCATTTATGCGACAGGCATATGGAAAGGCTTTCTACCCTGTCTAGAAACTAACCACAGTAACGACCAGGTTCACCTGGATGAAAGCCTCAGAGTCGTGAACAGCCTATCTGAAGATGTTTCGTAAGCTGCTGGCTGTGAGATGATTAAGAATCAGTCCTTTGAGCCCATCTTCAAGCTGTTCGATGTCTACCTTGATTACCCGATACAGGAGAATCGGACCCTCTCGGCCTTCTGGATGTCATTATGTGGACAACCAGGTGCGGATCCAGGATTTTCCAATAGGGGGGGGGGGGGGGGGGTGGGGGGGGGGGGGGCCGGAAATTTGAAAATTGCGCAGACCGTTTTTTTCAACTCAACATACCAATTTTTGACATTTTTATCGGGGGGGGGGGGGGGGCTATAGCCTCTTGCCCGAAAAAAAAATATTTTCTGGTTTCACAATTCGGATAGTGAGCGAAGCGAGCGAGCAAAAATTTGAGCATAATATGTATTTTGTGAAAGTGTTATTTATCACCAAAATAAACGAGAAAAGATATCAAAAACTCATATTCGGGCAGCTCGCTGTCCCCTCCTCCCGCCTCCCCCCCCCCCCCCATTACGCGCGAAGCGCGGAAGCTTTGACCTTTCATTAATTATTAGAGAAAGAAGAAGATTTGTTGTACCATTCTCGACTCTTATTACTAGACTGAATTCAGCCCCCCCCCCCCCTCCCGCGCGAAGCACGGAAGCTTTGGCCTTTCATAGTTTAATGAAATTATTAGAGAAAGATGATTCGTTTTCCATTTTCGACTCTTAATCCTTCTCTGAATTCAGTTTTCCCCCTCCCGCGCAAAGCGCTGAAGTTTAACGTTTTATTAAATTATTAGAGAAAGAAGACTATTCGTTGTACCGTTCTCGACTCTTAATCCTTGTCTGAATTTAGTTCCCCCCCTCCCGCGCAAGGTGCGGAAGCTTTGACCTTTCAGGAATTATTAGAGAAAGAAGAAAATTTGTTGTACCATTCTCGATTCTTAATCCTTGTCTGAATTCAAATTTCCTCCCGCCCGCGCGAAGCGCGGAAGCTTTGACCTTTCATTAATTATTAGAGAAAGAAGAAGATTTGTTGTACCATTCTTGACTCTTATTTCTTGACTGAATTCAGCCCCCCCTCCTGCGCAAAGCGCGGAAGCTTTGACATTTCATTAAATTAATAGGGAAAGAAGACAATTCGTTGTACCGTTCTCGACTTGTCAGAATTTTCAAAAATGTTTCTTTGTCTGCTCCTTTTTCGTCCTTTGTCCTCTTACTGCCCCTACCGCCCCTGGCTACGCGCCTGCTTTAAAGGTAGGCTCATATTGGTACTACTGCAGCTAGAAGGGATTAGACCACACAGCGAGCCAGCGAGGTCACTGTGACAGGTGGCTATCTCATTAACTCAGCTCTCATTTAACATAAGAACAAGAGGATCATGGGGGACCAACAGGTACCGATTTGGGAAGTTTTCTATATAGAGGGAGCAAGTAGCTACAAGTAGGACAGTGTGCCTTTAAAGGGAAAATGAAACAATCATGATTGTGATCATCACACAATTAGGATAAATCACGACCGGGAGCGTCATACTGTATCATAGTTTTGTGTTATCGGGCGAGGGCCGGGGCTATAGGGGGGGGGGCGTACTGTGCCCCCCCCCTCCCCCGCCCCGCCGCCTCTTGATGCAAGATCTTATTATCATACTTCAAATACAGATTTTGCAATGTTGACTGCTGAAATTATGCATTCTAGAAAATCCCGAAGCCCAATGTGTACGTTCTTTCCGTTATATTTCTTTCCAGCTATATTTCTAAATTTCTTGGGGGACGTGTCCCCCTATCGGGCCCAAGATTGCCGCCCCTGTCCATGATTACTACCAACATGAGTTAAAATACAAGCACAAGCGAGTTGGTATGAGCTGAATCCAAATGAAGGGCAAAATAAGAGTTGTGAAGCGTCCCTACCGTTAATTTAAAATTTGACTGTTGAGTTTTAGCTTCTATTTAAAAGACAAAATATTGTGCCCTTTTCAAATTTCTCACTCAAGAGTGATGACCTTTGTAGCGCAGGGGCTCTTTTTAACGTTTAACTTTGAATCCGCAGCTTGAGATTTTATGCGGCCGGCCCGGCCCCCTCTATTCAATAACGTTTGCCAAGCCTTCTGGAATGACCCCAAATCTCCCGATTGCAGTTTTCCCTTATTCGTCGTTACTGTCACTTAGCGCCATTTCCTTGTCTTTCCCCCTTTCTCACCCGACTTTTCTCTCCCCCCCCCCCACCCACTCGGTGTTATCTAGGGTACGCACATATATGTTCCGTCTTTTGAAAGCACCCCTCTATCTCCGGTGTGTAAAGTCAGTACGGGCCGGATTTTTGTGTATTACGGGCCGGACTTTGTTGCGTGAAAAGTAACTCTTTATCGAAAATGTTGGGAACACAAATTCGGTCCCTCCGACCCAGGAGTGGGAGGGAGGGGGGGGGGGGGGTTCTTCTTTTCTTTCTTTTCTTTTCTCGTCTCCTTTCTTTTCTCTTCTCTTTTCTCTTCTCCTTTTTTTTCTCCTCTTCTCCTTTCTTTTTTTCTCTTCTTTTCTTCCTCTTTTTTTTCTTCCATTTTTTGGCGCCGCCAATAGGGGGGCCGCGGCCGTTTCGGCCCCTACTGGATCCGCCACTGGACAACGTCGAGGTTATGGTAGGTCTGGTTTGGGCATTTAGAGAGGGTGTCTGGGTGCTGCACCTCGCTTTCATTCGTGCAATGATTCCCTGGTGCTTCGCCGACGACAAACTGAACTATGGCTTTCTTCCCTACTATAGTTATTATGCACATATGTCCCGGCTGGCCAATTGATCACCCAGATGTGCATGAACAATTCATGCAGGGCCAGAGATTTTCTGTACCAATTGGTAGGACCTCTTTGGCAGAATCCCGGTCGACCAGAAAATTGAAGAAACCATCAACAAGGACACACAGACCACTGGGGTGGGGGGGGGGGGATACAAGGCTTTAGCCTAAAATCAGGAGTTGACAGTAGGTACTACCTGACATCTGAGTACAGAGGCTCATACTATTTTGAGGGAGTTCAGAGACATGGTCAGCAGAAACAGTTTACAGCACTTCAATCATCCGACCTGCAACTAAGCCGGATAAGAAAAGATGAGACCGATGTTTGTTCATTTGTGGAACTATTCGAGAATAGCTGAGCTCGAGCCATGATGAAACAGAGTTGGTCAACTTGTCTATTGTATCCTGGCCCCACCAGATGTTGCCAATGACCTGCTGAAAGTTCACAAAGTTGGAAAAGAAGAATACCGAGAAGATCGTTTGGAAAAAGAGCAACCCCTAGTAAACTTAAATGACAAGATGAAAAAAGAGAGCCTGTATTCCTCAACATCAATAAAAAGCAGGCTGGTTACAAAATTGATTTGTGTCCAAATGGACTACTTAATTTCAATCACACCTTTCTTGTCAAAGAGAGTTAAAAAAATAGGAAAGTGAGGATGTGACAAAATAGTTTCTAAGACTTCGTGCACACCGCCTGTAATATTTCTGCCCAAAGAAGGCGTTTGATAAACAGGAACAAATTTTCAGGAATTTATATTTACCAAACAATACCAAACAAATTAATGAGATGAATCTGTGCTAGTTCCAGCATTGCATACAATCAAATGAAGTTTTCTGGCATCTAATGTAGTCATCACAATGTTATATCCTTCTAAACTCTAAAAAACAGCTTGTAATATGCAGTGGCAGAATACTTTTATGGTCAGTTTGCTCTGATGTTATGCAAATGTATGAAAAATAGCGGTGATGTCCTATGTTAATGTCCAAAATAATGCTTTAGTTGTGTTCCCTGTGCCTGAAAACATGGGTATAGACACCAAAATGAACTTTCAACACCTCTCCTATCCCAAGATATAGCCAAAATATGGCATATAGTACCATACAGGGCATCTTAATTGTTAACTCTAATTCATGTTGCCATGGTAACAACGGGAATGTACTATTACATATTCTTGGCTTATAATGATAGATTAGTCATTATAGTTTTTCAATAATTTGGAAAGGGGACTTAAACTTGCCTTGAATGGGCATATTGTCTAACATATTACTAACATTACTCCAAAATCCTTGCTTATAGGCTATTCTGGGGTCGTTACCATGGCAACCGTTATAAATGGTGATGTCATTTGCATTTCATTACTTTTCTTCATGGTGAGGTATTCTAAACTTTCATTCTCTGGGCCTGAAAACCTGGATATAGACACCAAAATGAACTTCCAACACCTCTCCAATGCCAAAATATAGCCAAAATATGGCATACAGTACCGTACAGGGCATCTTGTTAACTCTAATTCATGTTGCCATGGTCACAATGGGAAGGTACTATTACATATTCTTGGCTTATATGATAGATTAGTCATTATAGTTTTTAAATAATTTGGAAAGGGGAATTAAACTTGTCTTGAATGGGCATATTGTCTAACATATTACTGAAATTACTCCAAAATCCTTGATTTTAGGCTATTCTGGGGTCGTTACCATGGCAACCGTTATAAATGGTGTTGTAATTTGCATTTCATTACTTTTCTTCATGGTGAGGTATTCTAAACTTTCATTCTCTGGGCCTGAAAACCTGGATATAGACACCAAAATGAACTTTCAACACCTCTCCAATGCCAATATATAGCCAAAATATGGCATATAGTACCGTACAGGGCATCTTGTTAACTCTAATTCATGTTGCCATGGTAACAACGGGAAGGTACTATATAGCATATTCTTGGCTTATATAGTTTTGTCATTATTTTGGAAAGGGGACTTTAACTTGTCTTGAATGAGTATATTGTGTAATATATTACTGAAATTACTACACACTACACAATAGTGCATCATAGAGCATTGGCGTTTGGATATATTCTTGTATGTTGACGTGTCCCATGAGTTCTAATTCATCAATTAAGTCGTCTCCTATTTCTGTTCGTTGTTGCTGTAGTTGTTGTTGCTATTGTTGTGTAGTGTATGTGTATGTGTGTGTGTGTGTGTATGTGTGCTTATAGCAACAACAACGAACAGAAATAGGACACGACTTAATTGATGAATTAGAATTCATGGGACATGTCAACAACAAAAAACAATAATATATCCAAACGCCAATGCACCCTCACCGATTGAGTTCTACAGATAATTAGTAATGATCCGGTGTGTTTGCATTTGGATCAGCATATTGATAAGCAGTGCTAATTATACTACAGCTTTGAAATGCACAAAAGACCCGTTTCAATCAAATTTTGACAGTCGTAAATTCGAAAACAAAAGTCTATACTAGTCTTGTTTGACATCCTTTATGTTTCCTAGCCTGATTAAGATGCATTATGATGGGGGTACAATGACAATGGTCGCATTAATGATTAGGCATACCTTTTGGTTTGAGAACAATATTACAACCTAGCAATCAGGAATTAAACCAGAAACTTAATCAGGGCTTCAAGCTTACGGATAGAACTCTATATATTCAACTTTGTCGTGCTACCACAATCCACAATGCAATTTGTAACGTCATTCAATATTGATTTGAAGAGATGGCATAGGAGTATTAGTGCGGTATGGTATGTAATCCCGTAGGATTTTTTGGACAAAGTCGATTTTTTGTGTTGCTGTTTTGGCTTCAAAAGAGTCCCAATTGGCCAAAAATAATGGGGTTCAAATTTTCAGACCCCTCCTTCATTTCCTGGGGGTCCAAAATGGCATATATAACGCGCAATAGGGAAATTTGGTGTCTTCGGGAAAATTTGAACCCCCATCAACTTCTGCTAGCTTGGACCCCAATGAATCCAAAAATGCAAAAAAAAACATGCAAAAAAAAAAAATCAACTTTGGCACAAAAATCCTACGGGAGCTGTTTCAGTGGCATAACGTACCACACTATATAGAGAGAGCGTGAATCTCGGCACTCGTCTATTCATTTATATCTCCATTCTTACTTCTTTAAAATAAAAAAAATTATCGTGTATATATATATATATATATATATATATATATATATATATATAATTACAACAAATTAAGTTGACGACAGGTAGGGACAAATAAATGGAAATAGTTTTCATTAGATTGAATTTCACGGAGAGCTGAAATAGGAGTAGTGGGATTTCTAATTATGCGTGTATGTTGTGTAAAGTCATTATACAACGAATATGCAGTGTAGACATGTCTTCGACATAATAAACTTCACTTGGAGCGGTTGATTAGATTTTAACGATTGGAAAAAATAGCTGCCGGAAAAAAATTTGTGAGAAACATTTTCGGAAAATTATTGTTGGCATAGAATTTTGCCCCGCTCCCTTTCTCTTAGACAGGCCACGGGACCTGGAGCACAGCGGCTAGATACCCCCCCCCCCCCCCCGATTTTTCAAGGGGGCTAATTGGGTTTCGTTTTTCACGTGATGATCATAAATGCAATTGTCAGGAGTTGTTTACATGCACGGGCTGCGTGCCTTTGTGATATGCATTTTCTATTATGAAACTTGAAATAATTTATAACTTTATTTCAGCTACTTGTTTGTTGTTTTCACGTGGACGCCGAGAATGTAATATAGCGTAGTAATTCCATTTACTAATGAATGCTGCAAGTGTAAACTGACAGTGAAATGCTATTTAAAAAAAAAATCCCTTTAAACGAGATTGTAATTACCCGATACCGTAACATTAGAAATAGCGTGCGGAAATCGGACTGGAATGGATTCATTGGTATCAATATCCATTGCTGTTATTGCAATTGTCCTAATTTGTTAAGTGCCTTGAATTAATCATATTTTGACGGTTAAAAATTCCGGCCGCTTGCAGTTAATTTAAATAGAAACCCATTTAGATATGACACATACCAAGTAACTAATCAGAAGCGATAGATTTGCTTTCATCAATTGGGTTGATGCTTTGTGGGTGTCAATTTAAAGTTAATTTAAAGTCTAAACTTTACAGCAATTATATGATAAATGTAAAGGTCATAACGATGAGATAGTAACATCTAACTAATCTCATCTGAATTGATTTTAATTGCCATCTTTAAAATAGTGTGTGGCGGCATGTTGGTGTATGCGTGTGTGCGCGATTTTTTTTTTGCGGGTGTGTGTGTGTGCATTAAGGCGTCACATAAAACTATACCCCTAATTTTTCACTCTCCAGATAATATCACTTTGTATATTAAACAAGACCTTGACCTAACATTGGAGCTTCGTTAAAAACCTGCAATCCTAAATAGAAGAAGTAAATCTTCGTTCTGTACAGTTTCAATATGCGGAAAAAATTACTTTTAATATTTGATTTGATTTATTTACCAACAGCAATTCATATACATTTCATACAATGAATTTACATATACAAGAAAAGAAACTATTGGTTGGTAAAAGGGGCCAGATAATAGCACATGTGCTTATCGAGCCTAGCTAAACACAGTATTTTGGTACAAATCAGTTTAGAAAACGTAACAAAACACAAAATAATGAATTTACTATTATATACGATCGATACTTTAAGAAACAAGAATACTCAACAATTTCTTACAATATACAAACTAATAATGTAAAATATAAATTGTGTACAAATGCAAAATTTTGTAACTTGATATTTCATTCGAGACTTATTCAACAAATGACTTGTAACAGAAGTCTGAAACTTATTTCAAGACCTTGTCAATCTGACATCAATAGGTATTTATTCCAAATTGCACTGCCCACAAAAGACAAAGAAAATTGACCTTGTGTCGTTCTTAATTTTGGAAGACGTAATTGTCCACCTTCTTTTTGTCTTGTGGAATAGCTATGTTCTATAATGTCACAGTTCTCTATCAAAATATGAGGCAAATTGTCATTGACTAGTTCAAACATGAAAAAAGAAACGGATAGATCATGTAAATAATACACATTTAGGATTCGCAATCTTTTAAATAATGGATCTGAAGGAGTTCTCCATTCACCAAATGTTATAGCGCGAACTGCCACTTTCTGTGAAAATAATATACTTCTTAGGCTAGTCTTATAAATGCTTCCCCACATCTCTAATTCGAAAGATATGTGGGGTTGTATAAATGCTTTCTATGATTTAATTGTGATATTAATGAATGTAAAACCATTTTGCAGCCCTCTATATCAAATCGTATTAACTGTTATGAAGCTAATTAAGCTAGTAACACGGTGCTGACAAAAAGTCTGATTTGCTATACCAAAGATGACCCAAAAAAAAAAAAATTTAAGAAACGTTTAGTGTTAGGTGGGACTTCATATCAACGGTTTCGATCGAGAGAGCCACAAATGAGTAAGCATAACAGACGCCTTGTCACCTTATTTCATCTATGCCAAGATGATGAAAAACTATCAGGTGCTATGAAAGTGCCATTTTCCTTTGCAATACTGCTATTTCTCCCTTTTGATAAGTGCCTCTTCTTATTTTGACACGTGCCCCTTTTCATTTCTAAATAGTGTCCTTTATCCTTCTGATAAATGCCACTTCCCTTTCTCATACAGCCACTTCACACACCTAAGAGGAAATTTTAGTTTTTGTGTCTCAAAATTTAAAAAATTGGCATATCGATATTTCGTTTCGTTTGGGGGGGGGGGGGGGTAAGGTCAGCTCTTTGGGTCACCCATTACCACAATTTTTTTATAACAAAAATAATAATAATATTTTTTTTCTAAAACCCAAAGGGGGGGGGTGTTTTTGTCCAAAACACACACATATCAAAAGTTAAAGAGGGGGGGGGGTATGGAGCTCAATTTATCTCACCCCCCCCCTCACCCTTGAGCGCCGGGGGAGGGGCTCTTTAAAAAAAAAAAAAATTAACGTTACCAAATTTTAAAAAAACCTATTTTGGGGGCCTTGTGAGGGGGCCCGGGCTCCCCTGGATTCGCCACTGGTCAAACGTGCCATTTTCCATCTCTTTTGAGTGCCCCTTATTAAATGCGAGGAGTGCCCCATTTTCACCTCTGGTAATTTCCCTTTTTTTTCTTTTGCATATGCTCTTTTTTTTTCTTCCCTATAATTTAAAGCGATTAAGAGAAACATTTTTTTAAATTTCACCCAAAGTTGTTATAAACAAAATATCGCCTAGATGACGTCACGCAATGATCACGCATATGTGTCTTTTGCAGCCAACATCAAATTATGTAGCACTTTGTAGGAATTACGGATATGTAAGGTATGTCCTATCTGTGAAATTTAAACGTTAGCAGTGTCCTGGTATTCAAATTATGCAAGTAAACCCATTTACTTTCTAGGCTTCCCTGTCAGACACTTTCATTGAGTGACTTAGTGACATCTTTTTTCTTGTGTAATAAAATACATAAAATGAGCTGTAACAGGTACAATCGCTTATGTCGATTCGACAACTAATGGTTGTTATTTTCTCTAAAAAAGCCATTTAAAACCCTTTCGTTTTTAGGGAAGTTCTAATTAAGTATTGTCTTTCAAATGCCGTTGGAATTTGACCTTTTCATTGTTTGACCTGCAAATAGGACATACACCTTGAATACCTTTAAAATTGTCATTGTCATTTACCATGTCATTCATGAGATACGAAGCGAACAAAACCACAGAGAAAGAAAGGGGGAAAAGGGAAGAAAAAAAAGGACTCTGACGAAATTAAAAGGTGCTCTGCCAGATTACCTTATTAGAGAAATAGAAGGCACAGGATAGGGAGGTGGGGGGGGGAATGAAAAGAAAAAAGAATTATCCACATGTATTTGTATAATAAATACATTAAAAAAGACAATCGTGACTGCCTCGCCTTTATGCCTCCGCCCTATATTCAGTATAAAATGGATTAAACTTTTCGTAAAAGTGGTTGACTATTTTTCAGCTCTAAATTTGTTACCAAATGAGGAAAAAGTAATTACAAAGTGTTTCAGCTATATAGGTACAATTACCGGCTATATTTGATTTAATTCGATTTATTTACCAACAGCAATACAGTAATACATTTTATACAATGTGTTTACATATACAAGAAGAGAAACTATTGGTTAGTGAAAGGGGCCAGATAATAGCACATGTGCTAGTCGAGCCTTATCCCTTAACCCTAATAAGGCCGGGGGGGGGGCCATTATGGCCCCCTCCACGATTTTTCTGATTGTTCGAGAACGCATATGGATGGCGCCTCGCCGCTCGCTGACTTTTTTCTTTAGAGTCTTGCGCATCTTTAAAAAAAAAAAAAAAAAAAATCGGACCTATAGTTACAAGGTCACGTGACCTTTTGTCTTTGCATGTCAGCCCGAAAATCGCTCATTTTTGTGATTTGTGTACAAAACATATGGAAATGTCATTTTTCTTAAAAATAGATCAAACATTGGTTATTGGGTCTTGTTTAAAGTTTAGGTGGTTGTTTTGGGAGTCAAAATAGTTGAATTGTAGGAAGAAATGAAAAAAAAAAATAATAATAACATACATAAGTTAAAAAAACAATGAAATACATAAGAAATTATCAAAACAAGAGATAACATAAGGAATAAGCTGGCTCTTCCAAATTTTTTTGTCGTATTATTGTTCCAAATGGTCTAATGAATATATGTAGTGAAAACGAATGCTTAAATATGAATAATATAGGATTTATGGGTAAAAATGTGATTTTATGACGTTATTTGCATAAATTACCATAAATATGCAAATGAGGGATTTTTTTCAAAAAATTGAAATTATCATATTGTTCTATACACTTCACTTGACATGTGTGCAAATTTTCGCGGAGATCGGCCGTTTCACGGCCGAGATCTTAGGGGGGGGGGCCATAATGCCCCCCCCCCCCCCCCCGGCCGCGCGTTTCCGTTTTACACCCTGCCCTAGGCTTTTCTCCAATAAAATTTTACAAACCGACTGGTATTCGGAGTCTAGTCGTCCACATCTTGCCTCGGCGCTCTGCACACCACCAGAACTCTGAAAACGTCACGTAGCGCTAGCTAACTCTCTATACTAGTTGATCTTCCTAGTCGTATCATTTATTTTTATCCATTAATACGCAATACTCTAAGAGCGTGAGGATGCGTGATCAGCTCGCAAAATTTAGCCCAGCGATAACAAAACAATAATATATCGGGAAAACCGTCTTGAACAAGAAGACCCTCGCATCCCCAATTGAAATTGTACATAAGCTTTGGCTTCGCTATTCTTGACGTCGATATAAACAAACTTAGACTTCGAATACAGCATGTTTCGTGTAATTTCTTGCCGAAAAGCCTAGGGCAGGGTGTAAAACGGAAACGCGCGGGACGTAGTAAGACTTCAAATAGCCCGGCCTTATTAGGGTTAAACAGCTAAACGAAGTAATGTTACAAATCAGTTTAGAAAACGTAACAAAACAAAAATAGTGAATTTAAAATTAAAATCGATACTATAAAAAAATAAGAATTCTTAACAATGTCTTACAATGTACAACCTGATAATGTAAAATATAATTTGTCTACATAAGTATGCAGATTAGTTAGTTAATGATTACTTCAGCAAATGACATATTACAGAATTTCGAAACCTATTTCTAGACCTTATTAATATGACATTAATAGGTAATCTTTTCCAAAATTCACTGCCCACAAAAGACAATGAAAATTGACCTTGGGTCGATCCTTGTGGAACACCACATATTATCTTCCTCCTTTCAGATAACGTTTGACCACACTGGACAAACTGAAATCGGTTACTGAGATAGTCCTCAAACTATTCAAGAGGTAATCCTCGAATGCCATAACTAGATAGTTTACCTAGTAATATGTTATGATTAATTTTGTCAAATGCTTTTCTTAATCGATGAACATACCAACGTGAGACGTCCTTTTAAGGCACTGTATTGTCTTTGTAAGGCACTGCCAGAGCCTAAAAATGACGTCACACGTAGTAGTCCACTATGTCGACGTGCAAATCAAAAGTCCCTTATGACGAAAATGTATGCGTTATACCCCATTGTATGTATTTCCATTATAAATTATTTTCAGATTATGGATTGACAACATCAATGCTTGGACTGGGCTGCTTTTTGAGCAGCTAAATAGAAAATCTGAAGACAGAAAGTTATGGAGAAACCAGTGTCTCAGGTTCAATTTTCTTGTCGCTCCACGGCCTCTTATTTGAGAGACGTAAATAGATTATCTAGTTAAGCCTACACGCACACAATTCAAAAGATGACGCATGAGTCTAGTTTAAATTGCCTTAAATTGTATTAAATTGTCCCTATTCAGTCACTATCATTAAACAGGCAAACACTTTCGTGAGATATAGGTGACGAGAGTAGCTATCCACGTCGCTTCTGAGTCATAGCTAGTTGGGAGAGAAAGTGCGTCTATGGAAGTTTCTCCTGCTTAGTCAGGCAATTCATGTAGCCTTAAATAGTTCGAACTCTTTCACAAATATCTACCTGGTAGGAAAATTTTAAGAGCTTCATTATTATACGTTATGGCCTAAACTGTGTCTTAGTACGGTTCGCAATTTTAACATTTCAAATCCCTGATAAATACTTGTAATTCTGGTATGATCATTCCCTAGGTCATCTGTTTGATGTCACCCAGTCATTCACGAAGGTGTTCGTCATCATCGGCTTCCTCCACGCTATCATGGTCGTTCATCTTTTCATCGTAGCGATCCTCATCAAGAGACGACGACAAGATGTCAGCTCTGATTTTGACCACTGATGGTTTAGAGGAGGAGGCAGAAACTTCTACCAGTCCTATCCTCCCTTTTTTAAATAAATAAAGGAGGTGCCCTGAACAAGTTGATACCAAACAACCTATTATTATCATGCGATTGGCTGGTAGTGGCTAATAGTAATAACTACCTGTATTTCCATGAATTTAACCTATTGTTTTGTTTTTAGTATGCAGTACGCTATGTCGACGTGTAAATCTAAAAGTTCATATTAGCATGTACCAGTTTTGAACAGATCTTGACTGGGTGCCTGCCAGATTTGTGTTTTTTCAGGTCAGGTCCGGCTATTGTCATGTTGACCTTACGCTGGGCGCGGCTTAGTGGTTGGTTTACTGTATTCCCATGAATCTATATCATTTATTGTCATTTCTTTAATATACACATTGAAAACGGCCATGGATAATAGCATTGTTTGAATCAGGAGTTTACCCTCTAAATTACTTCTACTGTGCCATTTTCTTGGGGTGTTTTTTTAATGCAAACCCTTGTGATAACCTTATACGAAAACAAAGTGGTTCGTCATCTATTCATTGTCTTTAAAAAACATCTATGACGAATTAGAGTTCATCAAATTGTCACCGAATTATTGACGCATACGTTTTCCTCGTTAATATGCAATACATTATAACAGGTTTAGTTTGGTTTCGTTTCGTGTAATGGTTTGTCTTACCTTATTGCTATGAACGGATGTGTATACTTGTAAGTCAGCAACCAGAGGATGCTACCCTTTAATGCACTCTTTAATGCCTCATTAAAGGGGAGTAGCGCATCGATCTCCCAGTTACGAGACCACTGCTCTACCATTGAGCGATCGCGTGTCCTTAAATGTCGAGGCCGGCTGCCTGCCTGACATTGTAGTGGCCAAGATGATCTATTTAGGTTGGGTTGAGTTATTGTAACGTTGATCTTGCTCATGTATGTGCGCGGCTTGGCACCATTCCACGAAATAATAATCCTATAGTTACTGAATATAATTATTTTGTGGTTAATCTTGGACCGAATTTAGCAAATTAATTGCCAAATAAGAATATAGCAAATGGTGATTTTTGGGGGGAGAATATAGAGCAATCTCTATTTTGGAAACCAATAGCTGCAGTTGAAGTTAGAAGTCGAGCTTTGCTACTTGATACCAAAAAAGCCTGTGGTCACAATAACTTTCCAGTGCAAATAATTAAAGATAGTGCTCCATATATTTCACATCCACTGGCATACATGTTTAACTTGCCATTAGAACCTGTCAGGGTTCCACATGAAATAAAGATTGCAAAGGTTACTCCCCACAAAATAGGGCTAAGAGAGGATCCAGGCATTATAGACCAATATCGGTTCTTACCGTCGTACTAGGTAAAGTTTTAGAAAAATTGATAAATATCAGATTAATCTAACTTCTAGAAAAAATTCATATATTGTATTACCAGCCATATCGATTCCGAAAGAAATATAGTACTAAATTGTCATTGATCAACTTCATAAATTCAACTTTGAAATATATAGATCAGGGGAAAGTAAGTGTTGGTATGTTTATCGATTAAGAAAAGCATTTGACACAATTAATCATAACATATTACTAGGTAACCTATCTAGTTATGGCATTCGGGGGTTACCTCTTGAATAGTTTGAGGACTATCTCAGTAACCGATTTCAGTTTGTCCAGTGTGGTCAAACGTTATCTGTGGGCAGTGAATTTTGGAAAAGATTACCTATTAATGTCATATCAATAAGGTCTATAAATAGGTTTCGAAATTCTGTAATATGTCATTTGCGGAAGAAATCATGAACTAAATATTAATCTGCATAATTATGTACACAAATTATATTTTACATTATCAGGTTGTACATTGTAAGACAATGTTAAGAATTCTTATTTTCTATAGTATCGATTTTAATTATAAATTAATTATTTTTGTTTTGTTACGTTTTCTAAACTGATTTGTAACATTACTTCGTTTGGCTGTTTAAGGGGTAAGGCTCGACTAGCACATGTGCTATTATCTGGCCCCTTTTACCAACAATAGTTTTTCTTCTCGTATATTTAAACACATTGTATAAAATGTATTACTGTATTGCTGTTGGTAAATAAATCAAATCAAATCAAATATAGCCGGTAATTGTACCTATATAGCTGAAACACTTTGTATTTTTTTTTTCCTCATTTGGTAACAAATTTAGAGCTGAAAAATAATTTAACCACTTTTACAAATAGTTTCATCCATTGTATACTGAATATAGGGCGGAGGCATAAAGGCGACGCAGTCACGATTGTCTTTTTTCAATGTATTTATTAAACAAATACATGTGGATAATTCTTTTTTTGTTATTCCCCCCCCCCCCCCCCCACCTCCCTATCCTGTGCCCTGTCCTGTCAGAGCACCTTTTAATTTCGTCAGAGTCTTTTTTTTTCCTTCCCTTTTCCCCCCTTTCTTTCTCTGTGGTTTTGTTCGCTTCGTATCTCATGAATGACATGGTAAATGACAATGACAATTTTAAAGGTACTACAGGGTGTATGTCCTATTTGTAGGTCAACAAATGAAAAGGTTAAATTCCAACGGCATTTGAAAGACAATACTTAATTAGAACTTCCCTTAAAACGAAAGGGTTTAAAATGGCTTTTATGGAGAAAATAACAACCATTAGTTGTCGAATCGACATAAGCGATTGCAATTACCTAAGTAATACTCTAATTTGTAGATCGTTGTACCGCATGGTCGTAGGTTTTATGCCGCACAAAGATTGAATCAGTTTAATTTTGGCCATTACAAGTTGATGTAGACAAATGCGTTGTGTCTCTATACAACTCTATTTTTTCAATAATAAGGTCCCTCCAGCTGACACTCAATGCTCCTCTCAAGAGTCTTGTCTTGTAGTAATGATACTGCTACATCTAGCAATGATTATACTACTACTACTACTACTACTACTACTATACTACTACTACTAACAGTATTACTACTCCTAATACATACTATCAAAATCAATAATAATGATATTTTTTAAATGTGGATTTACAGAAGAATGATGAAAATATCCTGGAAACGAATGAAAACCAACAAAGAGATATTGTACATGGCAGGGCGTTAACAAATTGCAATCGTACGATTAGTTAAGGAGAGAAAAATAAAATACTTTGGTAATGTTAAAAGGCACCAAAGCCTCTTAAAGGATGTATTGGAAGGAAGAGTGGAAGGAAGTAGACCCAGAGGGAAACCCAAAATCAACTGGGAAGAGAATGTCAAGAACTGGAGTGGACTAAAACTGCAAGATTGCACCAGAATGGCAGAAGATAGAGTGAAATGAACAGATGTTGCAATCAACCTCCGAACCGGGAGAAGACACTTAGATAGAGATAGAATAAACGACAAAATTAAGAAAAAGAGTGAATCGTGGCCGAGTATCACGCTCTCACTGCGTACTCCCAGGTCATCTCTTCATAACAATATTGAAATGTGGTATTGAAATCGCATTGTGTTTGCACGACAATATAGACTTCTATCCGTGAGGTTGACATCCAAATTAAGTTTCTGATTTCATTTCCGATTGCTAGGGTTGTAATATTGTCCCCAAACCAAAAGGTATGCACAATCATTAATGCGACCGTTGTCATTGTACCCCCATCATCATGCATCTTAATCAGGCTAGGAAACACAAGGGATCAGTACGTCATTCGTGTAGTCATTCCTACGCCAAACAAGACTATAGTATCATTTTTTTGTTTTCGAATTCTCCTCCCCAATTGATTACCACGGTCAAATTGTGATTGAAACCAGCATTTCAAAGCTGTAGTACAATTAGCACTGCTTATCAATATATTGATCTAAATGCAAACACATCGGATCATTACTAATTTTGCTGTAGAACTCAATCGGCGGGGGTGCATCCTCTTTCTGTTCGTTGTTGCTGTTGTTGTTCTTCTTATTGTTGTGTAGTATGTGAGTGTTTTTGTTTGTGTGTGTGTGTTTTTTTGTTCTTATTCGTTTGTTATGAATTTAAGGAGTGGTGTTAATATCAGACTAGACATGAAACGCCAGAGTAAAATGTCAACACCATCTAGAACTAAAAAAAACAACATATATACATGTAGATAAATATTTATATTTATCAATTATTTATAATCTTTATCAAACAGACAATTATCTAATAGAGATTCATGAGAAACAAAGGCAGACGTATTTATATAAAAGATTTTATTGTCCATGGTTACTGACATAAAGCTCTCGTAAAAAGGTTCAAAACATAGATACTGATATAACCATCGACACTGTTAAAGGTACTTTGTTCCATTTGCAGCGTATGTCCTATCTGTGAAATTTAAACGTTAATTAGCAGTGTCCTAATATTAAAATTATGCAAGGAACCCTTTACTTTCTAGACTTCACTGTCAGACACTATTGAGTGACTGACCGACTTGTTTTTTCTTTGGTAAAATAACATACAGAAAATGAGCTGAAATGAGTACATGAGCATTTGTCTACACCAATAAACCACTTCTCACGGTAATGGCCAAAATTAAACTGATTGGATCTTTACGCAGCACAAAACAAACGGCCATTCAGTACAAGGGTATGCCAATCAGACTATTACTTACTGGATTGCAATCGATTAAGTAGATTTGAAAACTAATGGTCGTTATTTTCCCACTTATACAAACATTTTCAAGCCTTTCTAAATTTCTAAATTTCTAAATTAGTATTATCTTTCAAATGCCGTTGGAATTTAACCTTTTGTTTGGCCTGCAAATGGGACATAGTACCTTTAACAGTGCATAGCGGGATTAGGTAGGCCCTATAAATAAAAATACGTTATAATGGCATAAAGATATTAAAATAAGTTTACAAGTCACCAGCCGATATTAAATATAGGTTTTTATAATAAATGACATAATTTTCAAACCAATGGCTATATGCGCCTCATCACCCACACTTGTATTCTAATTTTTATATGCATTTATTGTGATGAAAGAACAAGAAAGATATTAAAAATATTAATTGTCTCTTATATATTTACCCATGGCAGCCACATCAGTTTTTTACACTGCTCTTCCTGCAAGCCCTTCAATTATCACTACCGAAGTTTTGTAGGTACTCATTTACACCTTGATGGAGTGTGCCAAATATGGATTAATGTTTTGCCAAAATACCTTGGTACCATATTTTTAGGAGTATGAATTGTTGTTGATGTCATATTTATTTGTTGAAGGATTTATCAAATCGAATCTATTTGTAGACTTATTATAGATAACTGATATTTGACGGGATTCGAACTCTCAACCCTTGGATTGAGAGTCAAGTGAATCAACCATCACACTACAACACCAGCACTAAAACATGTTTAGTTTTTGTCTCTGTAAAGTCTGGAAACTGGAAACATAAAGTAAGCTTTATCATAGCTAGGCCTTTAAAAGTTATTTCACTGCCTCGATCTTCAATTCTACATTTGATTATTACTGAATGGTCGTCGATATCGATGTTTCAAGTACTTATAGTCTATTGAAAAAGAAATCGCGCTATTTCTCGAAAGTTTTATCGTCTAGTATCCATTATCTAGTGAGTCTACAAATAGATTCGATCTGATAAATCCTTCAACAAATAAAAATTACATCAACAACAATTCATACTCCTAAAAATATGATTCTTACTTTTACATGTACATTTATAACAAGTGAGAATAACTGATAAAAAACGTGATGGAATCTTCAATAATTACACTTAAAGAGATATTGGTCGATTATTTATGGTTACATGATGTTGAAAGAAACAGAATTAATATCTATAATTCAGGTCATGATATAAGAACGCGATAATGTCGTTCTATTGAAATGAATAGAAGAGGGCAGCAATCGTCGAGAAGAGAACGGTAACCATCACGATCGCGTCGTCTCCGGCAGCGGGCGATGTTGTCGGGCCGATGACCGGCTGGTCGGAATCGCATCACAGCCACGCGGTAGCCGTGTTGATGGGATAGCCATCATCAACAGCCACGGATTCGTCGTTAAAGCGGTAATACTCAGAGCCTTTGAAGAAGTAAGTGCGGGCGTTGGTCCACTGGAAAGCCGCATCTACGCCGTCGCTTGGGAGACCGTCCCAGTTACTGAGCGGTTGAGGGTAGTGTGAGGTGACTCCATAACCAGGGTAGTAGCGGTAATACTCGTCTCCTGTGGGATACAGAGAGCAAAGAACAAATAGATTACTAAATGTCGTAAACACATGTGTTGATGATATCTTATTAAATTAGAGAATAATGCTGTGGTAACTGTGATAACCTCGAAAATCGTCATGATTATTTAGGTTAATTGAATTAAAACATTAAGTGACAAGGAACAAATCAGCAACATATTGAACCATATAGATCATGTTGAATGGAAGGGCAAGGGAGAGGTGCCGGATCGAATCACCAAGTAGCTAAACAATTAAACAGGTCACAACAACATCAACAAACGGGGCCCAGATCTTCACATTTTGCCGACAGGGGGGAATTAAGGTCTCCAGATTGGTAGACAAATGTTCACTTTTCTCTAAGCCAACTATCCTTTAAAGAATTGCCTACATCTTTTAAAACGTCGGATTTGCTGACAAAAACCACCTAAACCTCCTCATCCCCTTCCCATCCCTCCTTCCTCCTCCCCGGCTACGCCCCTGAATCAAACTCAATCGTACCTTTGGTGAAATATATCTTGCCATTACGGCTCCAAATGAAAGCCGAAGAAATGTCATTCGGCAGTCCGCGCCAGTCTGACATGGGTCTAGGAAAACCGTTATCCATTCTCTGGTTACGGAACCTCCAGTATTGACTTCCCTGTGGTGCAAACAAAAAGAAGAAGTAACTAGACTTTAATTCGTCGTTGAGACGAATAAGGTGATCCGTTATGTAATTGTAGGTCAAATAAAAAAATAAAATGTTTAGCGTCCTGCTTTTTTTTTTAATATGAAGAAGGAGGCCCTTTATTTTTCTTCTTCAAAATGGCCGCTCAAAATGGCCGCTCGGTAATTTTTCCCTGACAGTCGGGCTATTTTTCAAGATGGCTGCCTACATTTTTTTTTTTTGTTAAATCAGAAATAGATCCAGGTTTGTAACTTCAGCAAATTGCTGTAACACCGTGGTAAACTACCTGGCCAAAATTCCGAGAGGCAGCAAATCTGACACGAAGACCATGTTGCATCATCGCTGCATTACAACAAAACCATGCACCACACCCGTGCACACCGCTTTCCGAATGCACACTAACTTACCGCAAGAAACTTCCAAAGGGATCTACCAATCCACCATCTTAGCATTAAAACTTCTCTGCTTCGACTTCCAGACCCCATGTTACATACAACGGGTTTTTCCTAGTCGCTCAAAACAACATCATGTATGGAGTGCTAGCAATACATATCCGTAACAATTCATATAAGTACATGCAAATGGTGTGGGTGGTGAATGATTTTAAAAAAGAGTGTGAACTTTAAAGGAAATGTGTGGAAAATCTTCTGAGATGAGGTACCATCTTTTTGGTACCACGTGAATGGGGATCGCTTTGTGGTAATTGTGGTCCTAGTAATGAAGCAGATTTCGTGTTCGTTCATGCGTGACGAGGGCTACAAAAGGACAGGTTTTTTTTTGGCCATAACTTTTTGATTACCTCATCAATTAAATTAAGAATCGCATAGAACTGTCAAATGATCTTGAACATGTTATTGCCATATTTCATGGGGCTAGCTATAATATTTCCAGAGTTATGATGGGTTTAACTTATTTAGCGTATTTTTCAAAAAACGCCACCTTCGGCGCCATATTTGAAGTGTTCGCTCAGTATAAACCTATTAGTTTTTTTTTTTATTTTTAGAAAGCGCATATCTTGACCTTATTAAATTGGAGAAAAGGTACGGTTCGCCTAAAGGATTGAGTTATACAAATTAAAAAATTTCCATTTTCAAAAAATTGAGAGGGCGCTATTTAAAAATGTAAGCGATATTGAAGTACAATTTTTGTCAGATAATTTGCCATGTTAAGAAATGTTAGTGATATAAATTTCGTGTCAAGATTATATTAAATTACAAAGCTATTAAAGATCCAAATTTGTGAAGGTATTTTTCATTTTTTACAATATTGGACACGTGATTACGTAATGAACGTAAGAAGATCTTTTGTTGTTGTTTTCCCCTTTAAAAAAAAAGAAGGAAGAACTTTTAAAAAATAAACGAGAGAACGAGAGAGAGAGAGAGAGAGAGAGAGCGAGAGCAAGAAGAAGGGTCGTGAAAGAAAGAGAAGCGAAGGTTGATTGAGAGAAATATCCCCTTCCTGTAGGCCTACCTTTCATTTGTTTTTCCACTCACCTTGAAGAAATAAGTTTTACCGTTAAGATACAAAGCCGCATCCAGAGCAGTTGGAAGACCGGGAAACTCATCACCAATCATCTTAGGATAACCGTCGGGAATCGAACCATCCGTCCGACGGTACAAGTGCGTTGCTGCAAATGTAACATAAGTCATAGCTTTAATGTAGTTTGAAGTAGGAAGGTTTATGTTTATTGAAAAAAACTGAAGAGTCGATAACGAAACGATAAATGTAGATATAACTTATATCAGGTTTAATATTCGGTGAATGAGTAAAATAAAAAGTTTCAACAGAAATTTAGATACGACAGGCAACAAAAAAGAAAGAAAAACAAAACCAACAACCACTGTACAGATGAAATGTGAGGAGCGTCAATATAAAACAGAGCTTGAACATGATATAGAACAGCCCAAAACAATCATTTCACCCACTTTCTCACTTTCTCACAATAGTATCTCTCCACTACCCATCTGCATATCACTGGTTATATCCGGAAAAAAGTTCGAAATTCGCCCTTTCATTTGTTAATGTTTTTCATTGTTTCTATATATATTGTTTTTATTTCTAATGTATCGTTTTGTTCTAGAATACATCAAGTTACTCAGAGAAAAATATCAAAGCAATTTGAAATCAATTCCTATCTCCCACTTAATATGAAGAAATACTTCTAAACCTGTATTCACATTTCTGCTTGTACGTGATTAAAATGAAGTGAAATTATGATACATCTTATAAAAGAGCGTTTTATCCCAAATCAATTGGTATCATTTTTGTGTGGTATGTGTTCACGCTTGGATGAACAGGAGGCATTGTTTGCGAGAGTGCAAAAATCGACAAGCGTCAAAGTGATGCCTACAGTATGTTGGGATTCAAGTGAGAGAATGAATTGAATGTATCAAATGAGATGCATTGCATATCCTTTTTGCAGAATCAAAGTCACAAACACGCGCACAAGTGTTCGTTGATATTTGATATTTGATATGTGTGGCATGATTAATTTTGTCAGGGATGTTATTTGGATCTGCAATGACCGAATTAATACCAAATCCCAATTGTTTTATTTAAACATCACATACGCAACTTTGGCGCAAGTGGATTTGTGCACTCTCGCAAACAATGCCTCCTGTTCACCCGAGCGTGAACACATACCACACAAAAATGATACTAAATGATTCGGGATAAAGCAATGTTTTACAAAATATATAATAACTTACTGTTCATAGATGATTTATGAAATAATAAGCAATTTTCTAGGTGTAAACTTTTTTTTGACTCACACTATATAGACAATTATAGCACTTTTTGATGACATGCGCATACTAATTGTTATGTAACACCTTAGAGGTACATCCGGTTTAAAAAAAGTGGGATATCAAAATGTTCGTAAGACTAGAGGAAAAATGTCATGAAACGACAATTTAGAATTCCAAAAAATGTGGAGGGGGTGGGGGCTACCAGGCCCCCTAGTACAGTTAGGGTCAAGGAATAAGGTGTTAGATAATATCGGTAGTTTTAACTTTGTTTGACCATGGACTTATAAACTAATATAACATATATTGATAGGAACGCATACAACTGTAGCTATTGGGTAGCCTACATGGTAGGAATATGAAGTCCTACTATGACTTTATTTGAAATAGCAATCAATCTCCCGACAATGATTTCGAGAATTTTAAAATAAAATCATATCATAAAAGTGCATTACTTCTAAGTAATCGTGAACAAAATGCAGTTCTCTTATGAATTTCTTCATATTGAACAGTTATATTACATTTCAAGCAAATTAGACGGCGTCATGTAAAAATAATAATTTTTCGAAGAAACGTAATCTTACTATTTCCCAAATAGGTGGAGCCATCCTGCGTTCTTGTTGCCAGGGTAATTGGAGTCATACACTTGTCCACTGGCATAGAGGGCGTGTCTTCAGGTTCTCCAACATTCCCGCCTATCAAATATAGAAAATACATGATCACATAATACATTGGACGTAGAGCCCCCCCCCCCCCCATAATTATTCTAATGAAGGTATATTACTGATTACACATCCTCATCCCAATTACGCATATATTAAAAAAAAAAAAAAAAAAAAAAAAAAAAATCAGAATTCTTAATAATTGCCATGTCGTAGTGATGATAATTGAGTTGCGATTGATTTAAATCAAACGAAAATGATGATAAGACTGGGCTAGTTTCTTTAAAATGTGTCTAATATCCAATGAATCAAAACGTTCAAATTTTCGCACATTTTTTGGTTTTTGACATACTGATCATGAGCCCGTACAAACCGTTTTCTTTATGGCGATCGCGGAGAGATATATGAGGGATAATGCACTTGCTTTAATGACGTTTTCTTTGTAGTTCAAACTGTGATATGAATTCTATATAAATGGACGAAACGGTTTGCGCCAGGAAATGACGCTTCATGTGTAATATGCAGGAATCACCTTCAGAAAATAAAATGTGCTCCCAACAGCAGTTTTCTGAGAATTTTGGAGTAAACAAGAACAATGTAATAGCCTTAATTCTTTTTTTTTCTTCTTTTTGTGTGGGTGGAGGAGCGGATTTTAATAATTTGTTCTCATGCAAGTGGCCAAAGAACCCTGGATCAGCCACCGAAAAATAAATGAATGAAAATAGTCAATGTTCACCATAGTGGGCTTGAATACCGGCGATGTCATCACTATGTAGCTGGAAGTTGGGTACGTTGCCTGTGTAAAACGGATACATCACAGCGCCCATAACCTGGGAATGGCCCAGTCCAAGACTGTGCCCGAACTCGTGCACGGCCACCCATTCCAAATTTATTCCTGTAAGGATTCAAGAGAATACGTAATCATTATGGTGATAATAATTATAATTATAATAATAATAACAATAATTATTATAGCAAAATCAATAATAATAATAATAATTATATAATCACAAGAAGAAGAAGAAGAATAAGAAGGGGAATAAGAAAAAGGAGGAGAAGAAGAATCGGAATAAGAATATGCCGTTTTTTAATAGCGCATAATCATAATATTAAGATATAACGACTCTATGCGTTTGCAAGGGACTTTGGATACCGTTACCCCGGATTCAGCCCTTCTTTTTCACTGAACATGCTGAATGAACCAAAATAATGACAATGACGCAGCTACAGAGGGCTCGAAGGACACGTGCCTCCCAGCGAGAAGAAAAAAAGGAAAAGGAAAAAAAAAGAGAGAAATGAAAATAGGGGAAATGGACGAGAGAAGATACCGACAGCTAGGACCCCTCCCTCATACCCCCCTAATGAATGGTCTCGTAGATTTAAATTTCCCTTTTCGAGAAAGACCAGTGCACCCCCTCTCGATGCTAGTGCGCCATCAGTGGGTGCACTCGCACACGCTACGCAACTGATCCCCAATGTAAATGATAATACAGTGCGTCCCAGAAAAAACGAAACCGAGAAGTATCGATGTTTTATCATAACTTAATCACAACCATAATTAATGAATGATACATATTTGGAAAGCTTAGAGTCTCCTCTTTCAGTTGATGCTACTCACGTGATGCATATTTCACGCATGAGTGATTAAAAGCAATTTGGAGGAAGGAAACCAAAAAGTATTTTGGCGGGCGGTATCTGAATTTCAAAGAAAAATTCATATTTCTAGAAAGTTCATTTTCTGCTCTTTCATATGACACCTCAATCAAGAAAAATGAGCTAGGAATAACAAAGTTCTGTTTGTTTAAAGTAGCCCTTACATTTTCATAATTTTAACAAACGAATTCGTTTTCACTGGGTGCCTGCCGTAGCAAAAAGCAGATTTGACAAAAGACTTAACTCCGTTTCGTTGACAATCAGCCATGCATGAAGACTCTCGTCTACGGCTGATTGCCGTTAATTATAAGAAATTTTAGAAATTCTGAGGGAGTGATCAATCAAACACAAATTGGCAACGCTGTGACCTATCTTGCGAGCTCCCTTCACGTTTACCCTGTACCAATAATTGAACCCTAGATATAATCATTGCAAATCATTTTTTATACAACCCCTGTTTGTAATAAATCTATTCTGTCATCAAAAAATAAGAAAATTAACAAATTATGACATTTTCTGTACAGAGCAAATTGGAGAGGAGCTTGCAAGATTCGTCACAGAGTTGCCAATTTGTGTTTGATTGATCATAACTTCAAAAATTCATAACTTTCTTATTTTTAATCGGATTTTTTTCTCAAACTTTCGCTGACCTGTTTCTCTTATTTGTCTGCTTCTATTTAAAGTAACTTAATATCAGGGTGGACTTTCACTGTAAACATGGATTTAAAAAACAAAAGGTCACGTACCTAAAAAAGAAAAACTAGCGTCCGACGTGTAATTTTCATCTTCGTCGAAGTGTGCGTCGCCACCAATTGCGTCTGAGGAGGGGTAATACGCGTGCGCAAGAACACCACCGGGTCCGTCAAATGGATTGTCGTCCTCGTGGCTGCCTGGAGCAAAACTGATCAAGATGTCTGCGTCTCCTGACGTTACCAGCGCGAATGTTAGACGAGATGCATCAGCCCATTTCTTCGGAGTAAAATAAAGGAAAAGGAAAAAAGAGTAAATCATCATGACTACTGTGTCGAACTGGTAGTGAGATCCGTTGCTGATTTCTACAGTGGCTGATTTCCGCCAATTTTTTTATTTTTTTTATTACGGTGTTATAAAGCCGTAAAATAGGGCGTTATAATGCCGTATTACGGCTATATAACGCCGTAATAAAAAAAGTTAACATTGGCGGAAATCAGCCACCGTAGAGATGATACCTCTTGTCTGAATATATACAGCCGTCAACATGTATTCAGTCTCTAAAATTTGAGACGAGTGAAACGTTAAAACCATATAAAAATAGAACAGTACAATTAATAAATTAAAAAGCAGAATGAGGCGAAAACAGGGATAGCAAATACTTGTGTTGAGAACGCCCGTTACACATAAGGACAGGTTACTGTAAACAAAAATGAGAAGACAGTTATGCATTAAGGGATAAGTCATTGAAATCACATGCTAATAAGTATTATATCCCGCATACTAAGAATCTTGCAATCTGATTGGTCTAAACGAGGTCACATGATAAAATATAGATAAGTACTATCTACCTGAGATAGTACTTTTGTAAAATAATTTTTTGCTGCTACCCCACTTGCCCACCCTTGCCCATTGAATACGCATAGCAAAGTAGGTTACGCGAAATATCAAAGTTAATGTCAATGTCAAATGAGCGCGCATCGACTGTATTACATGTATGCATGTTGCGCTTTGTAAAATCTAGCTGAAGCTAAACTGTCTGCAGAATCAGTTCTTATTATTATGTAAAATTCACTTTAAATAGACCTTATTGCCGATGTGGGATATAAAACAAATATTAACCTCCTTTAGTCGGGCAATGGATACAAATTATCATCGCCTCGGTGATCCCGGGGCTACCATCATCCCTCGCCGCGGCTCGGGATGATAGTAGCCCCGAGATCACCTCGGCGATGATAGTTTGCACCATTACCCTCGTAGTCGATTAATATTTGCTTACTACTGTGTATATTTTTCGAGCCTTCTATAATTATGAAGAGGTGTTTACGATGACGTCACCATCACAGACTAAAGAAACTAGAGTATCAACAATAAGAAGCAGTTTACATCTTATTTGAAAACCGACCGACAATAATAATCTGGTTATAAAAGTGTAAATTTGTCAGGAAATGTACAAGTTAAGAAATAGACCACCTCACTCTCCGAATAGCCCAATATGGAGACGGTTGCCCAAACTTTAGTCATTAACCCCCCCCCCCCCCCCTCTAACGCGAATGAATAACATGGACTGATGAATATAACAAACAATTGATTATGACAAACATTTTACTCATGAAGGAAAAGGATATTATTCAGAGATTTTTTTAAACGTATAAATATACGCCCTTAGACCTGATTTGTAAGGCAATGAGAACATCCCAGTAGACCGACCGCGAGACCAAAAATTTCGGTCACGTAAACCTGCAGACCAAATCTTTGGTCTCAAGGACTGTCGATCTTGTTAGCTGTGGGTCGAGCCAAAACTCGAGCCTGAGATTGTTTGAAAAATAGAAAAATCATGTTTTGCATTCATGTTCTATATGGCTGTCCCTCGCTTAAGTTTTGCTGTAATCAAGAACAATTTGTTGGCTTAAAGATTTTTTTCTTTGTTTTTTGGACGGGGGGGGGGGGGGTCTTGATCCCCAAAGCCCCCCCCCCCCCCCCCCCCCCCTCTAACACCGCTTCTGGAGCAGATCTTACCTCGATAGACTCGGTAATGATACGGTCAACCTCGTTAGCAGGCAGGTATGGGGTCCGGTTGATGATCCTATAAGTGAGTTCTGTCTTGGACCACTTGCTGCCTAAAGCATATCGCTTCTTCCTCATCATGTCGGCAGGGGAGTTCATGTCTGCCAATCCACAACGAGGTGTGTTCATCATCGCCATAGTTTCACTGTCTAGGAGTCCTGGGGAAAAATCAACAGAGAACGATCGAGCAAGGTGATCTCTAGTTCTGCATGGCACGACATAATAGTGTGAGGTCGTTGACCATTGTGCCTATAAAAGTGATGGCACACGGAAAAGTTCAATTCTGTGAAATGAAAATGTTTCTCGCTGTGCTCCCTGGAAAGTTTGAGTTTAGAATTGTAATTTGAAGGGGGGGGGGTCAGTTCATGGTGTGAATACTGAATTTTTGCTACAAAAATCTCGGAGCGGTGGGGGCTATCCTGTACGCCCCCCCCCCCCTTACCTCCGTTACTGAGAATGGCAGAAGAGTGACTTTTCCCATACCTGTCATTTTTATATTTGCAAATCTTTGGAAATACTCGAGGGCTCTCGTCATCTTTTCAGAATTCGGCATGCCACCTGTCATGTCCAAATATCCATACTTGTCGAGATATGTCTGTAGATCAATAAAGGTCAAACAAGAAGAATACACCACCAAATGAATAAATATATTTAAACAATAATACAAATTCGAATTCACATTTATAGAATATATTTTAGCCATATAGAACAAGAAAAAATGAAAATAGTCCGATAGTTGGCATTTTATATAAATGACGAAGAAGATCAATGTTATATATTCATAGTGTTTGGACTGTTCCAAATTTCCCATTTTTATTATTAGAAGTTCATGTTTAAAAGTCCTATAGATTGGAAGTACCATAGGGAATTCATGTTTAAAAGTCCTATAGATTAGAAAGTACCATAGGGAATGACCCCGTAAGAAAGATTACTTATTAAGGTATAGGTCAATTAGTGAAGGTGTGGTTCCAACTAGGTGGAAAATAGGGAAGATAATTCCATTATTTAAGAAGGGAGATAAAGCTAATCCTGGTCATTGTAGACCGATTTCTCTTTTACCTTGTGTGTCGAAGCTTTTAGAAAGAGTTGAACAGCGGCAACTCACCCGTTTCTTATCGAACAATAATTTGTTGGCCAAACAACAATCGGGGTTCATCTTTGAATTGGTTTAGAAGCTATGTAAATGGTAGAGGCATAATAACTTCGATTAATAATACGCTGTCGTCAGAACTACCCCTTACACACGGGGTACCCCAGGGATCTATTCTCGGCCCCATACTATTTCTTATATTTATTAATGATATGCCCTCTTGTTTTGAAAAATGTTCGGTTCACCTTTATGCAGATGACACCTTTATATATTACTAGATAAAGACCCTTGTAATATTGAAAATGTTTTGAATATTGAATTGCATAAGTTATATTCTTGAATGAATTATAATAAGTTGAAAATAATTTTATCTTTAAACACGAAAGATTTGACAGGCCTTTTGTCAGTGGCATTCGAAATTAGAGATGACAGAGAAAGAATGGGGGTGAGAAATTAAAAAGGAGAGAGAGAGAGAGAATGGAGGGGGGGGGGGGGGGGGGACAGAGAGACTTCAAGGGAAATCCGACCCAAATAGAGAACTACTCTAAAAGAAAGCAGAAAAATCAGAGAAGCAAACTGATGAAAGCTTCAATCAGATCTCACTTAATAATAAGAAAAATATGAAATTTTGAAATTTGTAATCACTATTCGTATGGGCTCTTCAAAATGGCTGAAGTGGTAATGCCAATATGATGTAGTGCCAGATTCTGTTCCAACGTAAAAAAAGGACTAAAAACACGTCCTACGTCACACTCTACTGACCGAACTACCAATTTGAGATTCGCATAGACTTAGTGATCTCATATTTCAAACATTCATAACTTCCTTACTATTTGCCAATTCTGTTATTTTTCTGCTTTCATACAAATCAACTTATTACAAGGGCTGGATTGCCCTTTCACTTAGCCCAGGAGAATTAGTGAATCCTGAATTCGTCCCTGAATAAGATTGAAAGAATTACAAATTACGTACCATGGCTTGTTCTTCTGTTTCGACTATGCTGTTCTGTGCAAGGCAACAGGTCACCATACAAAAACTACAGAGAGCTAGCAAGATCAACCGTGAAGACATTTTGCCTTCTCTAACGAAGATCTTGGTGGTTAGAAAGTCCAGCAAACAAGTTCTTTTTTTCTCGACGAAGGATTGCAAACGCTTCCTGATGAGTTGTAATTGTAACCGGTATCACGGACCCTTTGCTTTTGCTGAGGGTCTGTCTGCTTTTGTCTCGTTCTCAAAGTGTTCATCCCCTTTTAAAGACTGCTGTGCATAAACCTTGTCCTTACAAATTGAAGAAGTGACGTAATTGGGTGATCATCTTTCGTTTGCACACGGTACTCTAGTTTGTATGCCATGCCCCATTACGCATGTGCAGTGTGGAATATTAAAGTAAAGATTGAAGTTGTCCTGGTGTTATTCTTGTTTGTTTTTGTTTTTAGGCGTTTGAGGTGAGATTTAATGAAGTATTCACCTTCATACAGGTATCATTTTCATTGTTTTTGTTTTTAGTTCTTAAGGAAATCACAGGTCCGGTAAGATTCAAGATTCAATATTGGACTCAGTGTAAATAAATTAAAGAAAATAATGATGTATAGGTGAATATAGCAGATGAAAAGGTGAAAAGCATAAGTGAAATGAATTAAGGATCGTAATCATAATTATAGATCTCGATTATTCGACTTTTACTATTTTAATGTATAATCATTGCATGTAAGACACAGAAGAATGGAAGAAATAGTTCGTCTCTATTTCAATAACAATTCGCATAGCTAGGTTTAAGAGAAGATTAATGTGGGGGAATGTACAAGATGAAGAGGAAAGGACCCACTTCGCATATAAATTGCATTTACAAACTAGCACGTAATGTAAAAAAGACATAAGAAAAACAACGAAACGCACCAGCAACAAATATAATGTAGGCCTAAGTGGAATCTTAAATTTTCCTCCTAAAAAATGTATTTTTAAAAAAAAATTCTCCTTCCTAAATATTATTTGACAGCATGCCGTTTTAAGACCTTTTCAAGCGAATTAATCCAAGGCTTAGAACCGCCATCGTTGTGAAGAGGTCTATTGTGAGACTGAGATTATTTCATAAGCATTATGGAAATCTGCATTTATAAACGAAAGGTTTCCCGAGTTAAAGAAAGGTATAGCGAATTAAAATTGTTTAAAAGCTTATGCGAAAGAAATTCATACACATTGCTAACTTTAGCAAATTAACTAAGTTTAAACATCGGTTTCATATAGGAATGGCCAATAATGAAATTTATGCTTTCACTAACATTATCTTCTCAACATGAAATCTTAGGAGCTACGATCCAGACGATCTTCAGACTACAGATCGTAGCTTCTGGGAACAACCAGAATGATCAAAACACGCTTTGATGTTCACGGTATACATTTGAAAAGTTGCAACATCTGGTGATGGTTAAACGAAAGTCTTTCGAGAAATACAGACTAAATTCCGTTTAAGATGCAGGGTAATTATAATATTGATAATACTTTCAATAAAGATGGTAATGGTGACGATAACACTACTAGAAGAGTAGTACTATTACTAGTACTACTACTACTACTACCACTACTACTACTACTACTACTACTACTACTACTACTACTAATACTACTGGTAATGCTGCTGCTGCTGCTGCTGATGTGATAACAATAATGATTCTTATAGTTATTGTAATAATAATATTAACCATGGAATTACTAAATACAACGATAATTATGAAAATATAAATTATAATAATTATGATGATAACAATAATTAATGAAAGATTTCAGCACAAACATTCTGTTTTTACGAAACACTTAATGATTTTGCTACACTTCTGTCACCAGATTTTAAAGTGCAAAGAGAGTATTAACTTGATAAACTTTGGTCAAACTAACATTGTTCCAAATACGGATTTTTATCCTTCAGTCGTAGGAGGTGTATAGTGACGTGATCTGGCTTTTCCTTACATCCTGTCTCCTCCTTTCAAAGCAATTCATTCTCTCAAAATCAATATTCTTTTTGTTGCTCTGAGCGCTTCGTGATACCAACATGACCAAGATTAGTGTTGAATGGTCAAATTAGGTAGATTAAAAAGGGATTAAACAATTTGTTCACAAAAACTTTATTGAAAGAGAGATGAAGTGGCAGTTGTAATTGGTGTGAAATCTTCAAAAGTTCTTTACAGGTTTGCATGGTGAGGTAGATAAGTCAGGAAAAACACACACACTTAAACGGTTACACCATGAGTGAAGTCCGTATAGGAGTGGGGTATTCTTTTTTTTTAGAGTAATCTTATAATTCATAAAGGATCCACATCCTTAATGCTTATAAGAGACGAAGTGACGTTATTCAAGGGCGCCCTGATGTCATAATATAGGGTCGGGGCACTGGACTTTCTGGTTGATTATTTTCATACAAATAATATCCATCAGTTTTATAGGATATTTTATATGTCTTTTAAGTTTCTTCAAGGAAACAGAAAATGTGGCCGCTGTGGACATTCGGCTTTTCTAGACAGGTTCTAACACATTGCTCGAGGGACATGGCATTGTCACTAATAGGCGTCAAGTCCTTTTTCTAGAGCGATGACCTCTATACGACTGATTTGAGCCAGGACTTGTAAGATGAGTGCTCGATCATATTAAAAGCGAGCAGGTTTAAACAATTCTTGGTATTAGTCTTTATTCCGTGTTACCATTCCGTGTTTTATGACGGTAGGGTTAGTATGGTGGCTCCTAAGGGATACGCAAACGCAAAAATGAGACGTATATATACCTATGCAAATTTCTTTTCTTTTTTTACGTCCAAGACGTGAAAATCCACAAAATTGACGTATACTTGTGCAACAAATTTTTCATTTTTTACGTCCAAGACGTGAAAATCTAAATCTCCCAAAAGGGACACGCAGACGTGAATATTGAACGCAGATTCCCCCCCCCCCCCACGTTTTGGACGTAAAAACACAATAAAACCCTTGCATAGGTATACGTCAATTTTGTGGATTTTCACGTCTTGGACGTAAAAAACTAAACTTTTGTTGCATAGGTATACGTCACATTTTTGCGTTTGCCTGTCCCTTAGGAGCCACCATACTTACTCTTTTGGAGCTCTATATATCGCAACAGTTCATATGAAGTCCCACCTGACTCCAAACTTTTCTTAAATTAATTCATTTTTCGTCTGTGGAAAAGCAAATCGGATCTTTTTGCCAACACTGTGACACCAGCTTAATTATCTTCACAACAATGTAATTCAATTGTATATAGAGGGCTGCAAAATGGCTTTACATTCATTGATATCACAATTCATAGTAAAAGCTAAATGTAAGACAGATTGTGCAGATTGAAACTCCACAGAACGAAGATTGCCGGTTTTTAACTATGCTCCAATATTAGGTCAAGGTCGTTTCTAGTAAACAAAGTAATATTATCTGAAGAGTGAAAAATAAGGGGTATAGTTTTATGTGACGCCTTCATACACACACACACACACACGCACATAAACTCGCACCCACACGCATACGTACACCTAATATCCACGCACACTATTTTAAATAAAGATGACAATTAAAATCAATTCAGAGAAGATTAGTTACATGTTACTATCTCCTTGTTATGACCTTTTATACGGTTATCACATAATTGCTGTTCAGTTTTGCCTTCATTTTAAATTAACTTTAAATTGAAACCCTCAAAGCATCACCTCTTCTGAACAGCAAATCCATCGCTTCTGTGTTATAACTTTTTATGTGTGATATCTAAATGGTTTCTATTCAAATTAACTCTGAACGGCCGGAATTTGTAAGCGTCAAAATATATTTTATTTACGACACTTAATAAATTCGGACATTTGAAACAACAGCAATGGATATTAATACCAATGAATCTAGGCTAGTCCGATTTCCGCACGCTATTTTTAATATCACGACATCGGATTATTACAATCTCGTTTTTTAAAAGGAATTCTCGTTTAAAGGGAAACTTTTTTTTGAAATAGCAGTTCACTGTCAATTAACTCTTGCAGGATTCTTCAGTAAAATGGAATTACCTACTACGTTATATCACATTCTCGGCGTACAGGTCGAAATAACAAACAAGTAGCAGAAATAATGTCATAAATTATTTCAGGTTTCATAATAAATAATGAATACCACAAAGACATACCACAACTCTTGACAAATGCGTTTGATTCACGTGAAGAAAACAAAATTAAATTAGCCCCCGTGGTATCTAGCCCTTCTGCCCCCGGATTCATGGCCTGTCTAAAAGAAAGGGAGCGGGGGCAAAATTATATATCGACAATAATTTGTCGCAATAATAATATATTATCATAATAATATCATTTTATGGTTATGATAACAATAGTTACAGTCTGATCAACCGCTCCAACTGAAGTTTATTATGTCAAACACGTGTCTACTTTAAATATCAAATTGTCTCCTAATCATGAACAGCTTCATTTACTGCAAAAACGACGCCCTTTTTTTCACTTATTCGTAAAATTATCATCGTATGTATGGATAAGGTATATGAATCAACATGATCATAAAGATTGAATTAAATAACATAGGAAATTTAGTAATTAAATTACCCCCACAAAATCCCGATCCAATGAAGATTATACCATCCGTTGTCAACCAATAATCAATATATGAATTGAATTGAATTACTAGGAGGACAATGTCCTTTTTCATTCATTCCCCAAAATTAAAAATCCATGGACAAGGTATAAACCTATATATGCTTTTTAAGCAGTCAGGTAAACAAAACATCAAACCAAATCAATCAACTTCATCAAAAGGCTTGAAATGAAGAAAATCCAACAAGGAATATTTAAAAATCCTACTACTCCTATTTCAGCTCTCCGTGAAATTCATTTGTCTAACTTTATTTGTTTTTATATCTAAACGAGAATTTTTGTATAAAGAAGTGAATAAACGACAGAATTAAGAAAAAAAAGTGAATCGACAACGGTCGAGTATCACGCTCCCAGGTCATCTCTTCGTAACAATATTGATGTATTGAAATCGTATCCAGGTTGCACGATAAAGTTTAATGGGATAGTTGAGTTCTGTTGCAGAGGGCGCTACACAAAATAATTTGTTTGTGAGATAATGAAAAACTGAGTATCAAATTTGAAAGAACGTACAATTTAAATGACAAAATCATCTTTGTTTGATTAAAATCAGTTCAGAAACGGCTGAAAATATCCATAAATATAACGATTTCTAATATTTGTGTGCCACCATAAATATTCGATAATTTGAATTAGCCGTTTTAAAAACGAAATAGCGCCTTTGCGTGATTTCAGCCAATGCCGATGTTGGCTTTTTTGTTGCCTTTTTCATGATAGTTATATTACGCACAACCAGCCGGCCCATGTTTTGTTATTTTTAATAAATTAATTAATTAACGGTCACCGTATTTGTTTGAAAGTGGAGCTAAATTGGTATGATGGTATTGGCTACATTTCACACATTTTAGGGTCTAAAATTACTTTTATAGCAATTTTAGGTCCTAAAAGGGCACTAGAAAGGTCATAGATAAGAATAAGAGCAATAATTATGCACTTCGAAGGCATTTGCGGGCTGAAAACATAACACAACTATCCCTTTAATGTATAGTTCTATCCGTGAGCTTGAAGCCCTGATTAAGTTTCTGATTTAATTTCTGATTGCTAGGGTTGTAATATTGTCCCCAAACCAAAAGGTATGCCTAATCATCAATGCGACCATTGTCATTGTACCCCTATCATCATGCATCTTAATCAGGCTAGGAAACACAAGGGATCAGTACGTCATCCGTGTAGTCATTAGGGACTTTTAGATTCGCACGAAGACAATGGGGATTGCTACGATCGACGTCCTTTTAATGCACTGCCTTGAATGGACGTCACACGTATCAGTCCACGCAAATCTAAAAGTCCCTATTCCTACGCCAAACAAGACTATAGTATAGACTTTTGTTTTCGAATTCTCCTCCCCAATTGATTACGACGGTCAAATTGTGATTGAAACCAGCATTTCAAAGCTGTAGTACAATTAGCACTGCTTATCAATATGTTGATCCAAATGCAAAAACACGGGATCATCACTATTGGCGGTTCGGCATTCTTGTATATTGACGTGTCCCATGAATTCTAATTCATCAATTTATTCGTGTCCTCTTTCTGTTCGTTGTTGCTGTTGTTGTTGTTGTTATTGTTGTGTAGTATGTGTGTGTGTGTTCGTGTGTGTATGTGTTTGTTCTTATTCGTTTTTTATGAATATTAAGAGTGATGTTGATATCAGACTAGACATGAAACGCCAGAGTAAAATGTCAACACCATCTAGAACTCTAAAAAAAATATATACATGTAGATAAATATTTATATTTATCAATTATTTATAATCTTTATCGAACAGACAATTATCTAATAGAGATTCATGCAAAACAAAGTCAGATGTATTTATATAAAATATTTTATTGTCCATGGTTACTGACATAAAGCTCCCGTAAAAAAGTTAGAAACATAGATACTGATTTAAGCATCGACACTGTTGAAGGTACGTTGTTCCATTTGCAGCGTATGTCCTATCTGTGAAATTTAAACGTTAGCAGTGTCCTAATATTCAAATTTTGCAAGGAACCCTTTACTTCCTAGACTTCACTGTCAGACACTATTGAGTGACTGACCGACTTGTTTTTTCTTTGGTAAAATAACATACAAAAACTGAGCTGAAATGAGTACATGAGGATTTTGTCTACATCAATAACCCACTTTTTGTAATGGCCAAAATTAAACTGATTGAATCTTTACGCAGCACAAAACATATGGCCATTCAGTACAAGAGTATGCCAATCAGACTATTACTTACTGGATTGCAATCAATCAAGTAGATTTCAAAACTAATGGTCGTTATTTTCCCACTTACAGACATTTTCAAGCCCCCTTTTTTTTCCTTCTATATTAGTATTATCTTTCAAATGCCGTTGGAATTTAACCTTTTCATTTGTTTGGCCTGCAAAATGGGACAGAGTACCTTTAACAGTGCATAGCTGGATTAGGTAGGCCCTATAAATAACAATACGTTATAATGGCATAAAGATATTGAAATAACTTTACAAGTCACCAGCCGATATTAAATATAGGTTTTTATAATAAATGACATTATTTTCAAACCAAGGGCTATATCCGCCTCATCACCCACACTTGTATTCTAATATTTATATGCATTTTTTGTGATGAAAAAACAAGAAAGATATTAAAAATATTAATTGTCTCTTATATATTTACCCATTGGAGCCACATCAGTTTTTTACACTGCTCTTCCTGCAAGGTCCTTCAATTATCACTACCGAAATTTTGCAGGTACTCATTTACACCGTGGTGGAGTGTGCCAAATATGGATTAATGTTTTGCTAAAATTACCTTGGTATCATATTTTTAGAAGTATGAATTGTTATGGATGTTATTTTTATTTGTTGAAGGATTTATCAAATCGAATCTTTTTGTAGACTTACTAGATAACGGGATTCGAACTCTCAACCCTTGGATTGAGAGTCAAGTCAAGTGAATCAACCATTACACCACAACACCTGCACTAAAACATGCTTAGATTTTGTCTCTGTAAAGTCTGGAAACTGGAAACATAAAGTAAGCTTTATCATATAGCTAGGCCTTTAAAAGTTATTTCACAGCCTCGATCTTCAATTCTACATTTGATTATTACTGAATGGTCGTCGATATCGATGTTTCAAGTACTTATAGTGTTGAAAAAGAAAGTTTTATCGTCAAATATCCGTTATCTAGTAAGTCTACAAAACGATTTGATCTGATAAATCCTTCAACAAATAAAAATTACATCAACAACAATTCATACTCCTAAAAATATGATTCTTACGTTTACATGTACATTTATAACTCGTGAAAATATCTGATAAAAAATCGTGATGGAATTTTCAATAATTACACTTAAAGAGATATTGGTCGAATATTTATGGTTACATGATATTGAATGAAATGGAAGTAATATCTATAATGTAGGTCGTGATATAAGAACGCGATTATGTCGTTCTATTGAAATGAATAGAAGACGGCAGCAATCGTCGAGAAGAGAACGGCAACCATAGACGGCGCCATCACCATCGCGTCTCCGGCAGCGGGAGATGTTGTCGGCGACGATGTCGGGCCAACGACCAGCTGGTCCGAATCGCATCCTAGCCACGCCTTAGCTGTGTTGATGGGATATCCCCCATCAACAGTCACGGTTCTGTCGTTGAAGCGGTAATACTCAGAGCCTTTGAAGAAGTAAGTGCGGGCGTTGGTCCACTGGAACGCCGCATCTACTCCGTCGCTGGGGAGCCCATTCCACTGGCTGAGCGGTTGAGGGTAGTTTGAGAGGACTCCATAACCAGAGTAGTAGCGGTAATACTCGTCTCCTGTGGGATACAGAGAGCAAAGAACAAATAGATTACTAAATGTCGTAAACACATTTGTTGATGATATTTTATGAAATTAGAGAATAAGGCTTTGATAACTGTGATAACCTTGACAATTTTCATGATTACTCAGGTTAATGGAAAACATTAAAGCTACAAGGAACCCGATGTAGTCATTTTCCTATAATACCATTCAAATCAGATCACCCACAGCATTTACATATTGAATCATATAGATAATGTTGAATGAAAGGGCGTGGCAAGGGGGAGGTGCCTGATCAAATCACCAAGTAGCTTACAACTTAAACAGGCCACAGCAACAACAACAAACGGCCGCAGCCTTTTTTTCTTCAAATTTTGCCGACAGGGGGAAGATTTCCAGATTGGTAGACAAATGTTCACATTTTCTCCACGTTTACTATTTTTTTAAAGAATTGCCTGCAGCTTTTAAAACGTCGAATTTGGTGACAAAAACGACAACTACCCCTTCCCCCCTTCCCCTCCCCTTCCACTCTTCCCCGGCTACGCCCCTAAACGGAACTCGATCGTACCTTTTGTGAAATATATCTGGCCATTACGGCTCCAAATGAAAGCCGAAGAAATGTCATTTGGCAGTCCGCGCCAGTCGGACAAGGGTCTCGGATAACCGCTATCCATTATCTGGTTACGGAACCTCCAGTATTGACTTCCCTGTGATGCAGAAAAAAGAAAAAAGAAGTAATAACATTATGAATGAATCAGATGAATAACGGGCAAAGACTGACGAACAAGTGACCGATATTTTGGAGTGATAAGGTCGCTTTCGTGTGACCGGAATAAGGTGCGTGTGAAGTAGAAAGACTTGGTGAGAAGGATAAGAATAGAGAGAGAGAGAACTGAATGAGAATGACTGTCTGAAAGAGGCGGTTGGGTGGGTATATTGGTGAAGGGAGAGAGAGAGAGAGAGAGAGAGAGAGAGAGAAAGGGTCGCGAATAAAAGAGAATGCGATTGGTGATTAGGGGAAATCCCACCTTCCTGTACCTTTTAATTGTATTTCCACTCACCTTGAAGAAATAAGTTCTACCGTTAGGAGGGTAATACAAAGCCGCATCCAGAGCAGCTGGAATACCGGGAAATTCATCACCAATCATCACAGGATAATTTACGGGAACCAAACCATCCGTTCGACGACGGTACACGTGCGTTGCTGCAAATGTAACATAAATCATAACATTGATGTAGTTTGAAGTACGAAGTTTGATGTTTATTTGTACAAACTGAAGAGTCGGTTACGAAACAATACACGTTGAAATAACTTATATCACGTTTAACATTCGGTAAAAAAAGTGAAATGTTAGGAGCTTCAATATAAAACAGAGCTTGAACATGATATAGAACATGCAATATTCTTTTATTTTGAGATAGAAAGAGAGAGAGAGAGAGAGAGAGAGAGAGAGCGAGAAGAGAGAGAGAGAGAGAGAGAGAGAGAGAGAAGGGGGCCGGGGGGTAGAAATAGAACAACACGTGCTCCAGTGGCAAATTTTCTACATTAACCGAATTCCTAACTTCAACCCTTAATCTATATCTAACCATAACCCTATATATCATTGACGAAGGAAGCCCGGACGAAATGTCCATGAGCGAATTAATTAATGTTGCATTACCTTTTTGTTTCATATGATGAAATCAGCGAATGGTAATGTAAATGAATTAAATGAGTAACAAATAAACTAAAAAAAAAGTTATTTAACTCTTTGTAAGGGAATGCTATTGCGTAGGACATGTCAAAGCAGTTTATACAGCAAAAATGACAGGCCTGCGGACATCTAATTATCGAAAAACACGAACTGATCTTCGCCGTTCGCTACAAAGTTCACTCTTTTTTTCTCTCGATTTGGTGTCGGTTTCACCGGGGTAACTATTACGCGACTTAAGGAATAAAGTGTTGGATAATATTGGTACTTTTAACTTTGTTTGACCATGGACTTATAAACTAATATAACCTACATAAATATGAACGCTTTGCTATTGGGTAGCCTACATGAAAGGAATATATAGGCCTACTATAACTTTATTTGAAATAGCAATCAATCTCACGACGATGACTTCAAGAATTTGTAACAGTTTTACGTTATCATAAAAGCGCACTACTTTTAAGTAATCGTAAAAAAAATGCAGTTCTCTAATGAATTTCTATATAAGGAACAGTTTAAGCAGCTCAATAGAGACAATATTCAATATTCTGTGACTTTATTACATTTCAAGCAAATTAGACGACGTCATTTAAAAATAATTAGTTTTCGAAGAAACGTAATCTTACCATTGCCCAAATAGGTGGAGCCATCCAGCGTTCTTGTTGCCAGGGTAATTGCAGTCATACACTTGTCCACCGGCGTAGGGGGCGTGTCTTCAGGTTCTCCAACATTCTCGCCTATCAAAGGTAGAAAATACGTGATCATAATAAATAATACATTAGACGTAGAAGTAGAACCCTCCCCCATACTTAGTCTAATGAAGGTATATTACAGATTACACATCCTCTATCCAATAACGCATATCTAAAATATCATAATTGCCATGTCGTAGCGATGATAATTAAGTTGCGTTTGATTTAAATCAAACGAAAATCATGATAAGACAGGGCTGGTTTATCCACAATGTGTCTAATGTTCAATTGAGAAAGACGTTCAAACTTTCACAATTTTTTTGGTTTTTGACATACTGATCATGAGCACAAGCTGTTTTTTCATGACGATTCTATGAGGGATAATGCACTTTTTTGAATGACGTTTTCCTTGCAGTTCATACTGTGATATAAGTTCTATATAAATGGACGAAACGGTTTGCGCCAGGGAATGACGCTTCATGTGTAGTATGCAGGAATCACCTTCAGAAAAAAAAAATGCTCCCAACAGCAGTTTTCTGAGAATTTTTTTTTGGGGGGCGGATTTAATTTATTTTTTCCCACGCAAGTGGCCGAAGAACCGTGGATCAGCCACCGAAAAATAAATGAATAAAAAATAGTCAATGTTTACCATAGTGGGCTTGAATACCGGCGATGTCATCACTATTTAGCTGGAAGTTGGGTACGTAGCCTGTGTAAAAGGGGTACATTACAGCGCCCTCAATCTGGGAATGGCGCAGTCCAAGACTGTGCCCGAACTCGTGCACGGCGACCCATTGCAAATTTATTCCTGAAAGGATTCAAGAGAATAATTAATCATGATGGTGATATAAGAGGGCTCGGAGGACACGTGCCTCCCAGCTAAAACAAAAGAGAAAGGGAACGAAAGGAGAGAAATGAAAAAGGGAGAAGGGGAAAAGGACTAGAAAAGATACCGACAGTTAGGACCCCCTCTCGTACCCCCTAATAAATGGTCTCGTAGATTTCCATTTCATTTTCCGAGAAAGACCAGTGCACCCCCTCTCGATGCCAGTGCCCCATCAGCGGCTGCACTCGCACACACTACGCCACTGAGCCCCCAATGTAAATGATAATTTCTCATCATTTTGATGATTTAATAACTTTCTCAGTAGGCCTATATACCAATATCTGCTACTTCCATCTCCCTGACTGCATCAAGACAATTTCTTTCACAATACAATCGCATGACCTGGGGGCGTTTCACAAAGATTCTAAGTTGGACTTAAATATGATGGAGAGCCATTTGTAGCCTTATAATAAAATATATTCAAAAGCAAAACTAAGTATTTTAGACTTTTCATAAATTCCACATCAAGAACATGAAATTTCCCATGATGATAATAGAAAATATGAATGATTTGAATCAACATTTTATGCCTTTTAAAATAACTCTTACAAAATATTTTCAAGGATGCGAATGGCTTTCCATAATTGTTAATTAAGTCCAACTTAGAGATAAGTTCAACTTTGGATCTATGTGAAACACCTCCCAGAACTCAACTTTATCTTTGAATTAAAGCATTTTCTCTAGACCTTTGTCATTTGCTTTATCTTTTTCCACTTGTCAATGTTATCATGTTATGAGTAGGTGGAGGACGACATATTAAGATTAGGACCGTAACGTAAGAAGGATTCTAAAAATATTATTAGATACGACATTATCCTCTAGACAGGCTATATATAGTCAAGGCCCATTTGAGAATAACAAAATGTTTGTGGTTTCATAAAGTTGGGAACCTATGCCTCTGATGATTCCAAAACTTCATAGGGCCTAATTATAATATATGATCAATCATTCAAGACCGATGCTTGACAATTTCATTAGGCGTACCCGACACAAGCTTTTGCTTAATGGGATTTCAAGCCTTCTTCCTATATAGAGTAACTATCTTCACCAAAATAAGTTATGTCATTTCATATACATTGTATTATTTGAATATTTTATTAGTATGAACACATATAAGAAAAGAGATGTTACTTAATTTTCTGCACACAACAAATTGGAGAGGAGTTCGCAAGATACGTCACAGAGTTGCCAATTTGTGTTTGATTGATCACAACTTCCTATTTTTCTCAAACTTTTTTTTCATTTTTCTGCTTCTATTAAAACGAACTTAATATCAGGGTGGACTTCCCTGTAAACATGGATTAAACAAAAAAATTGGTCAAGTACCTGAAAAACTAGCGTCCGTGTAAGGTTCATCTTCGTCGAAGTGTGCGTCGCCGCCAATTGCATCTGAGGAGGGCAAAAACGCGTGCGCAAGAACACCACCGCGTCCGTCAAATGGACCGTTGTCCCCGTGCCTGCCTGCAGCAAAGCTGATCAGGATATCTGCGTCTCCTGACGTTACCAGCGTGAATGTAAGACGAGATACATCAGCCCATTTCTTCGAAGTAAAAATAAAGGAAGAAGAAAAAAGGAGTTAATCATTATGACTACTGTGTCGAACTGGTAGTGAGTTGATGCCTCTCGTCTGAATATCAACAGCCGTCAACATGTATTCAGTCTCTAGAATTCGCAACCAGTAAAATTGTAAAACCATAAACAAATAGAACAGCAATTAAAAAGCAGAAGGAGGCGAAAACTGGGAAAGCAAAAACAAACTTGTGTTATGAACGCACATTGCACTTAAGGACAGGTTTCTGTAAAAACAAAAACTTAGAAGAGATTTATGCAAGATTATTGAAATCGCAAGCTAATAAGTATTACTATTTATATTTTTCGAGCCTTCTATACGAAGAGGTGTTTACGATGACGTCACTATCACAGACTAACAAAACTATGATATCAACAATAAGAAGCAACTTGCATCTCATTTAAAAACCGACTGACAATAATAATCTGGTAATGAATATGTTAATTTGTAACGAAATGTACAAGATAAGATATACAAACTAAAATAGACCACACCCCTCCCCGTAATAGCCCAATATGGAGACGGTTGCTCAAAAAGCGGTCATTAACCACTACCCTCCTCCCCCTCGCCTTTAACGCGAAAGAAGAAAAAAATGAACTGATGCATATAAAAAAAACAATTGATTATTGCAAACATGTCATTCATGAAGGATAAGGATATTATTCAGACTGAGATGATTTTTTTAACGTATAAATATACGCCCTTTGACCTGATTTGCGTCCCAGTAGACCGACCGCGAGACCAAAAATTTCGGTCACGTAAACCTAGGCCTGTAGACAGGCTGCTAGACCGAAACGTTGCTCTCAAGGACTGTTATATGTCGGTCTTGTTAGCTGTCGGTCGAGCCAACCCTCCTAAAAGAATTTAATACCCTGAGATTGTTTGAAAAATAGACAAATCCTGTTTTGCATTCATAATTCTCTATCGCTGTCCCTCGCTTATTTTTTTGTTTTAATCAAGAAGAATTTGTTGGCTTAAAGATCTTCTTCTTTTTTTTTTTGGGGGGGGGGGGGGGTCTTGATACCCCAAATCCCCCCCCCCCCCCCCCCCTCTAGAACCACTTCTGGAGCAGATCTTACCTCGATAGACTCGGTGATGATACGGTCAACCTCGTTAGCAGGCAGGTCTGGGGTCCGGTTGATGATCCTATAAGTGAGTTCTGTCTTGGACCACCTGCTGCCTAAGGCATATCGCTTCTTCCTCATCAAGTCGTAAGGGGAGTCCATGTCCACCATTCCACAACGAGGTGTGTTCATCAACGCCAGAGTCTCATTGTCTAGGACTCCTGGGAAAACAAATCAACAGAGAATGGTTGAGCAAGGTGATCTCTAGTTCTGCATGGCACTTATACTGTGTGGTCGTTGATATACTGTACTTATAAAAGTTATAATACTAGGCGAATGTTTCTCGCTGTGCTCCCTGAAAAGAATAAGTTTTGAACTGTAATTCAACGAGGGGTGTCAGTTTAGGGTGTGAATACTGAATGTATGCTACACTGAAAAATCACGGAGCGGTGTGGGCTCCGTGTGGGCTATCCTGTAAGCCCCTTTCCCTCCGTTACCGAGAATTGCAGACGAATGAATTTTCACATACCTGTCATTGTTATATTTGTAAATCTTTGGAAATACTCGAGGGCTGTCCTCCTTTCTTCAGAATTCGGCATGCCACCTGACAAATCCAGATATCCATACTTATCGAGATACGCCTGTAGATCAACAAAAGTCAAACAAGAAGATTAAACCATCAGATGAATAAGTATTTAAACAATAATTCAAATACGAATTCACGTTTATTGAATATATTCCAAACATGTAGCATGTAGGATCATTTCTCCATTTTTGTTTGACAAAGAATAACAAAATTCTAAGTTATAGTGTAAAAAAGATAAGTGAGTGTAAATGTCAAAATTACAATAAATGGAAATCGCAAAAAAATTACATACATCCACAGGCCTCGATCTCCAGGAAAATATTACAGAGATAATGATAAATTTCCTTTCCCGTAATATATTTATTTTAAAGTCTTGCCTTTCAGGAAGGAAAAACATGACAAACATAGTCAGATAGTTGGCATTTTATGTAAACAACAAAAAGGATCCATGTTATGTATTCTTATCCCGTGAAACGCCCCCAACCCCCAAATAAAAATCAAGTTCAAATTCAATTTTGTTGCTTAAAATGAGTTTCCCGAGCAGTCACTGGGGGGGGGGGGTGTGATCTGAATCAATTATAAATTCCGTTTATTCAAACATTAAATGAGGCATGTACTATTCAATATATGACACACATTGCGGATTTTGTAACTTCATTCAAACCACTTTTGTTTTTTCTTCTGTTTTGTGATCACATAATGTATATTTGTCATTGTACACTTCTTTGCATATCTTTATTATTTACAATTCTGATGTGACATGATCTTTGTAATTGTTCAACCAATGGAAACAGAATATCTGTTGTATGACAGATGATAAATCAAATTCAAATTCAGATATGTTTATTGATCGTTCATCTATTTGCTTCATTATATTTCGTGTGAATTTCTATAATCATGTTCGATTGTAGTTAGTTTGCTGCTTTCTTCAAATATCGCCCTTTTGTTTGCAACCCAGGATCTGCCTTTAATCTAAAAACGCGATGGGACCTTTTAAGTACAAGTACAAGAGTGGTTACGTCTCTTAAACACTCCAATGGAGGGGGGTAATTAAAGTTTAATCCTCTTCACGTAATACCCTCTTATTATGTTGTTGTTTATTCCAGTTGCAATGCAATCTAGTCTTTCTGTCTGCCCAAGGCATATAAAACTTGGTATTTTACTCCTTATTCAAAAGAGTGCCTTTCTCTATTTCGCCCACGTACGTGTTCCTTCATGCGAGCGATTACTTCCTTGTACGTTTCAAGTAATGCATTCGAACGCCCTCCTTTCATTCGCATTATCCAATTTTTAAGCTGGAAATCCGCTGCGTCACAAGTCAACTGACCTTCAGTCTCAAAATGAAAAGGTACTTTACAACTAATGTATGTTGCGAGAATAATATCAGCCATCCTTTCACATTTAACTCTTTTCAATGTAGGCCTATTATTGGATATAACGACATAAACACGATCGTCAAATCTTTTTAAATCTTATTCCAGTTGTTTACTGGAGTCGCTATAATTATGCCATAGGTCCAATATACATGTCGTTTAAAAAAAAAAATGTTTACAACGGAATTATACGTGTTTACAACTGGACTGGAAGGACGTCAATCCTTTGGTGATGCGATATAATCCATCGATTAATCATTTGCGTTATACTAGTCTGCCATGGGTCTTATAACATGTTTTGTAGTCTGGAAATAGTCGGAGAAATGCCTTGTTCTTATTAATCGATCATCTCATCACAGTATTTCATACATAATATTAAAAAACATGTCATAAAAGGGAAACCTTGGAATGAGACTTTAAACAAATGTTGAATTGGATTTAATTCATAGAAAGTCAACACAATGTAGGATCATCATGGAAAGCTTATGAAAGTTGCAGCCTTTTGTGAATATAAAGACCAAAAATGTCGATCTCAAACTTCGAACGAACGGGCATTATGTAATTGCCCGGGAGGGTCATTCTCACCATAGACCTACTACGAAGTGCTACCCACCCGTGTCCATCAACCTCTGATACGGACCCTAATGGCGTATCGCACCTTTTCTGAAATAACCCCTAACCGGGTGTAATTGTTAAAGCAAAAGCTAAATAACAACAACAACGGCATGTTATCTTTAAATCACAAACAATTTGACAGGCCTTTTTCAGTGGCTTTTGAAATGAAATATGATAGAGAAAGAATGGAGGTGAGAAATTAAAAATGAGAGAGAGAAAGTGACAGACAGGCAGACAGAGACAGGGGCAGATAGAGAGAGAGAGAGAGAGAGGGGAGGGAGGGGAGTTGAGGTGGGGGGGGGGGGCAGAGAGACTTCGCTTAGCCTCGTTAAACGTCACCACATGTCTGAAAAAGATGTGGTAAGAATAATGATCATGACCGCTTTATATCTGTAATGATTTTCTTTCTTTCTCATCAGAAATCATCCATCTATTGGCTTTCTCCTCTTATTTTCTATCTAATCCCCTGTACCTTTCTCTTAACCAATTTCCTGTTTCTTCTTCTTTTTTTTTAATCTTTTTTTTTACTGCATGTAATTTTCTCCGTTTTCCTCTTTAAACTCACTTTCTTCGCCCCTTTTCTTTTTGTCATTTTTCAAAAACAGGTTCATTTTGATACATTATCCATGTCTCTGCTGAAAATAACCAGTTGAAGCTGCTAAAATAATTATAATGATCTTCCTTGTTTTGTGTCTTTTCTTTTGTTATCACATTTTGTCCTATTTCTTACTGAACTCTCGCTCTCTCTCCGTCCTCTCTCTCTCTCTCTCTATCTCTGTTCCCCCTCCCTCTCTCTCTCCATAATGTATACATATATAATATCAAAACATGCACACTTTTAAAGAGACATATTGAGGAAAATAAGATTGAAATCTAGGAAACCTAGCCATTGTTGAAAGTTTCAAGAAATTGTAATGAAATTTGTCATGCCCATGTTTTTAAAAATAGGGTTGTGACTTCTGAGATTCTCTAATTTTTAAACGGTTTTACTTGTGTACAACAACAAATTATTTCCTTATGAAATAGGAAAACAAAACAAATGTGGACATCGTGTTATACACGATTGAAATTCGACATTAACGGACCCATACAAAAAAATTGGGAAACTTTTGGAGGATTTTTTTTTCCTTCATTTTTTTCATTTGCAAACGGTTTTACTTATGTACAACAACAAATTATTTCCTTATGAAATAGGAAAACAAAACAAATGTGGACATCGTGTTATACACGATTGAAATTCGACATTAACGGACCCATACAAAAAAATTGGGAAACTTTTGGAGGATTTTTTTTTCCTTCATTTTTTTCATTTGCAAACGGTTTTACTTGTGTACAACAACAATTTATTTCCTTATGAAATAGGAAAACAAAACAAATGTGGACATCGTGTTATACACGATTGAAATTCGACACTTACAGACCCATACAAAAAAAAATGGAAACTTTTGGAGGATTTTTTTTTCCCTTCATTTTTTTCATTTGCAAACGGTTTTACTTGTGTACAACAACAAATTAATTTCTTATGAAATAGGAAAACAAAACAAATGTGGACATCGTGTTATACACGATTGAAATTCGACATTAACGGACCCATACACAAAAATTGGGAAACTTTTGGAGGATTTTGTTTTCCTTCATTTTTTTCATTTGCAAACGGGTTTACTTGTGTACAACAACAAATTATTTTCTAATGAAATAGGAAAACAAAACAAATGTGGACATCGTGTTATACACGATTGAAATTCGACATTAACGGACCCATACAAAAAAATTGGGAAACTTTTGGAGGATTTTTTTTTCCTTCATTTTTTTCATTTGCAAACGGTTTTACTTGTGTACAACAACAAATTATTTCCTTATGAAATATGAAAACAAAACAAATGTGGACATCGTGTTATATACGATTGAAATTCGACACTAACGGACCCATACAAACAAAATTGGGAAACTTTTGGAGGATTTTTTTTTTCTTCATTTTTTTCATTTGCAAACGGTTTTACTTGTGTACAACAACAATTTATTTCCTTATGAAATAGGAAAACAAAACAAATGTGGACATCGTGTTATACACGATTGAAATTCGACACTTACAGACCCATACAAAAAAAAATGGAAACTTTTGGAGGATTTTTTTTTTCTTCAACAGAAGGAGAATTGTCCGACATTAATTGCACTTGTATAAAATATATCACATATCACAGAATACTGAGAATATCAAAGATTTAGGGACCTATTTTGCATTGATGAAAGGTAACAAGTAATAGTATTAGTAATGATAAGAATACAAATAATCATAATAATTGTTACATTCATATAGCGCATTACGTTTGGATATTTAATTGCGCTTTAAATAATAATGATCAATAAAATGAAGGGGGAAAAAGGAATACACATACCTGTATGTGGAATCGTTTTTGATTAAATTTACATTAACAATGTGGCTACAGACACAACGAAGAAGGAACGGGCGCGAGTACTGTACTTCAATATCGACAATAACACATGCAGGGGCGGTCCCGATGTCCACATCAAATTTAGAAATAATGGGCTACCTGATTTGTTTACAGGCATTTAGACCCCAAAGGCATCCTAGCAATACAATAACCATACTCCATTTTTTTCGTCAGAGAATTTATGATGAAGTTTTTTCAAAGATTGTTCACATATACGCCCCCCCCCCCCCCCTCCCCCTCCATATCTCTCCTTCCCGGTCAGTGTATCCTTAATCCGTCCCTGAATAAGATTGAAACCTTATAAGAATTACAAATTACGTACCATGGCTTGTTCGTCTGTTTCGACTGTGCTGTTCAGTGCAAGGCAACAAGTCACCATCAAAGAACTCCAGAGAGCTAGCAGGAGGAACCTCGAAGACATTTTGCCTTATCCAACGATGATCTTGGTGGTTAGAAAGTCAGCAAACAAGTTCTTTTTTCCCGACGAAAGACTGTAAACGCTTCCTGATGAGTTGAAGTTGTAACCGGTAGCACGGACCATATGCTTTGGCTGAGGGTTTGTCTGCTTTTGTCTCGTTCTCAAAGTTTTCTTTTCCTTTTAAAGACTGCTGTGCATAAACCTCGCAACTTGAAGAATTCTCTAAGTCTATATAAGGAAGAAATGGCGTGATTGGGCGATCATCTGTCGTTTGCACACGGCACTATAGGTTTTATGCCATGCCCCATTGCGCAAGTGCAGTTTGACATATCAAAGTTAAGATTGAAATCTTCCTGTATTTCTTGTTGTTTGGTGTCTATTCATACACATTGCTAACTTTAGCTTGACTTGTACAAATTAGTTAAGTTCAAACATCGAATATAAAGGAATGGTCAAGAATTAAATTCATACTTTCACTAACAAGATCTCAAATGTAATCTTAGGAGCTACGACCATGACGATCTCCAGGAGGTAGCTTCTGGGAACAACCAGAATGATCAGAAAAACACTTGGATATTCAGGGTATAAATTTGAAAATATGCACCATCTGGTGATGATGATTAAATGAAAGTCTTTCGATTAATACAGAATTAATCCCATTAAATTCGCAGAAGAATGTTAAACATAATATCATATAATGATTTTATAATTTTATAATTTTATAATTTTAATAATGTTAACTTCTTTATAATGATTTTATAATTTTAATAATGTTAACTTCTTTATAAGGACATTAAAACAAAGATACGTGTTTAGCTTCCCCGCCCACTTCCTTTTTTGGTGCCGCCTCCTTTTTTTTCTCCATTTTTAAATCATTTTTTATTTAAAAAGATTTTTATTTCTGATTTAATAAAAAATAAAAAAATGCCGACGGCCATCTTGAAAAAATAGCCCTACTGTCAGGGAAAATGTACCGTGCGGCCATTTTGAGCGGCCATTATGAAAAAAAAATGAAAAAAGGGCCTCCTCCTTTCTTATTTTTCAAAAAGGCAGGACGCTAAAGATTTTTTTTTTTTTAATTTGGCCTAATATGTTCTTGATATTCTTGTTCGCTTTCTTTTATACTGCCCTCATAATTTATATATACATGTAGATATAGATTTTTGCTGCTGCTGCAAAAAGTGTACTTCTCTTTTTTCCTTGTTTATATTAATGTGATTTTGTTTTATTATTAATCATAATAATTGTAACAATAATAACATTTGAAGTAGTAAAAATAATGATAAACCTAAATTTAAATGATTATGCTTATGCTGATAACACTAACTGATGGAAAAATCATTATAAACATTCTGTTTGTATGTAACACATAATAAATTCGCTACGCTTCTGCCCCTAGATTTTAAAGGGCTTTGAAAGTATTAACTTGATTAAACTCGGGTCTAACCAAACAATGTCAAAGTTCCAAATAAGCGTTAAGTTCATCTTTCAGACATAATTATTACGTGTACAGTGACGGGATCTGGCTTTTCCTTAGATACTGTCTCCCCTTTCAAAGCAAGTCATTCTCACAAAATCAATATTCTTTTGTTGCTCTGAGCGCTTTGCGATACCAACATGATCGACGTTAGCCTTAAACGGTTCCTATGTAGATTAAAAAGGATTAAACAATGACTTGATTACTCACAAAAAACGAGTATTGAAAGAGCGGTAATGTGATAGTTTTCCAAGATTGCGGTTATTGTGTAATCGTATTATTCATAAAGGACCACACCCGTGATGCTTATAAGAGACGATTAAGCCTCAAATAGAAAGAAGTCTAGTTCAACATCTAATGCTTGTTAGCCTTCATGATCGACGAAGTGACGTCATTCAAGGGCGCCCTGATGTCATAGTATATGGTACATGTACTATATAGGTTCGAGGCATGGACTTTGTGATTGATGAAATAGAGAATTATTAGTGTCATAAAAATGATGTAAAACAGTTTCATAGGATGATTTACATACAGTCAAATATGTCTTTTAGGTTTTCTCCAAGGGAAACAGAAAAACTGGCCGCTGCGGACATGCGGCTTTTATAAACAGGTTCTAACACATTGCTCCAGGGACATGGCGCTGATAGGCGTCAAGTAGACTTTCTAGAGCGGCGACCACTTAAGACTGATTTGAGTCATTTTGTAAGACGAACCCATTAGCCCAAATTCACAAAGGAGGTTTGTCGACACACCTAGGTTTATGTACGTCAACGCGTTTTTTTTTACAAACCTGGTTTGTAAAAAGGCGTCGAAACGCGTCTTTAGGCAATTTTCGCAAACTCATTGCGGAATTAGAATCTGCGGTTCGTGTGCAAAATCGAGGAGATACTAAAGTAACAGTTGGATGATCGCTGAGGCCCTGAAATCTAGAACGGGTTTTGGCCAAATCTACGGGCGTTCTTAATGACGCCCCAAGTGAATCAAGTGCCTCGATACAAACTATTTCATTCACCTGATAATAATAATAGTATTTAAATAGACAGAATCCAATCTGCATACATTAGTTGTTGCCACACTTAATACATGCAGTTTGCATTCTGACTATTGCGAATCCTAGACAGGTGAATGAAATAATTTGTATTGAGGAACTTCACGAAGACGTATGTATTAAATTTGATTACATTACGAAATGGCCTGTTCCCTTCCACGTAATATACAGTACAGACGGGACTACACGACTAGCACAACTTGTCTCGACCAAGCCACAAAACGGCTTTTTATCAAATTTCAACAATAATTTATCATCAAGTTTTAAAACAATTCATGTTACATCCATATTCATGTTGTTATTGTTCAGAAACAATAATCGGAAGAAACAAAACTCACCGAAGAGTGATTCGTGTCAGGGGCGGATCTAGGGGGGTTAAGAGGTTTCTGTCCCCCCCCCCCCCGAAATATTGGTTGGCACTTTTTTTCAAATTGAAAACAAATTTTAGCGCTCCCTACCCCCCACTAAGCGAAATATTGGTCGGCGCGATTTTTCAATGTCAACCCTCCCCCTCCCCCCTACCCCCCCCCCCCTACCCCCCCCCCCCCCGCCCACGCCATAGAAAAGAAGCCTGGATCCGCCCGTTAAAATTCGTCATCCTTCGTTATTAGACGACGAAATTCTCATAACCATCTTTGGTACAAGCTCGCTGATTGGCTGTTTATTCACTTGGGGCGTCGTTGAGAACGCCCGTAGATTTGGCCAAAACCCGTTCTGGATTTCAGTACCTCAGCGATCACCCTGCTGTTACTATAGGAGTCTATATAAGGAAGAAATTGCGTGATTGGGCGATCATCTATCGTTTGCACACGGCACTATAGTTTTTATGCCATGCCCCATTGCGCAAGTGCAGTTTAAAATATTAAGTTAAGATTGATGTTTTCATGTTGTTCTTGTTGTTTGGTGTTTATTCACACACATTGCTAACTATAGCTTGACTTGTAAAAATTAGCTAAGTTCAAACATCAGATATAAAGGAATGCTCAAGAAATGTATTTATACTTTCACTACCAACTTTCTTCCCAAAAATGTAATCTTAGGAGCTACGACCCTGACGATCTTCAGAAGGTAGCTTCTGGGAACAACCAGAATGATTATAAACACATTTGGATATTAATGAAAATATGCAACATTTGGTGATGGTTAAACAAAAGTCTTTCGAGAAATACAGAATAAATCTCGTTTAATTTGCAGAATAATGATCAAGATGCTAATACTATCGAAATAGCAACAACAAACATAATGCATGTAGAACCTTAAATTTGCATTCCTAAAACATGGAAAACCCTTCTTATTCTCCTTCCTATCGGATTTCGAATGAATGACATTTTAAGACCATTCATGCGAAAAAAAATCCAGGGTTTGGAACCCCCATCTTTGTGAAGAGATTATTGTGAGACTGATATTATTGCATAAGGATTATGGAAATCTTTATGGAAAAGTTTCTCGAGTTACAGGAAGTATAGCGAATTACAAATGTTTATTAACTGTTTATAATATTTGAAAGGAAATCATACACATTGCTATAGCTTGACTTGTAAACATCGGATACTGTATACTCATTAACAAGATCTTCCCAAACTATTAGGATTTACGATCATGACGATCTTCAGGAGGTATAGCTCGATCCTTGGTACAATCAGAATGATAAGGAAAAAAAACGCTTTGATATTCATGGCCTTTGAAACGGTTGCAAGACCTGGTGATGATGATTAAACGAAAGTCTTTCGATAAATACAGACTACTTCCTCTTTAATTTTGCAGAAGAATGATAAAGATGCTAATCAATAAAGATGGTGATTGTGACAATAACACTGCGACTACTGTATGCAGGCGCGTACGCAGGGGGTACCCCCTACATTTTTGTACGTGTGTGTTTTGGAGGAATAAAAAAAAAATAACAATGCTAATGGGTGACCTAAAAAAGTTTAACCTTACCCCCCCCCCCCCCATACAAAACGAAATCTCGATCAGTCAAATCTTCAGATTTCGGGACAAAAAAAAAAGTCCTCTTACCCCCCCCCCCCCCCCCCCCCCCCCCCCTTGAAGAAATCCTGCGTACGCCACTGATTGTATGTCATTGCAAATCTATATTGCAATCCTACACCTACGACTTAGTCACACATAGGTGCATTACTATCCTGGCTGTGTACTAAAAGCTGTGCTATTGATTCTCAACATTTCAAACACTACTGTACAAAACTCAACAAATTTCACTAAAAATTGGTACTTTAGTGACAATTGATGACACCTACATAGCAGTAAAATACAAATTTTTCAACTTTCCGATGTTATTAGGAAGAATAATTTAAAAATTCAAATTGTGAGTCCACCGCAGACTTGCCGATCAACCACATCGGTATAATTGTGTGCATTTATGTGTTATCAGTGTATTGACTATTCATGTATTCAAACTCTGCCTATTAACACGTAGTGCAGTGCTAAAGGTCAATACGAATTATATTAGCATTGACTCTCTCTATGCTTTGCTGGAGTGCGAATTTAATCCGGAAGAGTAAGTGTGTATTATTTTTCAGATACTCTGTGCCGTCGAGTAAAATCAACATATTTGAACATTAAGTATATCCAGGGTGCATATGATTTGTGATTTTCCCCTTTGTGTGCTATTTTTGGTGTCATTTTAAAAGCGTCAATACCGAATCAAAAAGGCGAATGTAGTCCCATGTGTTAATATCTGCGTCAGTACCTAAATATACACATCCCCGAGCGAAGCTCGGGGATGTACCCCGCTTGCTCCAAAAAGCCGCTGAGCCCCCTACACATTTGCCGACGACACGAATATCTATTCTATCATAACCTTTATCACCTTGGGAGTGTGTTCTGGGTGTTCGGTATTACATGAGCTTCATGCAGCTCTATTTATTTTTAAATAAAAATGTTAAAAACTCACCTAATCCTGCCTTTTTATCAGTAAAGTCCTTCACACAGCGAACAAAGTTGTGTGCAGTCCTATGGGGCTCGATCTCATGTAATCGCTGTAGCTTCACGAAACATACGTATTGCGCATGCGCAACCGGAAGTGCGAGCACTATTTTGGAATTTTAGTGCGATCACCAAGGACCAAGTTTTAGGTTAATTTGTTGCATTAAATCAGTAAAACCTCACTATCAGATATCAAGAAAGATGACAATGGATGCGCACAGCAACGTGGCATAGCCAAATGTGAGTATAGTTCCAAAATAATTAATTGCGTTAATTTAAAATGTTTTTTTTTAAATGTAGAAATTCTAGAATTGGCCGTTCACTGTACTGGCGGTATGGGAGGAGGTCAGACGCCGTGCTACGCACGGCGTCTGGTCAGGCTACGTCAGTACCTTGCTCAGTTGCTGTTTACTTGTTACATATCGCTTTTTTCTCTTCTCTCTGTTTAAAAGTACTCATAGCTAGCTCTAGGCCTATATCATTATGTTTTCATTATATAGACCTATATAGAATTGACGTGTTATAAATGTTAGTCAATTTTCCTAAACAATGTTTGTTCAAAATCTGTCTCAAAAATGCTGAAAATGTGAAATCTGCCTCTTCATCTTGTCTGTCTTTAAAATGTTACAACTATTTAATTTTTTTAGTATCATAATAAGCATAATGTCATTTGTACATTTTATGTTTGTGTTTTAGGGCTTTAAAGTCTTATTTGTTCCATTTCTTAAATGATGAATACTAATGGGAAATGGAAACCGACACTAGATCTATTGCCTTTGGTCTCATTGTGCAGATCGGAGCGATGCCCCAAAAAAGAATTTGTCCTGCCGCTGGCCGAGGACGAGGCGAAGGTCATTAAAATTGGATTTAAAGTCTTCAGCTACCTAATTTGAGCTGTTTTGTGTCAAATATGCACATATTTTAATGCTAAGGACGCTACTCACACACCCCCTACTGCCAGCTAAATGACTAATTACCAATACCATGTTAAATATTATTTCCATTTCGTAGAGACTTATTACATAAATGTGAGCTGATGTACTATCATATAGGTGCAGTTTGAGCATGAAAATGAAATAGAGAACAGTTTCATGAGCCCTTTGAAAATGCTGGATTTAATGTGTCACTAGAAATGGTCTGAATTGCAATACCACTACTCAGCATTTTCTTTTTTGAATAGGTACATGTACATGTACAGTGTACCTCCATTTACTTAATACTTGATGGAGTAATCCCTTTGGCAGCTCACTCAGGAAGCTATACTAGGATGGTAGGTGAGGCAAGTAACTGCAAGGAGTGCCATGAATGATGAAGTGCAGAAATAGTGTGTGGACCAAGTTATAGTGCTGTAGCCGAACCGCCGAACCGAACGGAAGTTCGCCGAACATGGCACTTCCGAACCGAACCGAACACAAAGGCCTGGTTCGGATGTTCGGCAGAAAAATGTAAACGTTTTTGCAAGCTAATAAACTTGTCATTTTTGTACCTAATTTTCATGTCATGATTGCTCATTTTATATTTACTTTTTCCCCATTTTCTGCCTTTGTGATTTATGCCTATCCAGTGGTGGGCGCGACTTCACTGGCGCCATTTAAATCCCAAATCCTGACCACGCTACGTCACGATCGCAAGCCATAAACAAGAATACATGTGGCATGTGCGTGGTCAAAACAAGTTCAGCTCAAACCTATTCAAATTAATATTTTAATTGTAACAATATCGGACAAATTTTACAATATAAATAATGAAATAAATATTCAATTCAGTATGGTATTTATTTATTCAGGAAAAATAGGGATTTTATACTTTTCCTATTGAAAATAAAATCTTATAAAAAACAGTTATTGACGAGCCTGAATTCTCTATTCAAGATGGCAGCTTTCATGACTCTAACATTAGACAACAACTGTCTCGGAAAATCTGTAAAAAATATCATTTATTGACAAATTGAAAACATGATTCTTTTAAAATTGAAAATAAAACACGATTCAAGACGGAAATACGAATGTAGAACTAAGTAGTATTTTTCTTCACAAATAATTACGTTTAGAGCAGTTTTTTAATGTGAAATTCGTGCTGGTCGGTGGCAGTGTGCAGAAGTCCTCCGTGCTGGTTGGGCCCGGCAGGCCGGGCGGCTCGCCCAGTGCCGACCGCCGTGGCTATAACGCTGCTTGCTATTATATTACCGAACCCCGGACCGAACCAAGTTCGGGTGAAATATTGCCGAACTCTGCCGAACCGAACCGAACACGAACATAGCGTCTGACTTACAGCACTAGGACCAAGCACTTATCAATTTACAGTAAAGTCCAGTGCTAATTTTCAAACTTGCATAGGAATCCACCTCTTCAGCACGTTTATGTCAAGGTTTAGTGTTGGTATCGCTCTTTGGCACTTTGATACTTTCTTCTATACTAGACTCCTGTACCCAGTCCTTTGATCCAGCCAAGTGGCAAGGAGAAGATGGCTGGTGAAGGTGGTTTCCTAGACCATGAAGTTCTCATGCAGATGGCTAGCCTGGTGGAGACCCTAACCACATCTGGTCAACCTGCCTTGGACCAGGACACAATGAAACAGCTGAAGAAAATATGCAAGTATGTTCAACAACAAAGCGTAGTTAATCAAAGAATCTCTGTGTTGAATATTGAATATTGAATTTGTGTTCAAATCGCAAAGTTTTGATAAATTTTTGATATATTTGGATTCCCCTGTGGATGTATACTTCATACTGAAGAAGTGTGCCCTTGAAATATCATATCCTCTCGTCCATCTCTTTAACATATCCCTCAATACAGGCAAATTACCAGATTCTTGGCGTCGAGCAAACATTACTCCTGTCTTTAAGAAGGGTGACAGATCAATCATGACAAACTACAGACCAGTTGCTTTCTCTTCTGTTATATGTAAGGTTCTTGAGCAAATTGTTTCTTCTTCCATTCTCGCACATGTAGAAACATTTGGTCTCCTCAATCCAAACCAACACGGTTTTACACAGAAACGCATTTGTGTCACCCAGCTTATCAATGTCCTACATGCTTGGTGTACAATTCTTGATAAAAATCGTCCTCCTCGTGTAGATGCAACTTTCCTAGATATGTCCAAAGCATTTGATAAAATGCCTCATCACATTCTACTGTCTAAACTATCTGCACAGTTTAATGTCACAGGTACTCTCTGGAAATGGATTAAGTCCTTCCTCGTTGGACGGATACAGCGTGTAATTTTTCAGGGTTCCTCTTCTCTCTGGGTTGATGTGACTTCCGGGGTGCCCCAGGGTAGTTGTTTAGGCCCTCTCCTTTTCAAAATTTTCATCAATGATATTTCCCTCCCCCTTTCTTCTAAATCTGTTATGTTTGCTGACGACATTCTGATGTTTCGTGCGGTGCAGTCACCCAATGATGAAGAGATGTTTCAAACTGATTTGCAACTCCTACATGAATGGGCCGAGCTGAACCAAATGGCCTTCAATCCCTCCAAATGTAAAATACTCCATGTATCTAGGAGCAGGAATCTGCAACCCCCCACATACAAACTCAACACATCTGACCTCTCATGTGCCCCTTCATATGTTTATCTAGGGGTCACAATTTGTGCTAATCTACAATGGAACACACATATTGATAATATCGTCAAAAGGGCCAACCGTCTCCTCGGGTTCATTAGAGTAGTGGCAGGTCATGCTTCAACACCAGCCATTTTCTCTCTTTACAAAGCTCTCATTCTTCCAATACTAGAATACGGATGTCCAGCCCGGCATCCTCACACCCTCATACAAGAACAGCAATTAGAACGCGTTCAGCGCGCAGCCACACGTCTTGCCCTTAAACAACGGAGAGGTGACATGTCCTATGAAGATAGACTCACTACTCTCCACTGGTCGAGCTTATCTTCCAGGAGAGACTTTCTCCTTCTTTCATTCACTTTCAAATGCCTCAGTGGTCTCACCCTTTGTGAGGCTCTTACTGAATGCACCCAGATCAATTCCAGGCGGCAAGAGGTCCTAACATTCCGTCACCTTCCTTCTCGGACACAGGCACTTTTTCTTTCTACATCTCGCCGCTTTCCAAGACTGTGGAACAACCTTCCCACAGTAATAAAAGATACTGCTGTACTCAATTCTATTTCATCCTTCCTTTCAACACTGAAACAATCTCTACTCACTGTTCATTGAACTCATTTAATTTAATGTAAAACAATGTATTGATAATTATTAATGATAATATTTTTCATACTCGTGTCTGATTTCAAGTTCTGTCTATTACTCTTAAGCAAATCAAGCATAGCTTTTTATTTTTCAATTTTTGTGCAATGAATTCCCAAATGTGATCGTCACTTAAAAGCAACTGATATGTAATTTTACTGTGCCTTTTTGGAAACCCCAAGATTAATTATTCATCTCACCTATATCATAACTGACTAATTTATGTTTATTTTTTCACTTAGAAATAATATCATCAATATTGCAAGCTTATTTCTTCGTTCCGTTCCGTTCCGTACATATTAGGTTTCAGTTTACAATTTTATTCATTTCATTTTGAAAGTTAGAAATTATTGTTAAGCATTTTATATCATTTTGGAAGTTTCCTTCCCAATAATAATCATATCAAATGTTTCTAATGTAAGCACCATGTTATTGATTTGAAAGTCTGTAGTTTTATGTGATGGACGTAAAGCCATTGTAATGACAAAATAATGTAATGAAAGTAATTAAAGGTGAAATTCAAAGAAAATCACAAATATGTCAACTAATGTATCACTAGAAACTGGTTAGCTAACAGATGGCCATCGTACAAGTTTTGGTCAACTACGTATCGGGTGATTTATAAAAATACAAGTACAACCACCTCCATAGCAGCTGGGATATTCGAGAGATTCGCCGGTAAAATAACAATGTTTTAATGACGTCACTATATGGACCACTACTGCCCAAGCAAACGACATCCCATAAAGAATGAACATAATTGCGAAGCTATTATTTGTTCAATTATAATGACTTTAGTGTATATAAATGTAATGGCATGTCAAACCATTCAAAAGGGGATATGACCCGATTCCGATAACTAAAATCGTTTGCTTGTAAATACACAGTATAGGGGTTAATTAACAATCAAAGAAACCAGACTTTCAAATTGAAAAAATCCCGGAATGATATGAAGGACGGCATTTGTTCCCTCTTTAAACGCCGGACATACCGCGGTGTTTGCAGCTGAATATTCAATGGCGTCTTATTTTGTTTACAAGCGACAGATTCCTTTATTTTTGTATCGCTGCATTTGTCATCAAAATAAAACCATGCGCGGGGTTTAGAGTGAGGCAATAGATTATACATTTAGCCTGACGGTAGTGAAGTAAGAGAGAGAACTCAAGAGAAGATGAAAACACAGGCACTGAAAATGTGTGAGATGTCATGGGTCGGACATCGTCTGCTTGTGCAAATCGTGTCCATACTGTGATCTCACACATCTCAGCAGCGTTCGGAGAGCTCTTCAGGTGCTATGCCGGGGCTGTATTTAAGCGTTTTATAATTTATAATGATCATTACTTCGAATGTTTCCAAGCACTGAATTCTGATAACCTTGTCGAATCAAAGTTTCAACTTTGCAATAATGAAATTAAGTTAGTTTTTAAAATCAATGAATATCTACTTTAAGCATATAATGGTAATTGTTCCAATTATTTTCATCCTGATATTTATTTATTATCTCATATTGTGAATTCTTATTCTGTTCTGTACTCTTGATTTTCCAGGGTGCAGACTGTGGGGGGGGGGGGGGGGGGGGGAGGGGGGTGACATGCTTTCGAGTAATAGCAATTTCAATTGCTTTTGTCACCCCTGACCAGCAGATTGTATCCTTCTCTCTCTCTCCTCTCCACTTCCCTAAAACTGTGTGTATGTATTATGATATTTCTATGTATTATCTGATTGTTATACTCACTGTATGTTTTCTGATTGGTCAAATAAATAATAATAAAAATAATAACTTAACAATTTAGCCCCTAAAACACTTCTGCTTTCGAGCATATTGAATAATCAAAATTTACCGGTGCCCCTGGTAAATTTCAAATATTTCAAATAGCGCCTAATGCCATTCCATGGTAGCTGCGACCATGAAGATCTCAGAATATGCAGTTCTAATATATAATTTCCAAACGGGAATAGCAAATCAGTCGATTGTAGTCAAGAAACATTGTTTTAAAGCTAAAGTAATATCAGTCCTGAGAGGGCGCTATACAACATAAAGAGTTTATTATTTACAATTTCATCACTTTAGACTCGATTTCAACCGCGTCAACGATCATTGAATATTGTAAAATCGCATGTGCTTCCAATATGTTCATTTGAACCAAATTCATGACCCCATACCAAAACTTTGTAATACCTTTAATACCTTTCTATTGAATCTGTCCCATATACAGGAACTACTACCCAAAATTGTAACTGTTATTATTGTATCATACGGTTTCTAGACTGTAGATAGTTGTTTTATTTATTTCCAAACCAGAGAACATATAACATGCTTTGTGAAGTTTTTGTTTCCATGGAAGACATGTATAAAATAAATTACAATGAATCATTACATTTTAAAAGCAACACCAAATGTGACTCACAGAAGTTGATTTTTAAAATTATATATGCATTTTCATTCTCTGTATTCCAATTGATATTCCAGGGTATCTGATGCCTACGTTGAGCACTGCTTCCATCTCATCATGAACCAGCTTGAGGAAGAGCATTCAGAGATCAGACTGTCTGCGTTTCAGGTTTGCCAGTCTTTTTCTTTTTTTCTTCATTCTATGTCATTTTCATTCCTTTTTGGTCCCACAACCCAATTTATTATCTGATTACAAACAGATTAGAGAAATATACACTTTTGGTCAGTTCCTTAACAGTCAATATTAAGTTAAGGATATAGACATAGTTTGACCACATATTTTCTGTCATTGGTATTTATTTTAGTTTTTCTATCAGTGATTTTGCATAGGAACTTGTCCACAAAAGTATTTTTCCGAACCCCAGAGCAGATTACATGTATATAAAACATTCACAAAAGTAATACTTGTAAAGTTTCTCTAATTTCAAACGCTCTTAGGTCATTAATGAGCTCTTTGGTCGATCCCATCGGTTTCGAGAGCTCCTGGTGGCTGACATGCAGGATTACATGGAGTTGACCATAGGGACCAGTGTGGATGTCCCTCTGCCTCCTCCCAAACCTGCTGCTATACTCCTGAAGGAGCATGCTCTCAGGGCCATGCAGGAGTGGTTTAACAAGTTTGGAAAGGCATACAAGAAGCTAGGTCTGGGATACACGTACCTCAAGAACTGTAAGAAGGTATGTTACTGATTTGACGTGACGTGATCTGGATCTCCCGTATTCTCCCTCTGCCTCCTCCCGAACCTGCTGCTATACTCCTGAAGGAGCATGCTCTCAGGGTCATGCAGGAGTGGTAGATAACGAGTCTGGCAAGCCCAAGAACTGCAAGAACATATTAATTGTAATTTGACTTGAATGTACAATGTATTAATGTCTATATTTTATTCCCTATAGGTTCAAACATTCATTGAATGATACATAAAGTAGCCTGACCATTAAGAAAATAGATACTTGTACTCTTTTGTAATAAGCAACCAGTGGAGGTTCAGCTTTAAGTATTACCAGTGAAAAAAATACACGGGGGCTCGGGGGAATTAGCCCCCGAAATGCCTAAAAGAGCCCCTGTAAATTTGCATAGAATTCAATGCAAAACAAATTTTAGAATGTTATTTTCATGCAGGCAAGCTTGAAAAGTAGCCCCCGAAAAATAAATATAATTTTTTTTCCCTGAGTATTACGATATCAGAGGGACTGTGGTAGATAGTTCAGGAGTAATGCCTTGGACCTCTTGGTTAAAAGAGCACTACGCTGTCACTGAACCATCCTGCCTTTTCTAGCTTATTGTGCGCTTGTGATCATTTTCAAGTTAAAGGAAACTTAAACCCAAAGAATAAGTGTAGGTATTCTGAAAAATGAGATGTATTCCTGCCCTTTCATGTACAATATTCCTTACGAAAATGTACAAGATATTTATAAATGAAGATATTCCTGGCATGATGTGATGCCTGTCAGCATGACATGGGCGCAGCCATTTTCTTAAAAATGTGACGTATCTGTTGAAGTTGAAAATGTATCATGCACCAAGCGTTAGTTGAAAAGAAATTTTAAATCAATAACGAAACCTTTACTTTTCAATGAAAAAAAATAACAACTTAGACAATAGAAATTATATTAGGTGACAAAGAAATAACGGGCACAATTGTAACAAATTCATTTATAAATACTACACTATAGCAGTTGACAAATCTACTTCATTTATGAGAAACCTTCAACCCAGAAAAGCACTAACTAATTTATGCAATTTGCGTTCTGGCAATTATAGTACAAAGGATAATAGCAGGTGAATGAAATGCTTCATCACCACACACGTCTGGGAAAGAAGCATCCATAAATTTGAATACATTTACTTGATAAACGACTTCGCATAGTACGTCACATTATCAAGAAAATGGCGATGCACATGTCGTGCTGAGAAACTACTTTATTTTTGCTTTATACCTCTCTCATACACTTTGGTGGGGAATCTTGTAGATGTATGGGTAATAACATAATAAATCTCTCAGAATAAGTAAAGTTATTACTTGGGGTTCGGTTTCCTTTAATATTGATCTTCTATTTTGGCAGGTCGACTTTGTGAATATCCAAGCAAGATCCGATGCCGAGAGACGGAGAGCGGACGAGAGGCAGCGGCGCCTTGAGCAGGCTCAAGCACAAAAGCTAAATAAAGTCACAAAAGAAATGAATGGTTAGCAAGCTTGACTTTTCAAATATGCCATCAGACCTTCACCTGTCTAAAGTAGATTTTCTCTTGCTTCATGCTTTAATGAAGTTGACAATAGATGTAGTTGTAGCTGAAATGAAAGAGGTACATTCATATGTTGGAAGTGAGTATAGAAATATTGATAAATACCTATTGTAGAACACTATTTAAAACATTGATACACAGAGAGATGAGTTGGTTTGATCCTTGGATCACATTGTCTACGGCATACCAGGATCTATCTATTTGTCTTTCTGTGTCCAAATGCTTGTAGGGCACTCAAGCCACAGTCTGATGGATCTTGATACACATGCTCTCCTGCATCTTTTTTACCTTCACCCGTTCTACTAATACAGTGGCTACAAACAAATTGTGTTGCATTTATCTTATTTGTCATATTATTGTACTTTTGCTTTTGTATCCAAGAAATCATCCCAGAGATTCAGGAGAGTTTGACACAATGTGAAAACTGCTTCCAGCTCCTCCTACCCAAAATGACCTTCGATGACCTCGATGATGATGTCTCCTTGGCAACAAGCTCCACTCAATACCAAAGCAAGAAGACACCAAAGCCATTACCTCAACAAAAGCATGAACAAAGGAAATTAGTGAATAAAAAACCACAATCAGAGGCAGAAAAAGATGCTGATAGGACTAAAGATGGATCGGCACATAATTCAAAGACCTCCCAAAATTTCAAGCATGATTCAGACAGAAACTCAGGGGAAAATTCTTTGATGTTATCTTCAGGGAAAAGTATATTTGACATAGGGGGTGAGGAGGATGACACTTTGGAAGGAGATCAACCATCTTGTGTATCAGGAGAGATTAAGAGGGATCATAGAAGAACTAAGGAAGGGGAAGAAGGCTCACATGTGAAATGCGGTAGCAATCTGAAAGTTGATGGACAAAAATCTGAAGAGGAAAGAAGAAAGGACGCTTTGAACGCAGATGGAACTAGTGAGAGTGATGAGGGAGAGGATGACAGCGATAGCAACGAGATGGAGGATAGCGTTGGGGAGGAAAGGAGAAGCCTTCTTCAGCAGCATGGGCTTCCATCATGGACAAGCATCAATATCAACATCGATTTGGGTACTGGTAAGCGGTATGCTACTTCACCTGAATATTGCCTCTCTAAATGAGATCTGTTTTAATCTAGACCGTTCAACATTTTGATTAAATTTTTAAATTTTTTTGAAGTACATTTCACTATCAGATGTAGTGTACCGCAGTTTAACTCATTTACACATAGCATATTATAAGCGGTATGCTACTTCACCTGAATATTGCCTCTCTAAATGAGATCTGTTTTAATCTAGACCGTTCAACATTTTGATTAAATTTTTAAATTTTTTGAAGTACATTTCACTATCAGATGTAGTGTACCGCAGTTTAACTCATTTACACATAGCATATTATAAGCGGTATGCTACTTCACCTGAATATTGCCTCTCTAAATGAGATCTGTTTTAATCTAGACCGTTCAACATTTTGATTAAATTTTTAAATTTTTTGAAGTACATTTCACTATCAGATGTAGTGTACCGCAGTTTAACTCATTCACACATAGCATATTATATCTGTCGTAAAAAGAATCTGTACAATTAATAAGTCCATCGAATATCATATGATGAAACGTTGTTGACACAGGCTTTCTGCCGATGAGCACATTTCTGTCAGAGTACCATGTGTCACTAGGCCTGTTCTCACATAATAATTAGTGCGATTTGGATCATGATGCAAAGATCGATTATTATTTTTTGTGTGTAGCCTTCCACGCATGTCAATTTAGTGCGAATTAGATTGCAATGCAAAGATTGATTTTTTTGGTAACCAACCGCACACGGAGGATTCTCGCTCGACGGCAAGAACGTCCAAACTGCGCATGCATGGATCTCGATACTCGACGATGTATGCGCGCTTGGAATCCCATGATTAAATATATCGATTTTGATTCTCAATACCATTCACACACACAGCGCCCGGTAAACTGTCGCGATTATTCTGAAAAATCGCAAGACTTAGTGTGGATTGGATGGCAATGCAAATAGCGAAGATTGGTAAAAAAATTCTGTCCGAATAGGCAACAATTTTTTTTTTTAAATCTCACTTTTGTATGTAGGTATGAATGCCCCTACTATCTGTGAAGCGTATTGATATTCACGCGTGATATGCATGACAGTACGAGGCGAATGTGTAAATTTGAGATTTATATACATTTCTGATTACAGAAGGAGTAAACATTAAGGAAGACGAAGACAATACTGATGTCTTACAGATTCTTGAGGATCAGCAACGTCTCTTGACCACCAGGTATCTGACCAAGCTCAACAGCTGGACAGAGGTATGTGCAAGATGTTCAATGACCGATGGAAAATCAACAATTTTAATGACTCATTTATTTTTACACCCTCTTATTCCAATAGACTTATTAACAGGCATTTAGTAGGGTAGCTTGCAATATTACAATAGATTGTAGAGGTTTTGCGACCAGTGGATAAGTCTCTGGACTGTGAATCAGAAGGCACAAGGTTTGAATTTGAAAACAATAGGTATCAATTAAGGGCTGCACAGCGCATTACAAAGGAGTTGCGTAATATCTGATCTTAAATGGCTTCATGGGAACCCTTTGACGACATGTAGTAGCTGCACACTAGATATTTGAAATCAGTAGAATCCCTTGGTAAAAAATACACAATGTGGCGCTTGGGTGTATATGAGGGACACATACAGAATGAAACTGACAAACTGATTTATTTACAATTTATACAGATCCTGATAAAGTTGGGGAAATCCGACAAGGTCAAACACTTGATTGACCTCAAGAGAGAGATCCAGGCCAAGCAGGACAAGTACAAGGATCTCCAAGTCAACTGGACTCATCCCCACAAGAAGAAATCTTCGGGAAGCAGCAGAGGAAAAGACAGTCCCGGCTGCTCTGGTGTGAATGACTCCAGGGGTGGAGGTGGTGGCAAGGGGAAGAACATCCACAGCGATGATGAGGAGGATGATGATGGCTTCGATGCTGTACCAGACAAGGAAGGGTACGAGTCGGACATCCCGGAGGAGCTCAGAGAAGAGTACGGTGAGTGACCTCTGCAAATATGCCAAGGTCAAAGTTCAGCTATGCGTGACATTTTCATGACTCCGTGCGAAAGCGTACATGTGTTGTTAACAAAGCCTGGTAGAATGCGAATGCTAATGTGCTTAGATTAGCAATTGTGTGCTTGTAAAAATGACGCGGGTAAGCCTGAATCCGATGACCGGGGTAATAATATATATATCTGTAAAGCGCTATATAAGAAATAGCTATTATTATTATTATTATTATACATTTGATTTCCAGGCTTAGATCGTCGTCCAAAGCCCTCGGCGCCCAGCCAAGAAATGCAGAGGGCTGATGATTGGCATCCTTTCAGGGATGCAGACAACGACATCCTGGATCCAGCATCTCAAGCTGGTAGCATTGTAGCCATGAAGGAGAAGCTCAAGAAGATTCGGGAGGAAACTCGGCTACCACCAGGGTAAGTTAAGGGTATAGACCGGTTTTGGAAATGCCCCCCTCTCAAAAATGAAATGGAAGCTCTTATTACCAATCATGTGAAAGAATACGTTTTGACTAATACGTGATGATACAAATTTTACCAGGAAACCGCTTACTAAATTGGTAAATTATCATATCGATCCGGCCTGGCGAATGCACTTCAACATTGAACATTTGGGCATATGTTTCTGCTTTTTGCAAATTTAGGTTAAAGTATTGCCATCTAAACCTCTGAAGGCAATATTAAAACAATATTGAATTAATATTTTGCACCCAAAACCCTTGAACCACAATTTTACCAATACCAGTCTTTTAAGCCTTTAAACAGTCCCTTCTGTCCTACCAAGTTTGTGAAAAATTGTCACAAATGAACTCACTTGTTAATTTTTCAATTTACAATTCTTTTTTTATTGATGAAAAGGGTGAGTATAAGTTACCATTGGGGAGAGAAGGAGGTGGTGGTGGTGGTGGTGGTGGTGGAGGAGGAGGCTAATATTTCTAAAAAAATCTATGCACTGACAGATACCATATCATACCGGCCAAGAAAACCAAGCGCCTCACAGAGGAGGAGCGCAAGAGACAGGAGATGCTGAAGAGAGCTCCGGTGGTGTCCTTTGGAACCGATCTGGCTTTCTGGAAGAACCCTGAGGACATCAAAGCTCCTGTCATCCTTAGGTATAGTAGCGAGTTTTCGCAACCGGCGACGCGGCCTTCTACAACGCTAATCTTAGCGGGGGGTCGCACTCAGAGCTCAAATTTCTGCCTAGTGTCCAAACCTACGACGGTATTCAGCCGTATTAACGTTGGGAGTCAAGCTAGTACGGGGTGGCGAGCACATTTAAATACCCCGTAGTCAGCACTTGCGTCACTGTGTGAAAAGTCCCTATAGTGTATAATCGGGGAGGGGAATTAATGGAATGAGAAGTTGTCATAGTCATGGTTTAAATACAGACACAGTTAGCATTAAATGCTATTTTCTGGTCCCATTTATCCTTTCAATACTAACCATTCCAATTGATTGTTATATTGATGTACTTTTTGTTTTGGATAATAAACTTCAAACTCAAACATGACTTGAGATGTGTAGGTTATTGGTTCTTTCTCCGGTAGAACCCCTATGTCCTCAGCCAGGCATTTTATCAACATTGCCTCTCTCCACCCAGAGGTTTACTGGGTATCCAGTTTGATGCTACAGTGTGTAATATAATTTTGGTTTGATTAGCAGTGTGTGCATCATCAAAATAGTGCCTGCAATGTAGCTGGAATGCTCACGAGGGAGTGGAGATTGTGCACACAATGTGTGCATACTAGCCTGATTCTGACAACCAGAGTAATAGTAAATTTGTAAAGTGCTTTCATATAGACTTGCCACTATACAGCATAGTATATGTAGGTCTAAATTACTAGCGCAAGTTCATGTTACAGGTGTAAGTGTGTAAATAGAAAGGGTCGGGGGAATCCATAGCTTTCTTCTCCTTTATTCTATTTTTTCCTTACCCTTTCTCTGATCCTTGTCTATAATACTCTACTTTTAATCAATGTAATTTGTTATCATGATGGTATGTTTCCTCTGACTTAAGATTACATTCTTTGTTTTGTTTTTAGACCTGACACAGATGCTAGGACCTGGATTGGAGCTGTACAAGATGAAGAAATAGTCCTTGAGGTTTGTTAACATCAGCTTCTATTGATTGATGCCATCCTCAATTTGATGTCAAACTCTACCTTTGGGGGGTGTTTCACAAAGATTCTAAGTCGAACTTAACTCTAATTTGGATTTAAATATTATGGAGAGCCATTTGTAGCCTTATAATGAAATATATTCAAAAGCAAAAATTGAAGTATTTTAGACTTTTTATAAATTCCACATCAAGAACATAAAACCTTTCATGATAATAGAAAACATGAATGATTTGAATCAACATATATTGCCTTTTAAAATAACTTTTACAAAATAGTTTCAAGGATGCTTTCAACGGCTTTCCATAATTGTTAAGTCCAACTTAGGATCTTTGTGAAACACCCATCAGAACTGAAAATCTTAAATGCATAATACATATTTTTTTCCTGCTGGGACTGGATATCCTACATGTATATGTGTACCCTTTTGGGAGATAAGATGTTGACACAGCCCTCATCTTATCTTATTGTAATAAAAGCGCAAGTGATTTAAAAAAAAAAAAAAAAAAAAATTGCAGGAACCCTCAACATTATCCCTATATTTCTTCACCTATTTCATTTGATTTGATTTTAGTTTAACATGCCTTTCCACAGATTACAACCCAAGTCAGCTAGGGTTTAAACAACCGAACAATAACATTTCTTTAACTTTTTCTTATGTGTATAAGATTCATGTTTATTTCCAATTTGCTACTATAATTGGATATATTTTTGTGTGTTTTGATGTCCTGTACTTTTTAAGAACGTGTTACGTAAATGAAATGAAACTGGAGACAAAAAATGTATTTCTGGTGTAGAAAAAGACGAGTGACATCACAACATTGATTTTGAGCAGTATTCACATAATTTTTCTTCAAAATAAAATGGCCGTTAGCTTTGATAGCAGAGTTCTTAGCTCTAGGATGACATGCAAGACGTGCTGGTTTGGATCCTTACTCAATGGTTACATCCTTAAACAAGTGTTCCACTCTCATTTCTCTCTCAAAACCAAGGTGTATTAAAGCCCGTCTGTACTAGTTTGGCCAGGAGGGATTAGACCCCCCAAGGGTGGTCACTGACAGGTGGTTATCTCATCAACTCGGCTCTCAATTAACATAAGAAAAAGGGGATCATGGGGGACCAACGGGCATTGTTTTCTATATAGAGGGAGCAGGTAGCTACAAGTAGCACAGTGGGGCTTTAAATATTAAGGTACCTGGCAATGCTGGCGTCAGATCAAGTATGGAGGTGTCATGGTATAGCGGTCCATTCACTTGCTTATCAATCCAAGGTTTGAGGGTTTGAATCCCAACCCCGGCACACACGTCTTTCTGCAAGATATTGATCCACAATTCCACTCTCCACCCAGGTGTTAAATGGGTTCCTAGAAGGATTTATTCTTCGAAATGCACTTTGCACTGATTACGACTGCCAGAGCTGAAGCTAGGGTAATAATATCCAAACTTCTTTGGAAGCCTGTAGGGACGTTATATCATAATATGTTATGTGCAATACAAAAAACAGTTTATTATTATTATAAAGGCCATAAGGAAAAGCACTATCAATACTGATAAGGAATTTAGGATACTACCCTGGATAAATAGGGACAAGTTATTCTATCAAAACAAATGATGTCTTATTTTTCTATTCTATCAATGTCCAGTCGATGAAGGATAGCCTGAAGACCCGAGTGATGAGCTTCACAGGGTCATTCCAGGCGGTCAAATGGAAATGCAGAGCACCCCTTCGTAATGGAAAACTGTGTGAGAGGATGGATAGACAAAAGGTGAGTGGAGAAGAAAAAGAGGTTGAGTGATGATGATGATGATGATGATGATGATGATGATGGTGAAAATGTTGATGTTGATGAGGAGGGGAGCAGGATGCCACTTCTGCTGCTCTTGCTGATGGTGTTTGTGATAGTGATAGTGATGGTAATGCTGGTGATGGTAGTGATGGTAATGGTGAAGATGATGATTATGTTAGTGAGATGATGCTGCTGATGATGATGATGATGATGATGATGATGATGCTGATGATGAAGGTGGCGACGATGATGATGATGATGATGATTCTGATGCTGATGATGAAGGTGGTGATGACGATGATGCTGCTGCTGATGATGATGATGATGATGATGATGATGATGATGATGTTGATGATGATGATGATGATGATGATGATGATGATGATGATGGAGATGATGATGATGAGGATGTCGACGATGATGATAGTGTCAATGATCTTGTAAAAAGTGAATAATTTACAGTTGGCAGTTATTGAGCCTATGTTATTCTACTTTCTGTTTAATGCCCCTTCTATGTTAAAATGATAATGATAGTGAAAATATTGAGGAGGAGGGAGGAAGATGCCACCTCTGCTGCTGTTGCTGATAGTTTTTGTGATAGTGGTAATGATGGTAATTGTGAATATGATGATTAATGTTAGTGGTGATGATGATGATGATGATGGTGGTGGTGATGAAGATGGTGAAGATGATGATTATGTTAGTGGTGATGATGTTGATGATGCTGATGATGGTGGTGGTGATGATGATGTGGAAGATGATGCTGATGATGGAGATGATGATAATGATGATGACGATGTTGATGATGATAATGTCAATGATCTTGTAAAAAATGAATAATTTACAGTTGGCAGTTATTCATCCTATGTTACTCCTTTCTGTTTAGTGCCCTTTCCATGGTAAAATCATTGCACGTGACGTGCTTGGTAATCCACGAGAAGGCAGCGCGAGTGTAAAGAAAGAAACAGAGGAACAAGCAAAAACAGGTAATAAGTGTAAAGTAATTGCAAACGGTGTGTGGTTTTGATAATAGACCAGTTCATGGTTAGCACATTACTGCAATGACCCCGAATATCCACAGATCTTCAAAACATGAAGAGGCCCCACTTTGCACATTTTGAAATAATGACTCCTACAGCGATGGAGATGTTATATAAATAGCCAGTTTGTTTCCCCTTTTCAAAGAATACTTCCACCTGTCTAGCTATCACGGAGTGCCATGAATATGCATGAATGAATAATGATTAAATAACTTTCATTTCGTCTTCGTGTATTTCAAAATTTGTTCTGCAATGACCTTTGTCTGCTCATGCTGCAGACTGCAACCGTGAACTGGCTTATTGTAGGAGAAATCAGTAAATGTCCCAATGAAGATTACACTAACAGAAGGTAACTTGAAAAAATTCAATTACGAAGCTTAGCAATTTCATGAGGAAACAAAACAAAATGGATAATTGTTAAGCAGTTTCCATAAATTCATTACTAGGAAATTTCAAGAGCCATGCCCATCAATTATCATAACGGCCAACATTACAATGACAAATTACATAATCCAAACATTATTTTGATGGGCAATAAATAGGGTATTAAAGGTAATAAAAAGTTTTGGGAAATTTTGAAAATTGGGTGGATAGTGATTCTTTACCATTTTGATATATGTGGATGTATTATAAGCACTAGAAAAATTAGCCCTAAAACACTTCTGCTTTTGAGAAAAATTGAATATAAAAATTTACCGGTGCTCCCGGTAAATTTTGACAAATTTCAAATAGCGCCTACAGCCGTACAATGTTAGCTGCGACAATGAAAATCTCAGAATATGTAGTTGTGATATATAATTTCCAAACGGGAATAGCTTATCGGTTGATTTTAGTCAAGAAACATTGCTTTATAGCTTAATTAATATCTTGACCTTGAGAGGGAGCTATACCACATAAAGAGTTTATTATTTACAATTTCAAAACTTTAGACTCATTTTCAACCGCGACAACGATTACTCAATATTGTAGGATCGTATTTGCTTCCAATATGTTCACTTGAACCAAATTCATGACCCCATACCAAAACTTTGTATTACCTTTAAAAGTGCTCTTGAGTTGATTTTCTGAAAAAATTTGCTATGAATCTGTACGCCTTTGTTTTTCTTATCAAAGACACTGCAGCTTGGCAAGACCCTGAGCTTCTCAGAGACATTGAGGGCGCTACAGGCCTTGACCTTGGCTCAACGTCATCGGGAAGAACAGGCCAGAAAGGCAAAGGAGGGAAGGGGAAGGGCAGCGGAAAGAAAGGAAAAGGAAAAGCCAAGAAGTATCCTGGACTGACTGACATAAGGAAGATCAACAAAACATCTAGGAATAGGATAGAGAAGATTGTCATGAACAGGTAAGCTTCTTGTCAATACCTAACTGCACTGTATATATATATACTGTATATATATATATATATATATATATATATGCTGGTGCTATATATATACAGTCAAACCTGTCTAAGACCACCTAAGGGCAACACAAAAAGTGGTCTTTGTAGACAGGTTCCTTTAGTACATGTTTCAATGAGAAACCATTTTCAAAGGAGACAAAAAATGTGCTTGTAGTAGAGAGGTGGTCTTTGTAGACAGGTGGTCACTAAAGCAGGTTTGACTGTATATATATATATATATGTTGCAAGCCAAAAATATAGAATTTCATGAATAAGATGGTATTACAGATAAAATGTTTTTTACATCCAAAGCCAAGTTTGAAAGCCAAATTTAATACTTGTGATTCTATATCAAAATCTGTAATTTTGAAACAAAACCAAAGTTTACCAAATGTTGGACCTCAAAATTAGTTTTTAGACTGATATTGTCCACAGGAGCAGTTGGTTAGATTGATTTCTTCATGAAATAATTGTGTGCCCATCCTTATCTCATTACCTTCTGAAAAATTTCAGTATAAATCTCAAAAGTATGTATTTTTAGTCATACATGTATATGTATGTGAACCATTAGTAAATGTTTGATTATTTTCTCTCTCATTTTAGAGGATCTGTGAAGAGAGTTGCCACTGCCATGATCAAGGTTGACCAGAAGAAATACATGGATAGGTTTGGCAACAACTTCAACTATGCACTTTAATACAATCAAATTTATATCTACTATGAAACTGAAATGAAGGAAAAGATTTTCAACAATACTGTATATTTTGGCCGTCTAATCTACATGTTTTCTTATGTGTAAATGCCTTGAACATTATGATCATTATTACAATAGGAATGTTAAAATTGAGGATATGTTTTCATTTCACTGTTATTTTGGATGCATCATCAATTAACATGTTCAAAAGGAGATTCAAGATATCTTAATGAGTTGCATTTTATTGATGGTGTTAAAAAAAAAGGGGGGGGGGGGATCAGAGGGATGAATCATGGGAACTTTCACTTTCCATTCCAACACACTCTTTCACTTCTTTCCAAATTAATGTTTCTCATTGTCTGATAATGCATCTCATTTATTATTTTGAAGATATTAAAATTTACTCTTCACTATAAAAAGTGGAGAGTTCAGTATGGATAGGTAACGTTTTATTATAAAAATTTCTCAGGAATACTGCCTCAATAAAACTACCGGTAATTAGAATAATGCAGCATTGATGTTTGCCCCAGTCATGTATACGCAGAAATCATGGGATATAGAATAAGTAGTTGTCTGCTATATGACATATCAGAAAAAAAGTATATTGTTTTTGTTTTATCTTTCATTTGCATCTCATTCATATTATAAAGATGTTAACTGGAAGATATTTTTGAATCTGTCGCCTAAAACAAAAAGAAGTGATTGTCATGTCACCAACAGAGAACATTTCCATTCATTAAAAAAAAAAAAAAAATCATTATTAGTTTTAGAAGGTATATGGCTTCCCGTTGGCGAAGAGACTTTTAATCATTTTTTCCAAAATGAAAAACAAAGCAAAAAAACATAATGAATTGCAAATGAATTGCAAAATGAGATTAATCTGTGAGGGCCAGAATTGAATTGAGACTTCTTTCTTTTTTAAATGTTATTTCTTTGCAAAGGATAGTGCAATTTATGTCAATAGCCACAGAATTTGAGTATATACTGTACTATATATATATTGATTGTTTGTGAAGTAGCTAGAAATGGCCAGTTATCTACAATGAATGCTGAGCATTTTGTTATCTATGTATGTAATCTGTTTATTTATTAATTCATGTTATTGTTGTGTGTTGATGAAATTATTTACCGTTTGATAATCTCACCATGCATTTGATATTTTCTGAATAAAAAAAACAACAAGGAATCAGCATTTCTCTCTTTCTCCTCTCGTTCAAATTGTTAATTGTTAAATCAGCTTTCCTTCCGTAACATTAAGTATGATGATATTGCTCTAGAACTATGAAAGAAGGAAAGGGTAACAGTTTCATTTTGAAACAAAAAATGAATTTATTCAACAAGAATGACAGGTTGTTAATTATAGTACATGCCGTTTTTCTCAGGCTTCTTCAAGAAGCCGTCATGAATCTTTATTTTAACAAAATTCTTCGTTTTCATCTGAAACATTGAAATCACCCATCTAAGGTTTCAATCAGTGATAAAACCTATTACATTTGATGCAACAAGCATTCCTCAGAAGTAGGTATCTAGATGGGTTACACTATATCAGCATGCATGGAACATTTGAAGAAGAAAAAGAAATGGGTCAATTCGAGTTAATTTTGAAAATTAGATAAACTCTTTCTTGATAGAGAAAAAGAGATGTGGTACAGAAAAAGAGTGAGAAATGGAGAGTCTGAAGGACAGAGATATAGAGAGATGAGGGAGGGTGAGAGAGAGAGAGAGAGGGAAAGTGAAGGAGGAAGAGTGAGTGATAGAGAAAGATATAGAGTTGAGGAGTAAAACAGGAGAACAACTAGAGAAAGAAGGGACAGGAGGATCAGCTAGGAGGAGAAGGACAAATAGACAGGGTGAAAATTATTACCAGTGGCGTAGAGTGGGTTCAGATATTGAGGATATTTGGATTCATGGAGGAGGGGGGGGGGGGGGGGGGGGGGGGACTTAACTTACTCAATAGATGACATTTACTTGGGTAATTATTAACAAGTCTTTTGGTTAAAGATAGGGTATGATCATTTTTTTCAAGTTTTATTTCGATCTCCATCCCCCTTCTCCACTGATTCTCGCAACGATTTGATAATGTATCCATGAAGACCTATACCCGCTTCAAACCTTCTCTCATGTTTCTTTTTCTTCCGTACTTTTCGTCACTTCTATAAACTCTTCAAATTATTGTATTCGTTATTGAACATGAAAATGAAATAAAATTAAACAAATCACAATAATTTTTTTCTTGCTATATGTTTTTGAAAAACACAAGATTCATGAATAAATAACTGAAAGATAATACCAGCCTTTGGTTAAAATTTGAAGTGATGATTTTATTTGGCCATCATAAGAGAACATATAATTTCCTCTAATATTTACAAGAATTTATTTTTAATTAGACATTATAGACTTTACATAGTACAGACATTATATTTTACACCTCTCGGTCACTCTACATACATAATCTAAACAAAACAAAAAACAGTGAAATAATGGTTCAATAGATAGGCTTAAAAGTGTCTACTGCTGTATTAAAGGTAACTATACTTGTCTTTCTTCATGCAAATGAGTGGAGCATGAAATGTACAGGGTGGTTACATTAAAAAAGGACAAGAACCCATCGATAGTCGAGAAATGGAATACAGCATAATATGTGGAACACTATTCCAAGTTTTGTATAAAGGGGTGCAGTATATCAAGCACACACATACAGCCTGTACTCATAATATGGATATACTCGTACATAATACATACATAAACTATCAAATTAAACATGTAGTACTTTAGAAGAAACAATTTTTTTGCGATTTTGGTCAACTGAAAATTAACAACATGTGATACTTGATATTCCTAAACAGAGTATTATTATAATCAACATCCAGAACTCTCTTTCAAACTCCTAAATAATGAATCTCAGTGGAGCAAAATTAAAAGCAGGAAATTCCTGGGTGTATGGAAAAGTTACTGCAGCAGTAGTTTCATGTGTAGCACCAGATTCCAAAAAGGGGACTTATAATAATGGTGGCAAAAAAGACACACAAAGAAGAAGAAAAAATAACAAAAGAGAACAAAAGTTACAAAAAAGAACAAAAGTAGACAAAAATACAAAAGGGCAAAAAACTGAAGACTATACATAAATTACTTTTCAAAATGTATTTTGTGGGGTAAATGCAGCACTTAATTAAGAGGGGGAAGTGTAAAAAAAGGCATACATAATTAAGACTTTTTGTTCACATTACTGGATATTAGCACAGGATCGAGTATTAGTGAGCAAGGATGCATGTGTAAATATCTGAAAAAACAAACCCTGTTCCTACCATGCTCACTATGGAATCTTGTTGATACACATGGGCCCAGTCGTACAAAGAGTTGTGATTGATTAGAATCTATCGGAAGTCCTCTAATCAATCACAAATTTGCAGTCCCTATCTCTAATGTATATAGTTGCGATTGATATCAATCTCAAATAAGTTGTGATTAATTGCAACTGCTTATAAGACGGGGCCCGGAGAAATAAGGAAAACATATACACTGTAGATCTATAGTACTATTGCACAAAAAAAGTGAATAAGGAAGTGTAATCTACAATACTGTATGCACGATTATAATATCATTATCACTCATTAACTAAGAATTAAATTATTAGTTTAGGTGGGAAAAACGGGCGGAGAATAAACCTATAGAGGCATGCTTCGAAACTGCCTTAGAATTTGTATTCAATATGTAATTGTGCTGAAGTTTTGGGGTTGATAAGACTGGACTGGAGTACTAAGAAACGGGCTGTAATGACAATTTCTCTAAAAATTACCTCTATGAAACTCTCACAGCCTACTTTTACAGATATAATAACTGAATGTGGAAGAGACTGTCACATTGTTCTGAATACTCCATACAATGTAGATCATGCACTTCTCCTGTTATAACAAACCATCAGCAATTATAATTAATAATAATAATTATTAAAGAAAAAAAAACATTGGCAATCATTTTAAATCACCACTTGATCTAATACTGGCATTGACAGGAAGACAAGAAGGCGTGACATGGATGAAGCATGGCACGAAAGTGGTGTACAATGTAGAGATACCTACAGAGGGGCACACCCCCCCCCCCCCCCCACAAAAAGGAAAAGAAATCAAATGGCTAGAGAGAGAGAGATATATATATATTGAGGAGGAAAGGGAAAAGCCCATATCAAAAGATGATAGCCCTACCTACATGTATCATACCCTCATCCCACAATAAAGCCTTTTTTGTTTCATTCATTTAGTAATGACATGCCATCCTCGCCTCCCCTCCCAAGCAACAGTGTCCCCTCAATGGCTTGACCTATGCAGGTGGAAAAAATGAAAGAAACTGAAAAAGGGAGGCATACTGTAGAATGTAGACAGTATAATTCTTGCACACAGAGACAGAATATGGAATATCAGAGCATTTTGTTCTGGTCCTTTGTAAAATTGACAGGAAACCTTTAAAAAAAGTTTTCACTCTGACGAGAAATCTTTAATTTCACTTATAAACTTATCCATTATTGGTACAACTGAAGCACATGTACTTTCCGATTATCATTTGTAAAAGATGAAATGATTAACTTTTAACGATTGTTTGGTAAAGATCCAATAAATCAAAATTTGCTGACCCTATTTTGTGCAGACAGAAAGAGTTTGTGAGGACTCTGGTAATTATTCTAGCTAACTTTACTACAGCACATCTTCAATAAACACCTGGGGGGCGTTTCACAAACTTGTCATCAGTTACAAATGACATTTTTTGTTATAAGCTACTGAAATCCTTGCTTCTGACTGGTCATCAGCAGATTTGTCACTGATTTTTGTCATTTGTCATTGAAAAAATGCTTTGTGAAACACAACCCTGGTATCACATCTACTTTCTTCTTATTCTGGCAGTCAAGGAATCACCTGCTTATATAGTTCCTTCAGCTTCCATTTACATCATCTGATTTTGGTTTTCTGTTCATTCTTGCTATTTAATTTGATGAGTGCGAGACAAAAAAATTACTGGTAATATATCTGTATGCGCTCCTATTCTAAAATTTGCTTTGTAAGCAACGACATTTGATTGTAGATTAGTTAACATACAGTATATCATGTATTACACTGTACAACACAGATACAACTAAATTGTGAGGCTATTTTACAAAAAAGATGGATCATTTTCATATTTTCAATTACCTAGTATGATGAAAACTAGAAAGGAGTCTTCATAAAAATCCTTTTTTCCAGTTTAATGATAAAACAACTTGAATGCGATAACATCATAGAGAATAAATTTAAATTAGCACTGTCACATCTCTTCGCAATCTCTCTCTCTCTCTCTTTCTCTCTGTCTGTCTGTCTGTCTCTCTCTCTATCATACAACGTGTTCACATAAGTTTTGATTTGTAAGGCCTTCAAAAAAAAGGTGGAATATCATGACATCAAAATTGATGAGAGATATATTAATACACAATAAATAGCAATATAAATATAAAATAAAGGAGCATTTGATTCTTATACTCTACTCATACAATTCTATTGCCACATAACGTGTATCTGTCAATCTCTGAGATATCTGTCGGTTGGGCTTTCGGTGAGACGGCTCCTTTCGGTCTCCTCACCGCTTCTCCGGCTTCCACGTGCCTGGAGAGAATACTGATGCTGCTATCGGACGCGAGCAGGTTGGACGAACTGAACGACTGCAGCGTTGTCGGTGACAACGGGAGCGCCAGGCCAGGATCGCAAGACGGCATCCTCAGATCTGCTATCGTTGGTGGTGCGGCCGTCGTTTGCTTGTGAGGTTCCGATGCGGCTTTTGTTGGTGGTGCTGCTGATGTTGACGAAGATGAGGATGAGGCGGTCTCGGTGAACTTCGGTGGGTCTGATTTCTTCTTGAGTAATCGGTCCAGGAGACCAGCTTCTCTTACATACTGACAAGCCTTGCCCATGAGGACGATGCTCAGCAGGATTTTGAAGGCTACAAGGCTGGGGGCAAGATGAGAATATAAAAGAAAAATGATGGTTCTTATATCAAGATATGCCCACATTCAGACTAGTAGATCATACACCTTATGATAAAGAAATGTAAAACTTAGTGTACACTGTGATATACAAAATAAAACTATGCATTCCATCCCTTCTTTCACTCTGGACTGTCCAACTCAAATTATGTACGTTTTCCTTACCAATAAGATTTAACCTAAAAAAAAAGAAGCTTCAAGTTGGGACTGAGATTTAATAAACTCCCAAACCAGGCAGTCTAGTCTATGACAAACGCCTTCTTTACATAACTGTAGATGTCTTCTGCCAAGGCCAAGAGTTTAACGATTTTCAGTGCCTGAGCTGCTTGTTCATTGATTTAATTTTCAATTTGATACCAAGATCACGAGTCAATGCTACTCAAGACAGGATTCATTTCCTTAAAGTGACTCGGTAACATTGCCTCAGACTAGACTCTGAAACAAAATCCTGGATTTAGCTCATGCTGCAATCATAATCATAAACCTTTAGGTCAGTCAGGAATTCCACGACTTTTACAAGTCGATCGCCTTTCTGATTACTGGTATCAAGATATTTCATTTTTCGTATTCCTAACGGTTTTTATAACACTACAGTCTACTGGGGAAAATGAGTATGGCAAAACCGATCACTCAAAGATTTTTACTTCTTTGAGGCGCTTTATGATCATTTTGAAGCGCAATTATTGTAGGGCTTCAATATTACACCATACCACAGACACTGATAACAAATAGAGCTATGCATCTTAGATTCAACATTGTTAAACGATGCCTTTAATCAATGATAACATATCATGTACAACATAGGCCAGAAACCTGACTACAGCCTTGTCAGTATACACGTATGCCGGGGTAAGCTGCAGCGGTGTACCACCTGCACCTCCCATTGTTGCATCTTACATAACACACAGATAAGTGAGTTTGCATAGGACCACCAATTCACACAGCTACTTTTTCATTCCAACTTGCCATTCATTTAGTACACAAAAAAACAAAACCCTTGCCACAGCAGGTGTGATTGAACTCTTAAAAGGTTCAATTAGACAAAAGCCTCTTACAAAAAACATCCTGGTAGTCTTCATATTTTATGCAAGATCACTTCATAAATGACTACCGGTATGTGATGAATCCCAGCAAGCATGAAATTATTGTCAGGTACTGATCTTTTAAATAGAAAGCTTAAAGGGAGTGGGTCTTCATTTCCATGTGCAGAAGGCCATAATTCACTGACACCAAAGTTGGTGAAAATACTATTATAAATGTGTGTTCAAGTCTGCACACAGCAAACCTGTAGGCCTATCAAAAATACCCTCTCATCTCTCATGGAGTCTTTGGGTGAGGGAAAAGTGAGATAATGACTTTATCATTTTATCGGCTGCTATCGACTCAAGCATCTTTGCTTATGATAGTTGGCCTCTGCATTTATCTTGATCATTTTTACTTACCCCCATACTTTCAAGCTTTCAATTATGCATTTTTATTTGTGTGTATTCAGTTGTCACTCTTTACATGTATGTAAATCAATTATATTATATACTATTATTGTTATTTGAATGTTTTATATTTGATTTATCAATAAATGCAAAAACATCTGCTAAAAAATAAATAAATAGGGGAGTGGATGAGGAAATACAAAGCATTACATATTAAAGGGATCCCGTAACTTTGTCTTAGATCCTTTTAGACTAGATGGAACTTCGACTGCGCGCAGTCGAAATGATGCCTCCGTCATAGAGCAATTTTACAAACCAAAACAGAAGCAATTTTTCAAATTCAAGTTCGATTGTAATCCATTGACAGGTTCTCAGAATATTGTGATTACAAGCTATTTCTCATATACATGTATGACCCTTTGATCTTTGACCTCATTACCCCAACATCTACTCAGTTCATTGGCTCTGCAATAAACATACATATCTTGAGTTTGATGGTAATCCATCCATCGGTTCTAATGATAATGTGATCACAAGCTATTTTTGCATACATAATGAGCCCCATGACCTTTGAACTTGACCTCATGACCCCAACATCTATTCAGTTCATTGCCTCAGCAAGATACATACATGTCCTGAGTTTCATGGTAATCTGTCTATCTGTTCTAATGATAATGTGATCACAAGCTATTTTTGCATACATAATGAGCCCCGTGACCTTAGACCTCGTGACCCCAAAATCTAATCAGTTCATCGACTCTGCAAGATACACACATGACCTAAGTTTGGCAGAAATCCATCAATCAGTTATCGGAGATAACGCGATCACAAGCTATTTTTGCCTACATAATGAGCCCTGTCACCTTTGACCTTGTGACCCCAAAATCTAATCAATTCATCGACTCTGCAAGATACGCACATGACATAAGTTTGGCAGGAATCCATTAGTCGGTTCTTGAGATAACGTGATCACGAGAACGGGACGGACGTACGTACATACGTACGGACGTATGTACGTACGGACGGACAACCCGAAACATAATGCCTCCGGATACTTCGTAACGGAGGCATAAAAATCCTCGATTTAGCTCATGCTGCAATGATAATTATAAACCTTTAGGTCAGTCAGAAACCCCACGACTTTTACAAGCAGTTTTCATAACACTACAGTCTATTGGGGGAAAGGAGTATGGTAAAAACGGTCACTCAAAGGTTTTTACTTTTTTGAGGCACTTCTTGATTTTGAAGCGCAATTTTTTTAGGGCTTCAATATTACACCATATCACTGACACTGATAACATGTAGGGTCGTGCATCTCAGATTTAACATTGTTGAACGATCACTTTAATAAGGCCTGTTTGTCTTGAAGCCCAAGGCTGATCCTGGTGATTGACAACATTGGGTAAACACACAAACGGTGTTGAATTCCCCATGAGAGACCACTCCTATGCTTCTTCAAAAGCTGACTTTCAACTCACCATAAGTACAGGAATGAAATAAGCACTACTGCTGTGTTCCACTCAAGTTTCACCGTCTGTCGTATAATCCTAATGACCTATGAAAATAAATTAATAAAAAGACAATATATCAATAGAATTATGGGTGAGATGAAAGAGCTGTGAAAGAAATGAGGAAGGTGTAGTTAAGTGATATTCATTTGTGTGTACATATGTCATGGAAACAGTGAGAGATAGTCATATATACATATATATCTTGAACACCACAATAATTAGATATTTCACACAATTTTCCATCTCTTAAAGGTACTATGTCACATTTGCAGGCCCAAAAATTAAAAGGTTAAATTCCAACGCATTTGAAAGATAATACTAAATTAGAACTTCCCTAAAAAGTGCTACCAAGACAGTAAGTAATAGTCTGATTTTCAGACTATTGTACCGAATGGTCGTACGTTTTGTGCTGCGCAAAGATTCAATCAGTTTAATTTTGGCCATTACAAGAAGTGGGTTGTTGATGTAGACAAATGCTCATGTACCCTTTATAGCTCATTTTATGTAACTATGTTATTACCAAAGAAGAAGAAAAAAGCCAGTCAGTCACTCAATAGTGTCTGACAGTGAAGTCTAGCAAGTAAATGGGTTTCCTTGCATAATTTGAATATCAGGACACTGCTAACGTATACATTTCACAGATAGGACATACATGACATATTCATAATTCCTGCAAAGTTCTACAGAATTTGATGTTGGCTGCAAAAGGGACATACATGTAGTATCTTTAAAGTATGCAGTATGAATTAGGAAACAGGATTACATTGTCATTTTTCATATTTGTTAATTTTTTTTAAAACAATGCATCTTTTGCAAATGTATTTGTACATTTACAACCAATCATAGACTGTAATATACCAATTAAGTAAAAATGGGTGTTTCCATTGAAAATTGCATATAAGGTAAATATCTTAGTACTGACCACACATGCCAGTGGTAACGGGATGAAGCCCATTCTCCTTGCAACCAGATCGGAATGGTCCGAGAAAGCCTGAAAAAAAAGGGAATTAAAAAAAAAAAAAAAATCGCACATGACCTTGATAATGATCATCTCAAGTGTAGCGCATGTACATGTAGGTCAACCATCATGGTTAGATGATGTACCTACATGTACATGCAGTATCAGCATACAAATGGGCAAGAAAAAATTTGTATCATCACTGATTAACATATTTTCTGCTAAGAGCCAGGGAGTATGAACTCTTATGTACAAGGAGATGAGTTAATGGCCCTCCAGGCCCCCGGCACCAAATTCAAAAGTGATCTTCACAATATGAAAACTGCATCCAATACAAATAAAATTATGACATACTGCAAGAGAATGGTGAATAATGGATCAACATTTGTTTTAGGTACTTGAACATCATAAACAAAATACATGAAGAATAGTAAAGGGGATGACATCACCAACTCACTAATTTGCATACAGCCTATAAGACACATATCACTGTTTCATGAAATTAACTTTCATTTTTCACTGTTTTGTTCATTAAATATGGCATTATAACAAACATATAGCATTATAACATTTGTAAGTTTTTAGTATTTTGATGCTGTACTCACATTTTTCTTTCTGCTTATAACCATATCATAAGCAAGGCTAGCTCGAAACTCTGTGTACGTCTGAGGAAAACAAAATAACATTGGATGACCCAAAAGGGGTAAAGGAAGGAATCTGTGCAGTAATTACGCTTTACACTAAAATGGGAAAAGATTTTCACAGTTCTAAACATGCCATTAAAGTTTAATACAATGCAGACAAAATCACCTAATATACTACTACATGTATTACTACATGTATGTACTAGAGGAATAATGAAGGAATACAGTCCTTATTGGTGAAATTTGAAGGCGAGTCGACGTATGAAATGAATTCTGTGGCAAAAATCATGATAAAAGTCTGCAAATAAAATATTCTTCAAAGGTTAAAAAATGAGACAGCTGTAAGTCTTTAAAAGACAAAGCTTTCCAAACAATTAGTGCTTTCTTACACATACACGCAAAATGTACAAAATTGACATGTCTTCCTGATTAACCATACATGTACATGATATTGTGCATGATTTTTATGTTTTAGGCACTTTCTACAAACATATGTCACACTTGAGATAGGTCATTTGTGTTCTCTTCTCAAAATAGACCATATTTTATATACTCACAGATGCTGGGAGAGCATTGAATTTACTGATAAAAGCATGCTTGACCCAGTCAATGAGAACCTCTGCACTCAGAACCATTAAAACATCAGGTAGCATCTTGCAAAAGTGATCTGAAGTGAAAAGTGAGCAAGAAAAGTGCAATTAAAAAAACAAACATCAACTTCGGTCAAAGTAAAGAAAGAATGGACAAGTTTTACTTGCCGGATGAAATCGAAAAAAATTACCACATTTGGAATGGAAAATGTAGCATGAAATGAAATGTGATGTAGAACACAAATAGTTTTATAGCAGGGAATACAATTACACATACAGCCCATACGCATATAAACAAACAAAAATGAAATCATGTAGGGCTGATTTTTTAAAACCTGTGGTACGTGCAATGAATTTTACCACTATAAATTGCAAAAGTCACAAGTTCAAGAAGGATTGGATTTTTACTCATTTTTTTCCTCAAAATTAAAACTTTATCCCCAAAAGTGCACAAATTCCAGAAATTTGTTCCAGGTTCAACTTTAATTTACATTATCGGTAGGCCTAAAAAAAGATGATGTATTGCCCTTTAGGTGCCAAACATTGGTCGGTCGATCAGAAATCTTTAAAACATTTTTTACTCTCTAAAAAACAGTAAAAAAATAATTGAAAAAGCCGACCATAGATTTCAAGATTTTTGGTCTTTTTGAAGCTTGCGAATGGATTAAAAGACAACTAGAATCACCCACACTAATGTGTGACTTCCGTCCTTTCCACCCTATTAAACACATCAGACACCAGACTCACCAAAACTCCATGAAAACTCGGCCATGTTGCGAAGTACCACAAAAAACAAAAGAACCATGTAGTGGTATCTTTCTCTCACATCTACATTGATTGATTGAAAAGAGAAGGAGAGAAATATGAGTAATAAAATGATAATTTTCAACTTTTGTATAACACATACATAATGACATATCATTGCTATACCCTTCAACATTGCTTTGGAAATGACCACACATGTAATATGGGTTACAACATTGAATTTAATGAATTGACATATATTTCCATCATTATTACAATATATACATGTATACAAAGATACAAAGAATAGAATATCATAACAGATATCAATATCAAAATTACACATAAACTGACATATCATTACAAATATAAAGTGCATATAAAAGTATAAACCATAGTACAAATGGAAAATGGTAAAAATCCCATAAGGCTGGACAATTGAATGCACCAGGCACCCAAGTAATAACATACTGTAGGCTGTAAAAAAAATGGATTGCATTTAGGTAGGAGAGATGAAGTCTTTCAAAAATAAATGGGTATGTAATATTATTTCAAGGTTTTGTCGAATCAGAGCCAGCAGTGTAAGGGAAATTAATAAAATATTTGTTTCACTGCCCTTCACCACAAATATATTTGACAAATCATAGGTATTATCAAAGTTGACCTACATTGTAAATACGGTACACATGTAGGAACATGTTCTTCTATTAAGTCACTGGAAGTGCTCGTAATGATGCACAACAGAGAGCCCTTTCTATACTACTGATCTGGAGTAGTAACCAGCAAGAATACATGTATCATAATAGCTGGAGCATATCACAATAATATTACGAGAAAGATAGCAGCTGGCCTGCCAGATATCACTCAAATGGGATCAAGTTTCAATGACTTTGTGACATACAGTGTATGATACTCTTGTATTCCATGATAAGATACTACAGCTCTACTAATATATGTACTCACCAGAGCAAGATATTTGATACAGATTGAATTTGTCAAACTTTTTGAAGACACTTCCTTTCAGCTCCACAAACTACAAATGAAAGAAAAGACATTTTCAATTTTTCAATAATTATCAACAAAATGCTGAAGATATCCATCAAAAAATAACATTTAGGTATTTATTTCTAGTAAACGAGAGTACATACAGAGCTACTGTAACTAAACTTTTTTTTTGCATTGTGACATAAATATAACACAGCACAGCACAGCACCAAACATCCTCTTGATATGCACACAATTTCACAAGACATATAATGCAATATGAAGACATACCAAGATCTCCATTCCAGTTATTCCATCAATGCACCAAAGCTAAAATGTTTTACAACAAATCTGAATGTATACATGCACAAGGTACACATCATGCTAAGTCATTAAATAAAAGCTAACAATTCTTCCTAATATAAATTCACAGGGAACAGCAATATTTTATGTCTTTAGAAGCAATGAAAACAATGAGAGACATTTATCTGTAAAAAAAAAGTGCTTGAAAAAAGTTTGTATGATGATGTTTTGTGAATAAAACTTTATACATGTATTGTACATATAATATACAAGTGGCTAAAAGCATTTTTTTTTTTACAGTGGTTGATATATGAATGGTATGATGTCAGCTGCCAACACAGACCTCCCAATGACAAAACTTCTATACTGGGGGGGGGGGGGGGGGGGTTCCAGACGCTTTACCAAGAGTCTGTTTGCACCAAACTCCTTTGAAATTGGGAAGGGGAAAGGGGGGGGGGGGGGGGGGTTGGGTGTAAAGGCCCTGACAGTGCCAAGCCCTTCCCAATAGAGTGGTGAATTGTGACGCCATCAAAAAATAATTTTCAGAATTTCTCAATTTTTACTTTTTTTCCAAAAGAGCATAACAAAATACAGTCCGAATGTCGAAAATCAATAACTAGAGCAAAATTACACTGAGTTCCTATAGGAAATCTATTTATTCAGATGGTCATATCTCAGCCAATACTTAACATATTCAATTGATTTTCGACATTTGGACATTAATTGTGATGCTCTTTCGGAAAATGAAGTAAAAATTGAGAAATGCTGAAAATAGATTTTTTATGATGTCACAGCTTCGATACCCTGTCTTGAAAAACTGATGAAGGACTCTAGCTAAGTTCTTTCCCAGGAGGATCTAGGCAAAAAAAAAAATCACTTATCCTTGTGCCCCAATGGAAGGAGAAGGGTCGAGTGTCCCAGACACCTGTTACATGTAGTTTCAATGTCTTCAAATACTGATGAGGACAATGACGATGACGAAAGCGATAATCTTTTCATTTACTCACATTATTGGACATCATGATGGTGAGGAGAGCCGTACTGAAGGAGTTGAAAGCAACGTTGAGGGTGGTAGCTTGGAATATGGCTAGAATAGCATGAAGCGCTGATTGATGTAGAGGGCGGTAGAGGGTAGTTGGTAGTCACGTTACAGTCAAGGGCAAGTCAGTGAAAAACTTAATGCTAACATGAATGGATACTGCAAATTGTTAGTATTTAGAGAGTAGTTCAGAGCCAAACTATATATACTTTGTTTAAAAGTCAACTCTCATAAACCTTGGCCTACTGTCTTTTTCCAAATATTGGACAATAAACTTGGATTGAAGTTTAGCATACCGGTAAATATTAAAGAAGTGCAGAAGTTAATTTTCTAGTTGTGGTAAGGAAACAGGATTTTACCCCCCCCCCCCCCCCCCCAAAAAAAAAAAAGCCAGATATTTTGAATGTTCTGTCCCAAGTTTCCCAATTAATTTCAAAGTCAACATCAAATTAAGACTACAAGTCATCTGCCCGAGAGTGTATCACGCATAAATGGTTAATTCCACGACTGGCCGTCCCATGGGGTAGTTTATATGCCTGGTCAGGTACTTATATGCACATTAGTTTTCACCTTTAACCTGTTTAATATTCCCCATGAGGGAAAATTTCACAGCTGTTCAGAATTGTTTTTTTAATCTGGCAAAAAGTTTTGGGGCTTACCAAAAATTATTTTGGGGCAGAAGTGGATATGTTGAGTAAGAGGCATTTTGCAAAAGGACTTTGGTACATGTAGTATATGCACATGTAATTCATGTAACTACATTTAAAAAGTAGTGCTGATGTTGCCAAAATATGTGCTCTACAAAAAGGCCTATAATCTAACATCAAATTAACGGTAGTATTTATATAGATGGATGTCATAATTTGGTCAATAGAGAAAATAGTACTTCTTGTGCAAACTATACTGGACTCTTCTCTAACACAATGGAAAAGCTCATCTGATATTTGTGACCTTGTATTAACCTCAAGTATTACAATATCTCATATCATAATCATACTGTAAATGTATAGCATTTCAGAAGGTCTTATTTTTTAAAGGAACATATTGTAAGTGTTCTGCCCAATTTAAAAATAATTTGAACACTGTTTGTAATGTTTTCATATGTAGGCCTATCAATTAAAATGAATGACTCAAAGCTGAAAAAATATAAAGAGCAAAACCACAAAGAATTTAAGCCTTTTGATAAAAACAGAAAAAGCAGAGGTACATGTACATGTATGTTCATGTTGATGGAAACCACACATAATTCTAGCCTTTTGATAAAACACAAAACAGCAGAGGAAAATACATGTAGATGGCATATAAAGCTCTGGGTGTCATCCAAACTCAAGGAAAAGCAGCAAATAAAGTGTCACAGTAGCGAGAAAACCCAAAACACTGGATTCAAAACTTCAAAAATCATGTTACTTCATACCTACTAATAGGAACATTGCACAGCAAATATACAAGCACTCTGATTGTTTAACACTATCAAATTAAAAACAAATATGATTGATGCAAAATAACATGTAAATTTTCATGCCGAAAAAAGACAAAATCTAGAAATACAGATATTTATCAAGATAATATTCCTGAAGGAAATGTTCATCAAAATATAACACATGCTTTTGCTTATGTACACTATTTAGCAGGCCACTGGCACGTTTTTCTAGTACAAAAATCTATATCAACCTATCATGTATTGCTGACTTCGTGACAATCCTTATCAAACAATTTGGCATGCATTAATTACTGCAAACCCGAGCACGATGCCATGCCAAGATCTAGCCTCACACACAGTTGTTTTTATGTGCAAAGAACTTACATTGTTAGAAAGCAGTATGGTCAGCAATGCTCTGTTGTGCGAGTTGAAGGCTACAATGAGACAGGTGACTTGAAACAAAACTAGAATGGTGTGGAGGACTGCATGTCATACATTTAAGGAGAGTACAGATGACTTTTTACATATTAAATTCTTGATTTGATGATTTCATTTAATTCAAGCTCAAAATTTGTATGCACTTCAGGTACGTATAATTGTAGTTCATTTTTTTTTTTTTAATGCTTAGATGCATTGGAAGCATTCAAAAACATACAATTGTGGGTTTTCATGGGGAATTTGAAATCATTTTGATATTTACCCCAATAATGGATAACTGAAAGTGGAGTTGTTATGTTCCTCCACCAACTTTCAAAGAAGCACCTCGTAAGGAAACTTCATCATCATAAATTCCTGACTGAATGCTTTCAAGACCCAAATTTATAAAACCCTACTAAGCTAGTTGTCAACAAATTACATAGTCTAGAGTACTAAGTTAGTTTAAAACAAGGCTTGGTAAATTTTATGAATACGAGCCCTGATCTCTCAACGGCGAAGCAAGTTCCCAGTAGTTGTTAGTGTATCAGTGAACCGTGATGCAATGCACATGGACAATGCTGATTGTATGTTTTTCACAAGCTGAAATGTGGAGTAGGCGTAAATGCAGTGCATGGAAATGTATCAGCTCCCTGGTGATGTCATTACTGAAACACAAACCTCATGAATCTTCACAGACTTACATTATTGTTGACAAGCAGAAGTGTAAGGACATTCTTCTGAGAGTTGAAGGCGACGATGAGGGTGGTGGTTTGAAATAAGACTAGGACAGTGTGAATAACTAAGATTGCAGAAGCAGAACAGTGTCAAGGTTGCTTCATAACAATCTTCAATAATTCATTCACAGTAACCTGATATCTATTTTCAATTCCTGTGCATTAGGAAGTGGTTTGGTCTTGTGTTTCTCTAACAAAAATTCAACTGGGTCGAAAACAGATTACCGCTATCATTTTTGTTGTCATAAAGCCTACAAGGGAGCTTATGCTTTACAATTAGAAACGAAGGTCTAAAGACATTTTCTTTCAAAATAAATTCTTAAAACGATATAGCCCATTGTAAAAGATAGAATAACAACAATCGCTTCCTGTATTTTACTCTTGTCCATTGGGCTGCCACGGCCCTGGCTTTCCAAATACAATTGGCATGATTTTAGCCAAAAGGCCAAACAGGTAGAGACCATTGGCTCAAACACATACATGTAAAGTATCCCTTTCTCTACAGTGGAGAGAGGCAAATGCATCAATGTTCTAAAAAGCACAAGATAAACATGAAAGAGAAATTGCACATTACTGACAAAAATCTATTAGCTCATAACCTCTCAGGTGGATTTAAATTTTCTTATTTTAGGAAAAATAAACAACAAAGTAAAGCCTGATCAAAATGAAGTGAAGCTTGAAGCAAATGCAAATGTATCTGTAGATAGACTTTGTGTATTTGCAGATACCATTATGGTATCTGCAAATACACAAAGTCTATCTACAGATTTCTTTGATTTTAGTTGAAAGATAGCATTAAGTGTAAGGTTTTGTTTTCCTCCCTCTCTCTCACATGGTGCAACCGCATAGGTTTTGTTTTGTTTTTCTTTCAGACTGAAGAAAAAGCAAACAACTAAATAAAGTAATTAGATGGGGGTCAGGTTAAGTATTTTTATAATGGATTAAAAAACTTGCCCCATATTAATAATCTTTGCTCCTGCAAATCCTGGTCAGATTTTAGCACATTTTAATAATAGCAATGATAAAAGTAGGTAAGGTGCATTATTTCACAATAAATATAAAAAGAGGATATAAGAAAATATGAACTCGACCATAACCCCTTCGTCCTTCACAAATCACCATCATGCCGTAACTAAATGTAAATTCAAAACGTGTCACTATGAGACTACTTTCTCATTTTATGACCAAATTAACTTTGTTTATCCATTATGTTATATAATTACAGCAGTTTAGATGGAACTTGGGGATTCACTTGAGCTTCTATGAATTAGTGAGCTTAGTTAAACCTGAATTATTAAACTTAAGTTGCTTCTGAGAATATGGGCATTTTATTAGTAATAAGCTGGGGGGGGGGGGGGAGGGGGTGTTTTACAAAGCCCTTTTCAATGACAAATGACAAAAATAACAGTGACAAATCTACCGATAACCAATCAGAATCAAGGATTTCAGTAGCTTAAAAAACAAAGACTGTTATTTGTCACTTATGACAAGTTTTGTGAAACGGGGCCCTGGTTTCTATCATAGAAAAGGATACTGACATAGATGATGGCGAGGAGAAGGTGAGGGACGATACCAAGGTGGTCACGTTTCTTGTCTCGTTTCTCCGTGGCCGTCCAGAACAGCGCATCCAGTATGTCTTGCCCGACGGATGAGAAGAGCTTGTCAGCAACCTGACAAACAGTCAGAAATTGGAAAATTGGGTGATTTTAAGAGATATTGAATTCCAAAATACACCCCTGATAAGCTATATTGGACAATCAAATGTTAAAGGATCCCACGGATTATAATAATTGGATTTATAAATGCCTTTTTTATACAAATAATATATGTTTGCGAGTGTATTCGTGAATATGCACTGCATGCAGGTTACGTACTTACAGTAGGATAATTAGTAATAATACAGTAACGAGACTTGTCAAGTTCTTTGTCCGTCTCATTGTGACTTAAACCAAGTGCAGTGCATATCACTAATGCACAAGTTGAAATTTATTATGTATTATTTGTTTTTATAAGATGGGTCTACAATATCAGTATAAACTCGAGAAATTGATGGTCGTCATAACCAAAATGCACTCCCCGTGCATATATTTAATGCACACACACATGATCCATTTCGACATTTTGGCTACATTCTTGAACCCATTTATAATAGAGAAAACAAGGCGCTGTCCAGGGCTCAAATTAATTTTTTGCCCACGGGGGCTCTTCCCAAAAAAAAAGAGCCCCCGTGAGACTTCTCACGGGGGCGCTTTTAGTGTCGACGGGGGCTCTTATTTTAATTCAAATTTCCATTGAATTGGTACCCGTGAAACTCCTTGGTATTTTATCATTATCATTTATCTAAGTCGGTATTTTTCCTCTTAGAAATTTACTTGTTACATAGCTGTTATTGACTTTTATCCCCGTGAGGACATTTTCTCCATTTCTTCCCGTTCTGCACATAATTTCCTCCTCATTATTCGGAGCAACCTTATTTACATTCTTTCTTTACTTTTAGTCTTTACCATATCCTTCCAAAACACAGGGGCGGATCAAGCTTTTTGCTAAGGATGGGGGGGGGTACCCCAAATACGATGTGGAGCATCGTCCAAGAGCCGCGTAGCGGCGAGGCGATTTTTGTTCTTGCTAGTTTGAACCCCCGTAAGTGGTGTTTTCCTGGTATCTACTAACATGCGGATCATTGCCCACGAGCCGCAAAGCGGCGAGGCAATTTTTTGGTGCTTTTTTGAACCCCCGTTAGTGATGTTTTCCTGGCATCTACTGACATCTACTAAGACCCCGTTCTCACTCACTTCGTTGGAGCGCTCTAACTAAGACCCGTTCCTCATGAGCGGTTCTTAGGTGAGTGAGAACGGTCAAAGTGGTCCAGGAAGTGGACTTCTGGACCGCTCCAGAAGACCACCTTCCGAGGTGGTCTTGAGGAGCGGGTCTTATTAAGAGCGGTTTGGAGCGCTCTAACGTGCAATGTGAACGGAAAGCGTACTTTGAACGGAAGTGAGCTAGTGACCTTCGGTGCGAAACATGTAGTACGGTACATACGGTTTGTATTCCGCGCGCGAAAAAAATTGACCTGCTGACCTGAGCTGCCATAGCAACAAGACCACTTTGACTCGTGGAGCGGTTTGAGCCATAAAAAACTGCTCGGAGTGTGAACGCTCGCAAACCGTTCCTCAAGACCCGTTCCTCTGGAGCGGTCTAACTAAGACCACTTTCAAAGTGAGTGAGAACGGGGTCTAATACTGTGTAGATCTGGACACATGATAGCATTTTTCTGTGCACATCACATTTTTCCTTGGCAGCCCAAGGGGGAGGGGGGGGGGGGGAGGTTAAACCACCTTAACCGCCTAGATCCGCCCCTGCAACATCTTATGCCTTCTTCTTCTTCTCAATATTGATTTACTGGTCGGGTTACATTATTTGCTGGTCTTTAAGAATCACCAGATTTCAGAGGATTCCAACTTTCACAACGAAATACTTCTCCATGTTTCAGTCCTTGCGCGATTGTCGATCTCCAGCTCCAGCAGATATTGGGCGTCAGCGTGCACACCGGTACTACCAGCGCAGTATAGCCACTGTGCTGACGGCCGCACCGCGAGCTTCCGTTGTTTGTATCGGGAATACTCGTAGAGATGCCCGGCCCCCCACTCAGAGGTCGGAATGACCGCATGCGTGTTGCCAAAATGTCCGGTAAAGGGGTACTTTTCGTGCGACAAAGTCCGGCCCGAGAATTGTAAAAAAATGGGTGTATTTGACTTTTCACCCGGAGATTTCTTTAAAAAGGGGGTGTTTTTTCTTTTTTTCTCTCATCTCTTTGGACTCCTGAGAAATTATTCCGAATTTAGGGGGGTCTCCAAGGCAGGAAAAGCCCGCGAAATGCCCGCGAAAGGGGGGTTCGGAAATATTGGCAGTCCTCAGATAAAGGGTGCTTTCAAAAAGAGGGAACGAGCATATGCGTACCCTAAATAACACTGAGTGGGGGGGCCGGGTAGAGATGGTAAAGAAAGCGCCATCTAAGTTCCATTTCATTGGTTTAAGGTTTGAAAATTAATACTCAATATTGTGTTAAAGTTATATCAGAAAAGATAATCTTAATTTTATAATTCCACGGGGGCGATTTTTAATTTTGCAATCGCCCCCGTGAGCAACCTGACGGGGGCGATTATGGAGCTCACGGGTGCGAATCGCCCACCGCCCCCGTGTATTTTGAGCGCTGGCGCTGTCCCTTTATAGTCTATGAACTAATTTAGAAGAATTTCCTAGTTAATTGGGATTTTATATCAAGGCCTGCGGAAGTCACTTTCCAAACAATATACATGTACCAGTATTTATTGCCTAACACACCAGAGTAATTTTGCAGGTTCAAAGTACGCACTGACAGATGTATTACCTTTGTCAGGGAAAAATTGCTGTCTGGTATATTTTGTCGTCTGAAATCCATCAGGCTTGGTTTTTGAAATTAAATGCGTTATGTCTTGGTAAGAATTGTGGACACACTAACCTCCAACATGTTATAGATGATGTAGAGTTTGATGACCGCTTGACCCCTGACGATGTGGTACAGCATGGAGATGTCCAGTTTGTCCAGCAGATAGGTGCAGACCACCAGGATGACCACTTTCAGGAGGTCACAAATTTCAGCCGCCTTTAACCGAGATCTCCTAAGAACAAATGCAGTCATTTCTTGATTAGAAACTAGTCAAAACAGTGAAAGTAATGGAATATTACACAGTGGTCTACTTTGTGTGTGGTACACGATGACATTATATCAGAAGCCTATAAATATTCAATGTAAGTTACATAAAGAATGTGTTCATGAAGGATTAAGTTATTCAATTACCGGTAGATCATAAAAATAACTAACCTGTTTAATGACAACAAAAACCTAACAGAAAGATCATACCAAAATATTTGTCTTAGAAAAGACATAACGAGCTTTGCAAACTACAGTATGCCTCTAGAACTCTGCTAAATATATACATACATGTACATGTATGTCTTATCGCAAGATGTAAAGAGATCGACCAGAGCATTGAAAATCTGTTTTGTTATAGTTCTTATCAAATTCAAGAAGAGTTTGAATGTATCAACAAGTACACTGTACATTACAAACTAATGTCACCTCAGTCTTTAGGGAGACATGCCAAGATCTATCAGCACCCAATGCAAGTCAAAAATATTGGATGTGCTCTGAGAGATTACTTACCCTCTTGGTGAACAGGGGAAGGTGAGGAGCCGTAGACATGCGATGATCACCCTCAGTGGTAGAAAAGTGAAGACGAACAAGAAAGCATCCATGCACAGGAAGAATCCATATGTCATCATCTATAAAGAGAGAGAGAGAAAAAAAGGCCATAACAAATAATAATAGCTACAATACATCTACCGGTAGCTGCCCTATACCACAGAGAGCATTCAAGAACCACTTTCTACCAGGTATCCGGTTACTAAACCTGGGTGGAGACTGGAGAGTGGCAAATATGGATTATTGTCTTGTCAAAGGGTATCAGTACGCAGTATTGAAGGCTTTTGGAACATGTGGTATGTTTCTCTGTCAGAAGAACCCACATTTGGGGGTGTTTAATAAAGAAATGAATAATCTTAAATCTGCATCTGTGACTCAAACTACAAACCTTTACATTTTGAGCAAAAGTTTGATCTACTAGGCCATGACACCTGTACAGGTATTTTTCAAGGTTGTGTTTAAAATGCAGTCAGACAGTTGAAAATGGGAAGTTGGACCAGCCTTGGTTACTTATGTAACAGCATTTCCATTGTAAGATAAGGATTTCCAGTGTTCCTGATGTTTATACCAAGCATGGTGGTTTTGAGGAAAATATATCAAGGGAAATTTCTCCATGACATGGGCACCAACAAGGGTAATAAATATATGTCGATTTGAATGCATAATCATATGGGAAGAGTTGTAAACGGGTTGAAACTAAAACAGCCTTTAAAGCAATATTCATGTCAACATTTAAGAATCAGTGTGATTTCATTCTATCATTTATCATTCAAAAAAACAAAAAATACATTTCGCATAATAAATTTAACATATTTTACATACAAATCAATTTTATTTGCCTTCAAATGCAATTTTTCATACAAATATAGTTCACTTGAGAGTTAGCACAATTTCATTGCCAGGCCAAACATAGGCCTATTATCCCGTTGACCCTTGTTACATATTTTCCATCATACAGAAGACAGATTGACCTGTATGCTGAACAATATATTCTCCTACATTGTCAGGGACCTTCTAAGATAGATATAGATAGGGTCTTGTAAGCTACTATCCCACTTTAATTCTCACTGTCGCTGCATAGTATAACTGATAGTCTAAAATATAAAGAACTTCTCACCTTTTCCAGTTCTTTAGGGATGCGTATGAAGGTGTAAACCCTCTCCCTCTTCTGCATGTAACGTGCCTCGTCATTCTCAAGCACATAACCTCTGGTTAGCTCAGTAGTGAGATAGCTCCAGAAAGACAGATCTGACAAATAAAAAATTAGATCCTTATTTTGCATTTTCATCAACAACAACAATGATAATAATGATAATAATATTAATGATGGTGATGATTTTCAGGCGCTAGTGTAGTTCCGTATCCATTTTTTTTAGCAGTTGAATATCCATTCTTAGGAAAGGAATTTTAGCCCAATTTTTTACTAATTTTAATCATATTCATATATTGCAATATTCCACCTGAATTTGGATCACACCCGACATCGGGAAACCTCCGTTTAGGGCTTCGATGTCGACGTCGTCGCTCAGTACCATCTCTACGCTTTAGCTCTGCACCTCAAACTGAAGCTATGAGTCCACAATTATGCAAACGTCTCGTATGGTTTATGCACCTGTCAATTGTATGACCCACCCCATGAACCCCGGGGATGGTGCGTCACTTGTCTAATGTGCGTCGGATTTTACTATACCATGACGCACATATGCGGCAAAACTATGACGAACTTCAGGCTACCAATGACGGTACCTCGGTCAAAATTATGACGCACCAGTTGTTGATTTTGACTGTCATTTTGACGCACATTCGACATGGTCGAAATGATACAGAACGTGTTTTTCCTGATTTGCGATCGGGGTCTAATCTCATTTCCAGGCACGAGCACTCGTTTGTTGTTGCAATACCGTTCCCCCACCTGCACCGTGCACGGCACAATGTTTTCTGTTTTCTAGTAGACATCTACGATAGATGGTGGTGCAGGGCTTTGCCATAAAATGCCCTTGTTTTTATATAATATTCCCTTTTCTGAAATCTATCATTAATACGCTCTAGATCTATTATCAAAATCAAAGTAAAATACAGAATACGTACGGTCAGATTTGTTTCATATTTCTTCAAGTCTTTTTAATGCGCGCGATGGTGATGCACAGCAGTACGTCACTTGGATCTCACACTCATCACATGGATGAGTTTGTTTCGCTGCACTGCGCAATGTCTGGCTTTTACATACACATTTCAAGGCACGTAAGATGCTGTGAACGTAAAAGCGCATTTAAAACGCCGCTTACTTCAGTCCGATCACTACGTATTGAACCCACAGAAAACCAACCGCATGGCGATCTGCGATACATGTGCTTTCCTATGCGAAAAAATTGTCTGTAGCTTGTCGAGTGCTGAGCTGAAAGTTAGTAGTACAAATTTAAGTGCCAATTACAAATCAATTTGAAGATCGTATTATAAGTATGATCGTAAGTAATAGTACTTGCATTGTTCGTGTTACGGTGACCAGCGCATTCATTTCGCTCTTTAATTTGGCAATTGCTTGCAAGAACACATTGATTTTCAGCAATACATGTGTGTATTAAAATACCAGCGCCAATTTTGTTTAATAGGTGACTCCAAATTAAAACCCCGCTTTGAGCAAGTTGACATTTTCTTTTTGAAAGTAAAATGCCAAAATAATGAATCGCTTACGAGATTCTAACAAATATAAATACCAAAATATTTGGGGCAAAGTTTGCCGACTCGGCATTTTGGTTGGACTAGACTTCACAAAGTACACCCGCGCTAGCGAGCTTGCGGGCTTCGCTAGCGGCCGTGAATACACTGTACTTTATTCAGTGACGCACCTATGTAAAGTGACTGACATCGACACACCCCACCGTCAATATTGTGACTGACCATAGGAGTAAAATGACGGTACCCTGAGTCACACCTTGATGGTAAATGACCCAACCATGACGCACCTTCCCCGGGGTCCATAGGGTGGGTCATACAATTGACACCTGCATTATGGTATTACGCGCGTTCACGATAACATAACCCATACGAGAAGTTTGCATAATTTTGGACTGATAGCTTCAGTTTGAGTTGCAAAGCTAGCGTAGAGTCGGTACTGAGCGACGACGTCGACATCAAAACCTTAAACGGAGGCTTCCCGATTTCGGATATGATCCAAATTCAGGTGGAAAATGTGATATATGATTATGATTAAAATTAGTAAAAAATTAGGCTAAATTTCCTTTGCTAAGAATGGATATGAAACTGCTAAAAAAAAATGGATATGGAACTACACTAGATCTAGGCTAGCGCCGATTTTCAGGTTCAAGCCGATTTTGGCTACGCCTATTTGCAGCCCACTTCAAATTCTGTTGTCTAGAACTTTGCAGGAATTGTCTATGTCACGTATACTATGTCCTTTCTGTGAAATTTGAACATTAGCACTTAAAACTCTAAAAAAAACTAGATTAGATCTATTCAAATTAGAGTCTAGATCTAGACATTGCAAGGAAAGTAGGAAACCCATTTTACGTTTACTTTCCAAAACAGATAAGAAAATTGACACAAAACAGAGGTACGGTACTATTAGTATTAGACCCTCAGAAAGATAAGGAATTACAAATCTAAATCATGACCGTTATATAATTAATGGTGTGTTGTTGTTAGGTATCTCCACGCCGAAGTTACGGGTCCAAAGTTTGGTCACAGTTGTGAACAAGCGCCCGTGCACATTAGCAAATGTTGTTGGCTGTATCGCGCCGCGCAAGAAGAGGATAGCTAATTCACCTCGACCAGCTCGCCGAAGCTCAGGCGCAGTACCGCCTTATCAGCCCTATAAACGTTACAGTACTCGCACTCTAGCCTCTAGGGGAGGGCACAAACAAGTGCATCTCATTGACGATTCTCTATTTATCAAATACATGCCAATCATTTCCACTTACTTTCTTGAGCCTTGAGGATATCTTCGAACGTTTCATTTTGCTTTTTATCGTCTGAGGCATTCATAACATCTGATAATGTGTGTAGATTTCTGGAAGAGCTGTCAGTTTTTTTGTCTGCAATCTGCAATCCGTATTGTATAGAGATAGTTTCTGTTCAAGGAGTTTACTTCTTTTGGTTGCAGTAAAACTCTCTTTAAACAATTTTTTGGCTTAATCAATCTTTGAAAATCATCTTATAATGACCTGATAAACAAGATATAAACAGTATGAAATTTCACTTTTAGTTTTCATCAATCTATTTAATTCATATAATTCAAAAGAATTGAACAAAGGCGAGATATTTTACGACACGTCTAGTTTATATACCCGTCGATGATTGAAAGGTCTCGCAATATCATTCATATCCATGATATTGTATGTATGATCTAGATCTATCTCGCAAACTAAACAAACAAAATCGCAAAATGTATGGGTTATTTTTGGCATTCTTCCTCAAGTTAGTGTGTTTACAAAACGAAAATCATTCTGCTTCTATAGACTATCTCTCTCTCTCTCAATCCCTCCCCCACCTTTTTCTTCTCTCCGCTCTCTCTCTCTCTCTCACTTTTCACTCACTTACTCTCTCTCACACAAGCTTTATCCACTCTTTTTATACTCGAGAGAGCCATATTCACTTTGAGTGGATTTCCACAAAAAGTGGATATATACTTCATCAATTATAGTTATTGACTTGTTTTCCTTTCAAAACAGCTGTGCAAGCAAGATTAAAAGTAGTACAGATCAAAAGCCCAAGAACATTTCAAGAAAGAAAAATGTGAGTATATTCTTGAAATATGGCAGTCATAGTTCCAGATTAACTTCACTTGACTTGGTTTGCAATGGAAATTTTGCACTCTTTTAAAGATTGGAATTTCATCCAAAACAGTGTGATTAGTCCAGGCATAGACGTACCACCTATGGTCCAGGGAATAGTCCCCAACGTGCATATACATGTATATCTCCCTCAAGTGAAAAAGGGGTGCATGATGGGATTATATCATGAACCCCACACAAATATTCCCCCACCCCCATTCCCCTTCTTAAAGTGACAGTTAGAAGAAAAAATAACATGCAACTGCAAACACTTCCATCGACACACACACATTGAGAAAAAAAATAGGATTAAATGAAATGCAGACACAGGAATATTCTCAAATATCATTAACTGATATGCAGCAGGTTTATTTATTTCATATAGGCTTTCGCTAATACTACTAAAATTTGCCACTATATATTTACAGTTGCTCTTCTACCTCCCATCTCCTTTTCTTACAAAATTTGTACATCACAGATCCCAGAATATAGTGTAAAACAATTAGACCGAACAAAACACATAACATGATCAATATAAATGCAATCTACGTAATAACCAAATTACAAGTTCATATATACCATTTGCTATGGTTTATACTGTACAACATTAATCTACATTAGCCACTCTCCAACCGGGTGAACTAAATTGGCACCTGGTAGGAAGTAATTCCTTGACTGCTTTAGCACCTTATCATGGGGGCTGAGCTATAGCCGGGTTAAAAATATGATATTATGTATTAAGGGCAGTAGAGTATATTCAAAATTATAGTAGAAGCGCTATGTAAATGGGCATGTTCTTATCATTTTTATTTCACCTGGAAAAAAATAGTAAAATTGTATTAAGTAACATCAATGGCAAGAATAAACAAAATAATCAATTATTTCATAATCAATTCCAACATTTATCAAACTTATTAACCCTTATATTAAGAGCAAAAATTTGGATAATGAATTTAAACAATTTAGACTATTAACAAAAGCTTGCATTTCTCTTGAAACTTAAAAATGTGATTCCATTTTAAAAGATCAACCATCATGGGAAATGTTATCAAAATGAAAACACTGGATTCATGTAATCTTATCATCGATGGCACCTTACACAACATTGCACTTTAAAATTTGAGATTTGTAAAGAATTAGTGATCTCTTACTTCAAACCCTGATATATCTTATTCTTGCTCCGATTTATTTCAAACTATTGTCATTCCATTTTTATCATATTTCTGCTTTGATACAGATGACCTTATTACAAGGGTTGGATTGCCATTTCAGTGTTGCAATCTGAATTCCAGAATAGAACAGAAGCATTCAAAAGATTTCATATCATATATTTATTTCTAATTTACATTTCCACCAGCGAAACCAACAAATACAAATGTTGATGTGGATAACTCTTGATCTAATTTTGTTAAGCTTCCAACTTTTATACAATCTAAAAGCTCGACTAGAAAATTTCTACCTACAACTATAACAATCAAGATGGTTTGGGAATCTCTGAGAAGTTCCATATCATTCCACTCAGTAGGAGAGGTTCCATTGATCTGTATATAGACTCATTTTAACGCTACACTCTTACTCAAATGTATACAAAGGTCATGCCCTGTTTTCATTTCTTGTATACACATTACAGAATTTGAAAAGTTAATCTGCACAATCTACTACTGTGTAGAAAATTATATATAGATTAGCATAGACATATTACATGCTATGAATTCTGATTACTAGTCATCTTTACAGAATTCCTAATAATTATTTACACATCCATACCATACACAATTCCAGAAGATTCTAAATGACTATGTTCATCCTGGAACAATAACACAATATCTATCTAGGAAAATTCTATGATTACATAGGAGCAAAGACATTCTCCGTCATTCAACTCTATTCCCTCACATCCATTATGATTAATTCTCGTGATGGAACAGAAAGCATATCTATTTACAAAGACTGACGACAATAGAGGTCGCTTCCGATTGGTACATTACATATATTTCATGGAGCTTCAAATACTTCCCTCTGCAGATTTTCTACCTGTGTGGTGTCAGATGTCAGTTGTGATTTGGTACATGTAATAAACTTTAGGTAAGTTGTACGTTTTTCTAGGTTTCTTTATTCTTACAAGGTTTGAATTCTTGGAATTGTTTTCAATTGTGTTATTTCTGAAGAAAATATCGTCAATTTGGTCAAAAAAAACATACAGCAAAATGAAAGACATGAGGCTAGGTTACACACTTAAAAATAATATCACTATAAAATAATTTAAAAGACAAATGCACATATATACATACATTATAAAAGTATAAAACAAACAAAATAACATATATACAGATACAAAGACATGTGAAAATGTGGTATGAAAATAAAAAGAGAATAGGGGTGGGAGGGGGTTAGCAATCATATTCAGTTGGTTAGAATTTGCACAAATGACAATTGTATTTCATAAAATAATAATTTATTGACCAGGAGTTTCTTGATATGGATTTTGAAACTGTTGAATGACATAACTGGTGGAACTACTTTTTCACTTCTATTCCAGAATTTAGCACCTCTTTATGGTTGTTGGCATTTGCAATAATTTGTTTTAGGTTTCGGTAATATGATTTATTTATTACCAGATCCAAAATTAGTTTCACAATAAGTTTCAGTAATTCATAAGTATCGTTTACGGAAACATTCGATTTGTTTTTAAAACTATTCGTACAGATCGGTTTTGGAGAATAGTAGTTTATCACAATTTTATTTCTTTGTATAGCCCCAACAACACTTCCATAAGTGATTAAATACAATAGATTTATGTACGCACGACACAATTGTCTACCTTATTAAAATATTGAACAGACACTATTTTATTGAGAAGACATGTTAAAATAAGTTACGTATTATGTATCATTAGGAAATAGCCTCTTCTCTCAATAAGTTGAAAAAGAAAATAATCTCAAGAATGAATACTATAAGTGGGAAAGTCATCATGAAAAAACTCTCATCTGGAGTCTCTCCAATATTTGTGTAGATCTTGAATTTTAGGAATTTGTAACTATCATGATCTTTTTCTTGTTTTTCTCAAAATAGTGATATTTCATTTTTCTTCTCCTCCTACTCAGATTTCTTCAAAGGTTTTTATGACTAGGATAATGACTGCTGGCACCATTTGAGACAGGAGATACAGACAAAGTAATAAACAGAAGTTATCTCCTTATTATGGGTCCTGGAAACATTTTGTGGTTTCAAAAAATGTGCGTGAGTCGGGGAAAATCTACAAAAAATACTTGGTACTTTGTAGGATACCTCCAAAAGACGCTGTAAAGGTGTTTAAGCTGGAGGTGTGTCGTCAAGTGCGGCCACCAACTTAAGTAGCTGGCTTTAAGTTGGAAATAAACACAGATTTAGAAGTATTTAAGGAAGGTTGGGCTACAATTAAGGGAGAGACTGTTCCAGTCCTTAACTGTCCTTGGGAAGAATAAGTATGCATGTGCATCCGTCCTGACTTTGTTGATATAGAATTGTTGGTCATGGCCCCGTCTTGTTCGTTCTACCTTCGGTGAGATGTAATCCTTGTAGTTGATGTCCATCAAGTCGTGGATTATTTTTCTCCTCAGGTCCCTCAGGGATTATTAATGTCTTGGTTGGACAGGAGCAGATAGAAGGCTCTGACTTGAGGAGATATAGTGTTCGTCACCTTGTACACCACGGAGGAAAAGAAATTGTAGAAGATCAAGACACGACTGTCAAAATGCGCCTTGAACACACAGTAGGCCTTGAAGAGCCTGCCAAAAGCCTCAAGGGTAGAGCTTCCCGCTGGTATGGCCATATCGTCTGCGATGATATAGTACTCCTCCGGTGCTGTTTCGGGCCCTAGGCACAGCAGGAATGGCTGTTTCAGTCTCGCTGGCTTCCCGGCAGTATACCGAGCAACATCAAACCCAAGCTGTGATGAATAAACGAGAGTTGTTTAAATGATGTGATGCAGCGATGAAAGTTAAACAAGTCAATGCAAAGCATAGCATACCCTCGCAGGGTACAAATGGCCTATATACATGTATGTCAGAACAAGTTACCTCCATTGGACTATACTATTATATTACTAGGCTAGGAAGTTAACCACATTTTCACAAATACAATTAGGTGTTTTTGCATATTTAATGACCTTTCACCTTTGACCTACATACTCAGATATCAAACTTAGGCTGTACATATATTTTGATACCATGTACCTTCATATTAAATTTCATTAAAATTTGTCAAACATTACTTAAGTTATCGAATGGAAACCAGATTTGCATATTTAATAAGCTATGACCTTTGACCTACATACTCCGAAATCGAACTTAGGCTGTGTTTTGATACTATAAAATTCATATCAAATTTCATTAAAATCCGTCAAACAATACTAAAGTTATGGATCGGAAACCAGATTCGCATATTTAATGAGCTATGACCTTTGACCTACATACTCCGAAATTGAAATTAGCCTGTCTTTCGATATCATGAACCTTCATATCAAATTTCATTAAAATCCGTCAAACATAACTGAAGATTTCGATCGGAAACCAAATTTGTGACGAACGGACGCACGGACGGACGCACAGAAGGACGGACGGCAGCATTACTATATCCCCTCCGACTTCGTCGGCGAGGGGATAAAAATTCTTTAAAAATCAGCTACAAACACAGCCATCATGATGTTATCTTTATACAAGTAGATGTGTGTACATACATATACGTTTGTTGTACATTGCTGCAGTGGGTGCTCGAATCGAAGATCAGCAAGTTTCTGATTTTTGTTATGTCTATTTCGAATATATCAAACTAAAATAATTCATTAAAAGCTAAAGAACTGATAAAAAAAGAATATTTATAGTAAAGTCATAAATGCTGTAAAATTGAATAAACATGTCTGACAGAAATTAAATAAAGATCATTCGGATCACCAATCGATGTAGTTTGGGCTTAGTTCTCTTTTAAACTGAAGACAAGCTTTGAGACTGCTTTCATGTAGTTATGTCATATTCATTTCATGGATATTTCTCAAGAACATTAAAATGGTCATTCTGCCAAAGTCCATTACATGACCAAAATAGCCTACCAAATGTATACACAATACTTCAAGATGACGGGTCCGTTATGTTTCCTTGAAATAAGTTTGAACATACCAATAATTGCAATAGAAATTGTTTTCACATAGATTGCATCTGAATTCATGACATATAAGAGACACAATTTGTATGATACTATCAGATTCATGTCCATATATGAGTTTGCTTCACACAGAAATGAAGCATCATTACCAAGAAGATTAAAATGTCAATCAGTAATCAAAAAAATTGTGATTTTATTCCTCTTTTATGTACACTTACTGGATGATGTTGAAAAACACGGTTGGTTGTGTCTTGTTTACGGGTTCCAGTTTTTCCGGCAATTTTCTGTTGCTTTTTTGAGACCTTCCCTGTGGGACTTGGCAGGAGTTCCAGTAGGACATACAGGGCGCAGAGGTAGACTGTATTGTGAAAAAGAGACAACAAGATTTTTAAAAGTTACATCTTCTATTCCTTTCAAATACTGGAGAAGATAGTAGAGGCAAAGAATAATATGTATATTAATTTATTGAAGAAAAAAAATATGTTACTTCGTTTCCAGGAACATTCCTGAACATTTCCAGGAACAACACAATTATTACCTAACCTTGTAAAAATTTCTTTCCTCATGAATTTATGGAACAAGAAAATAGAAGCAGGGGTGTCACATGCTACCTTTTGAGTTAGTAAAATGTTGTGGAAAGGCTGTAGTGCCCCTGATCTGGCCAATTGAGGGACCCCACCCCCATGTACAGTGCAATATGATTGTGCCAAACACAAAGAATTATCCTATGAAAAAACAATTGCTCTCTAAACGCTCTCTGACTCTCATCAAGGTCAATAAATGGAAATTGGCCCTTCAAAAACTTAATTAAACAAAGAAGAAGCAGTAATATCAAAGTTTGAGATAATTATGACCCTTCCCCCATTCCCTTCCCATATAGAAAAGAAGTTATGAATCAGATTGTCTCTTATGGTGATACACACTATCATCAAGTTTGTAGTTCATATCTCTAGGTACTACGGTATGTCCCATTTGCAGGCCCAAAAAATGAAAAGGTTACATTCCAACAGCATTTAAAAGATAATACTAATTTAGAACTTCCCTTAAAAAAGGGGGGCTTGAAAATGTCTTTAAGTGGCAAAATAATGACTATTAGTTGTCGAATCGACTTAAGAGCTATAGAGCCAGTAAGTAATAGTCTGATTTTCAGACCATTGTACCGAATGGTCGTACGTTTTATGCTGCGCAAAGATTCAATCAGTTTAATTTTGGCCATTACAAGAAGTGGGTTATTAATGTAGACAAATGCACATGTACCCTTTACTGCTCATTTTATGTATGTTATTACCAAAGAAGAAAAAAAGCCAGTCACTCACTCAATAGTGTCTGACAGTGAAGTTCTACAGAATATGTTGTTGGCTGCAAAAGGGACACAGTATCTTTAACTCATAAGCTGCCACCCATACAATGCACCCAGTGCCACAGTGCTAATCCCTATTGTGCCAGCCACAAATCTCCTGTGTGCCAAGTTAATTTTAGGGTTGGTTCAAGTGCGTGTTATTTAAATCTTAACAAAAAACAAAATCGCTAAATTACTCGAGAAAATCCAATCTGACTGTTGTATACAAAGACGCGTAATCCAAAGCCGATAATCTGATGCACGCGATGGTACTTTCAAAAGCGCTGCAAAAGCACTCAGCACGGTGCAATGGGCATGAACAATGACTGTTATTACATATGCTTGCTATGCGTGCACAAAGCAGAGTAGCGGTGGTTCGCTAGCATGAATGTAGCAATCAATCGATAGCGCGCTCGCGTGCACAGAGCTCTATAACAATAGCGCGCTAGCAGTCTCATGGCAGGATATGAGTTAAGATATCGCATTAACGAGAGAGCGAGACAGATTGACAGACGAAGGGAAAACCCGAAATCATAATGCCTCCGTCACCACCTTTGATGTGCGGAGGCATACAAATTATTTGTGTACAGCTAGAAATATAAATTCAAACAAAATTCGCAGTGGTTTCTAATGTCCTTTAGGAAGGCATTCACCTGCATCTACCACTCTCTACCCAGGTGATTTAAATGGGTTTCCGGTAGGAAGAAATTCCTTGAATGCTAGAGCGCCATGTCAAGGCTGCTCGGCTGATGCCAGGGTAATAACATTACACCACTTACATGTACAAAAATTAGTACGAAGGGCTATATAAATGTTACTATTATTATTATATTTTTCATTATTATTACCATCATTATTATTAGAGAATACAATACATACTATCTCCATTGTCACCGAAGGATTCAAGGATATTAGATGCACGTTCCTTGGTCTTTGCCAAGGCCAGAACAGACTCTGTAAATGCCGGCAGCCATGATATCAGGGAGTCCGCAGCCTCTGCCCCATACTTCAATGAGAAGTCGTAGTCAATCTGTATACAAAGAATTGTATGAATCATTTGGTAAAACATAATCATCTGTTCAGAACCAGATGTGTATTAATTCTGTGATAAATATGTGATACAATAACTCAATGCCCTTCTGGCTCCAAACAGATGTTTATATACATCATGCAACCAAAGTGAGTACACTTTTAACTCGTAATGCAAATCTTACAAACTTTTATGTAGAATACATACCTTAACCTTTCCCCTGCTTAATATGCCAATTGGCACATTAAGCAGGTGTGCCAAAATGTGTCGGCCACGACAATGAAAGGCACAAATTATAAGAAAGATTTTCACTGGTTGCTATAAAAAAGCCAAACACATTTCAAGTCCTAATTGGTTGCACGACTACTGTACCCTCTTTAATTATCACCTGCATTTTGATATTTGTACATAAACTAGGACCTAGCCATACTACCAAATACAGCATGGCACAGAGTTAAAGCAATGGTAGAGATGACACTCTGTGATACATATACATTTCTAGGTACAAAACGTTTTTAAACCATGACAGTGTTTCATTTGCCATATATCTTGATGCGAATGTGCTGCCACAGTGTCCCCTTTAACCCGTTGACGACCAAATGCTCTATCCCATGCCTATGAGAATTTTCCCAGAATTTTCCCAATTCTCATAGGCAGTGGGTGTACATAGAAAACAGAGGCCAGTTTCTTGAAAACTGTTATACCGTAAGTCTAAGTTCATGGACATCCCATAGAAATGCATGTTACAGGGATGCCAGTTAGAATTGATCAGAGGGCCTGAAAAGCACCTAGAATGAGCTATTTTGTACACAAAAAGCCTAAACTATGGCCTGAAAATAACTTGCCAGGGCCTGAATTCAGGCTTTTGCCTAAAAACTGGCATCCCTGATGTTAATTTTATAACATATAAGAAGTTAGACGTATGACGGTTTTGAGAAACAGCCCCCAGAAGTTTAGAAATCAAATCTTACCAGGACTGGCACATCCTTGTAGCAGGGGTACACTGCTAAGATGTCCGAGATACTCATGTTGCCATCTTGGATCCACTTGGTTCGATGTGAGTGTGTATCCTTGAAGAAGGCTTTGATGGCCATCGTATTTTCTGATTCGCCTGGTTCCCAGTCATAACTCGCATCATCTTGCTCTTCTCGCTCTTCTACTACTTTAGTTATGCTGATGTTTTCACCTGGAGATCCAAGGGGCTGTATCTTCACCATTTCGTGTGGTTGAACAGATTTCTTTTTTAACCTATGCCGTGAAGCTGTAGTTCGTAGGGTCTTCAGGCGGAACTCTAAAAAGCCACCACCTTTATGGTAAAGGTACTCCTGCAGAAAAAGAGCACAAGCAGAATCAGATATTACACTAGCCAAGCTGTTATTCATGTTGAAATGCCCTCAAGGATGCCATTGCCATGCTCTCAGGATAATGCTAGGCCAATATGATTATATTCTAGTCCCTTTTGTGAATCTCATGATCAGGGTAACAGTAATATTTGTAAAGTGCGTAGAGATGGTGTTTTGTATTAAGCACTGATTAAATCCAGATTTATCATTATCATTTATTACTGGCCCATACAGTGTACTTCTTCTCTGTGTGCCCAATTCGCATGTGTCCACAACACATGACGATTTATTGATATTCATGTGATATTCATTGATAAAGTATCGGAACATAAAAGGCAGAGACCCCTTCATACACAAGATGGATACAACTTGCTATTGAGCCTTTTTTTCCTTTAAACTTACATGACCCTCTGCACCTGGAAGCTTGTCCTTTGTACATGGAAACTGGGAAACAATTGCTACTGCCAAGGCTTCTTTCTGCTCCACAGAGGGGTACCTGTACAGGAAGACAAGACAGGAATGATGGTCATTTGTGGAGCCTTTTCAATAATAAATACTCATATGCAGGCTACAAGTACAGCCCTGGGCCCTGTCTTACAAAGAGTTACGATTAATCCAAATCAATCGCAAGTCCTCTAATCAATCACAAGTTTGCAATCTCCTATCTCTTATGTACATAGTTGCGATTGATATCAACTCTTTGTAAGACGAGGCCCAGATCACAACTTCCCAACTGCAGTTGGTCCTTTGCAATTGTCTGCAGGGTTTTTTATGGAAATATACATGCATAATATTTTAGATTTCTTTGTCAGGTTTCTTGAGATTAAAAAAAAATAGATGGAACATTGACTGCGCGCAGTCGAATAGAGCAATTTCACAAACCAAAACAGAAGCAATTTTCCAAATTCAAGTTTAATTGTAATCCATTAACAGGTTCTCAGAATATCGTGATTAGCCTACAAGCTATTTTTCATATACATGTATGACCCTTTTATCTCTGACCTCATGACCCTAAAATCTAATAAGTTCATTGGCTTTGCAAGATACATACATGTCCCGACTTTGATGGTAATCCGTCCATCGGTTCTAATAATAATGCGATCACAAGCTATCTTTGAATATATAATGAGCCCCATGACCTTTGACCTCATGACCCCTAAATCTCATCAGTTCATTGGCTCGGCAAGATACATACATGCCCTGCGTTTGATGGTAATCTTTTTATCAGTTCTAATGATGTGTTAATGAGCTATTTATGCATACATGTTCATAATGAGTCATGTGACCTTTGACCTCTTGACCCAAAATTCTAATCAATTCATTAGCTCTGCAAGATACATACAGGTAAACTGTACATGACCTAAGTTTGGTAGGAATCCATCAATCGGTTCTTGAGATAACGCGATCACGAGAACGGGACGTACAAACGTACGTACGGACGGACATTCCGAAAACATAATGCTTCCGGATACTTTGTAACGGAGGCATAAAAAAATACTTACAACTTCTCACCCCCATTCTCAACCAGATACGCAACCATCACCTGTACCAGGAGTCTCCTGTTCTTGGCCGATGGCATGTTGCCCAAATCCAGGTCCGTAAGAACTAGCCTTCCCTTAGGATGGCTTTTAAGAATTCCCCTTATGTTGTAGTGCTAAAAATGATAAGAAAATACAAGCAGATGAGATTATGGCCCATCTTTATATCCAAAATTAATGTAATCCAAAGGGTCAACCCCTAGGTTCCATAAACTTTATTGTAATAGTGTAAAATAAGAAAGAAGAAAAAAATTTGGTCATGAATTGAAATTGAGAAATAGCCTCACAATGATTGAAGTTTTTTTTTAATTTTCTCCTAGTGAATGAAGTATGATGATTTGTTGAGGCAGAACAATGGAGAGGTTGACATTTTGGTCTCCAATAATCAGTAGACAAAATATTAGGCAAGATATAACCCTGTAAGTTGGGGCTTTGATCGGATCAGAAGATCGGTATCAGTAAAAAAAACTAGATGGAACTTTGACTGCGCGCAGTCGAAAATGATGCCTCCGTCATAGAGCAAGTTTACAAACCAAAAAGCAATTTCTCACATATATGACCCTTTGATCTTTGACCTCATGACCCTAAAATGTACTCAGTTCATTGGCTCTGCAAGATGTCCTGAGTTAAATAGTAATCCATCTGTCAGTTCTAATGAGAATGCGTTCACAAGCTATTTTTGCATACATAATGAGCCCATGACATTTGACCTTTGACCTCATGACCCAAGAATCTACTCAGTTCATTGGCTCTGCAAGATACATACATGATCTAAGTTTGGCAGGAATCCATCAATCTGTTCTAATGATAATGCGATCACAAGCTATTTTTTGCATACATAATGAGCCGCATGACCTTTGACCTTGACCCCAAAATCTAATCAGTTCATCGGCTCTGCAAGTAACATACATGACCTAAGTTTGGCAGGAATCCATCAATCAGTTCTTGAGATACGCGATCATGAGCTGTTTTTGCATACATAATGAGCCCTGTGACCTTTGACCTTTGACCTCGTGACCCCAAAATCTAATCAGTTCATCGGCTCTGCAAGATACATACATGACCAAAGTTTGGCAGGAATCCATCAATCGGTTCTTGAGATAACGCGATCACGAGCTGTTTTTGCATACATAATGAGCCCTGTGACCTTTGACCTTTGACCTCGTGACCCCAAAATCTAATCAGTTCATTGGCTCTGCAAGATACATACATGACCAAAGGTTGGCAGGAATCCATCAATCAGTTCTTGAGATAACGCGATCACGAACTGTTTTTGCATACATAATGAGCCCTGTGACCTTTGACCTTTGACCTCGTGACCCCAAAATCTAATCAGTTCATCGGCTCTGCAAGATACATACATGACCAAAGTTTGGCAGGAATCCATCAATCGGTTCTTCAGATAACGCGATCACGAGAACGGGACGTACGTACGGACGGACGGACAACCCGAAAACATAATGCCTCCGGCTACTTCGTAACGGAGGCATAAAAATATTTTTGCATGCCTACATTATAATCCAAGATGGCGATCCGCATGTTTTGCCTCTTTTCTTGGACCAATATAATTAATTTCAAAGTCATGAAAAGGCACTAAATATCAACAAACATGGTCTACAACAACTCCGAATGACAAAATAATCCCAGCTAGCGGTATGCATTTTTTTAAGGCATTTGATAGCCCAAAACTTGAAAATTTTCAGCATTTAAAAAAAAAAAAAAAAATCATTTTTATTGATCAGCGATTGGAAATTATTATCCGATCTCGCCTGATCGGCTCAAGATCGGCCCGGCCCCCAAAACCGATGATCGTTTACAGGCCTAGCAAGGTATAAATATGGTTTACATGTACATTAGGGTGGCTTTTGAGATTACCGGGCTCCATGGCCTCTGCTTAATGTTAGTAACCCAAAGTACAACGCGCCTTTACCGTTCTTCCAGCCGCAAAACAATACATGTATACATAACTTACCTCAGGCCTTGAATATAGGGCTACATTGTAACAACTTGCTTCTTCATCATTGCTTGCACTGGGAGCTTGTCTCTGATGAGAAGTCTGGCCAGACAGCACGTGGGTGTCATCACTTCCATGCTGATGTCGAAATTTCGAGAAATGCCGCTCCAACATTTCCGAGTCAACGTTGTTCTGAGTTGAAACCAGATGGGAAGATTGGCCCGTCTCGACATGGCTGTTCACATTTGGACTTCGATTCTGAGATGTCCTGGCGTGTTTATCCATCATAAGCGGAGGTTCAATGTGTTTTCCGGTTGAATTTGGATGATAACCACTGCCTATCTTTCTATGAATACTGTCCCTTGCACTTTGATATGGGGACTCCAGGGAGGGTGTCTCCAACGTGTCTTGTGATTCAACATAATTTCGGTTTAGACTTTGATGTAAAATTTGGCCGGACTGAACATGGTTGCTTGCATTCGCACTTTCATTTTGAGATTTCCCAGGGTGTATATCCAGCATTTCTGGACGTTCAACATGGTTTACACATCGACCTGTTGATTGGGAAACATTGAACAGCTCAACATGAATGTTCTCTCTCACACTTTGATTTTCCAATTTCATCGAGTGTGACTTCAACATATCCTCTGGTACAACTAGCAAACAATCATCATCATTTCCAGTTGGATGAGGTTCTGGAGCTTGGTCCATCTGTCCAAAGGCGTTTTCCTCTGGCCATTGATTTGAGGATTTCAGTGTGATTGTTTCCACCCTTTCGTGCGGTTCACTATTGTCTTTAGGAGAACTTGGAGTGGTATCATCATCAATCTGTCCATGAATATCATCACCAAGACTTTGATTATCAGAATCCATCAAGTCCATCCCCATCATTCCTTCTGGATGAACAGGATCCCATAGCTCAGCAGAAGCCTTCCGACGTGCAGCCGTTGTTCGTAGGGTCTTCAGGCGGTACTCTAAAAAGCCATGACCTTTATAGTATAGGTACTCCTGCAGACAAAGAGCACAAACATGTATTACAGTTTAATCTGGTAATGCATGGAGAAATACCTGCAAAAGTGCCATGATGCAATTACCATGAACAAAATGATGATGTGGAAAACAAGCTCTTTTCATACTTTAGTCTGCTCCCCCACCCCCATACATAAATGAATGGAAAGAGTGTTAACAAGTCATTACGTCACAGCATATGCTCAAGATTTATTCTTTTTTAAGAAACAGACTAAGGAGTTTCTTAACTTGGTACATTCAGGCGCGTAGCCAGGGGGGGGGGGGGGGGGGTGGGGGCGGTCGCCCCCCAATAACGCTGACCAAAAGAAGAAAAAAGGAGAGAAAAAAAGAAGAAAGGATTAAGAGTCGAGAACGGTACAACGAATCGTCTTCTTTCTCTAATAATTTAATGAAACGTCAAAGCTTCCGCGCTTCGCGCAGGAGGGGGGGGTTACTAAATTCAGATAAGGATTAAGAGTCGAGAACGGTACAAAGAATCGTCTTCTTTCTCTAATAAAGCTTCCGCGTGCGGGAGTGGGGCAAACTGAATTCAGACAAGGATTAAGAGTCTTTTGAGAATGGTACAACGAATCGTCTTCTTTTTTTAATAATCTAATGAAACGTCAGAGCTTCAGAGGAAGGGGAACTTGTTTCAAACAAGGATCAAGAGTTGAGGGCGGTACAACAAATCGTCTTCTCCTCTGATGAAACGTCAAAAGAAACTGAATTTAGATAAGGATTAAGAGTCGAGAACTGTCCAACGAATCTTCTTCTTTCTCTAATAATTCAATGAAACGTCAAAGCTTCCGCGCTTCGCAAGGGAGGGGGGAAACACCCACCCCCCTAGGGAGCGCGCTATGCACGCTCTGTAAGTGATTCGCACGCTTCGCATGCTCACTACCGCCCCCCCTAAAATGAAATCCTGGCTACGCGCTTGGGTACATTGCACTGACTTTCAGTTCACTTTTTTTTACTGTATGAATAATGAATATTATTAACCGTATCAGACATCTGAGCAGGGCAATTTTTAAATGTTATTGCCCTCAAGGTTATTGATGGATAAGCCAACAAAACTACAATATTATTGACCGCTCAGAAAAGTAAATGGGATTTTGTGTGTAATATGCCGGTCAATACGGTTATACAGTAAACCAATAAACAAATATTTTAGCCCGTTCTGAAAAGTCAATGGGATTTTGTGTGTAATTTGCCGGTCAATATGGTTATACAGTAAACCAATGAACAAATATTTTAGCTCGATCTGAAAATTCAATGGGATTTTGTGTGTAATTTGCCAGTCAATATGGTTATACAGTAAACCAATGAACAAATATTTTAGCCCGATCTGAAAAGTCAATGACAAAATGCGTGTTAAACTAGTGAGCAATAATATAGAGCCAGTTGTAATTTACATCGCGCATCAGCTACTGTAATTTACGCATCAGCATCGCGTATAAGAAAATGCGCACTTTGCGCGAACTCTATTGTGACGTAACAATCACACCCTAGGCAAACTGTTTGCAGTGTATCGAAAATTTGTCAAACACTGGATGCACAGTGCTGGTTTGACAATGTTTTGCAACTTCTAATGCTAGGAAACCCTGTGTAGCCTACATAAATTAGGAGTATAAGATAGTAAGAGTTTCTTGTTTGCTCTAGATGTCTAATGTGGTTAATAATAGTAATATTGACTGCCTAATTCAGGGCAATACGACTTGTCATATATCACCCTCACCTTCGGTTCGGGCGATATATGTCGTATTGCCCAGAAGGCAGTCAATATTACTTAATTATTATTATTATTGTCATTATTATCATTATCATTGTTATCACTATTATTAGCAGTAGTATTAGTATTATTATTATCGTTATTATTATTAGTAGTTGTGGTATTCCCCTACACAAACAAGAACGTGGTAGCTCAAACTTACATAGCCCTGTTCACCCCGTAGGTTGTTCCTCATACGTGGAAACTGGTAAACAATTGCCAATGCCAAGGCGTGCTTTTGCTCATTGGTTGGATACCTGTACAGTATATGAAGACAATTCAAAATAATAGATAATAAATAACTGCATGTATATTTCACAGCTACTATACAAATATACCCTACTGGCCATATCATAAACCAAAGGTTTTGGCCATGCTACCATGATTAAGGTGCTGATGCATTCGAGGAGTGATACCTTCATAGCTTTTTACAAGACACTTTTAAACATTGGTCTACATTTGCCCCTAGACCTGGGCAGAGAGAAGCATATGTAGATTAATGTCTCGCTAAAGGATGCTAGTGCTGAGACAGGGATTTAAACCCTTTACCTCACGATCTACAGTCAGGTGACTTTACCACTAGTCCACGCCTCTACTGATTGATAATGATCTGTGTGGTCTTTTCGACTATTCTATTAAGTAAGGAAGGGACCAGAGGAACGGTGCTGTAAAGTACCATTATGGCCACCTACAATTACAGATAAATGATCCCAAATCTCCACGTACATGTACATAAAGTACAGCTGACAAATTGATAAAACCGCTTGGTATAATCAAAACTCTGATGACACGAGTAAGATATTGGGCAAAAAACTTTGAACTTGCCAGAACTGAATAGCAACAAGTTAACATGTACAGTGAAAGCATACACGCAAACACACTTTCAGCCAAACAACTTATACATCTTGAGAAGCAAGCATTATGTACATGTACATTGTAGGTACTGTATTTGGGCACGTCCAAGCTATTTGGTCCAATATGTTACCGACCGCATCAAAGATTTTAGGTACCGGTATATCCGACGGTTGTATAAATTGGCAAGTCCTAATTAATGCTGTAAACTAATACTTTCTTTCTAATATCAATCAGCGTTCATTTAAACACGATTCTTTTAAACATAGGGACACAAAATGACCAAATACCCTGGATTTGTATACTTCTATTTGCTCTTTTTTTTTCTCAAGAAATTCAGACACTTACAACAAATGGCCCCCGTTCGAAATGAGATATTCAACTGTCACTTGCACCAGGGCCCTCCTGTTCATGACAGATGGCATCCTTCCGGTATCCAGCTCTCTAAGAACTGCCCTTCCTTTGTAATGGCTGTGAAGAATGCTCCTTATGTTGTAGTCCTAGAAATCAAAGCAAAGAAAAGCAGTACAGATAATGATTTTGTCTAAAGAAATTAGCCCTAATGATATGAATCTTCCTCATTAAAGGTCCTTCTTTTTGCAATGGTAAATTGTTACTTTTATGCAACTAGAATAAATCATGCTTTTTGATAATGTATGGGAGATGTCAGTTATCGTCACAGAAAAATCGTTCAACTGTTTTTGGCGGCAGTTGTTGAAAACATTATGCTTCAGTTCTCCTCCTGTTACAACATAACAAGATATTTAGAGGGAAAGAAAAAAAAAAAAATCATATAATTTTTTTTTTCTTCATATTTAAGGAGCTATGACCTTTGACCTACATACTCAGAAATCAAACGTAGGCCGTGTTTTGATACCATGTACATGTAACTTTATATTAAATTTAATTGAAATCCGTCTAACATTACTTAAGTTATCAAATGGAAACCAAATTTGTTACAGAAATACGGACGGAGGGATGGCAGCGTCCGACTTGTTGACGAGGGGATTATAAAAGAAAATGTTATGGCAAAAATATTTTAATTCTGTCTAATTGCCTAATAAAACCAAATGTAGAAGAAGAAATTGCCTGATCGTATGGGCATGTTTTAAAAAGACTGTGTGTGTTTTTGTCATTGGGTGTTTACAGACGTGTATCAATCAAACATAATTATTGATGTCTTGGGAGGTAAAACTATTGATCAGCCTTATCTCAAGGATGATCTTTGAAGACAAAAAAAGAGATTATTTGTATTAAATATACCTGACCTTTTGTGAATACGGGAGTATGTGTTCACAAAAGTTTGTGTACGTATACTGTAACCCAACACGATGTGAAGACCCAATGGAACAACACAAGTACAAGTGAGCCAACATATTTTACCTCTGGCATTGTAAGGGGTGCCCTGTAGCTCGCAGGTGTACTTGGACGGGAAGACGACGGAGCTTGGCCCATCTGCACACGGCTACAAGTACTACTGCTGGCACTCAGAGGTGTAGATTTCGGGGTCTGTATCGCCAATATCAACCGGCGCCTTTCTCCAAACGTCTTTCCGATGCCCAATTCCCGAAGATCAGATTCTGTGATGGTGGGCAGGATCGACATATCAATGTCATTATCTGCATGAAAAATGAAATGGAATACACTTTCTCATTATGATCTTCAAATACATAACCTACATGTATGTACAATCTCAAATCTAGATTTATGTACCCATGTGTGTGGCAAAGACTTGAAATAAAAATATCTTAAGAAATGATACACAATCAGGACAGTATTCAATCTGTTTCAATTATTAGTGCCGTGTGTTTATACAATGCTTTCTGACCATTCAATTTTATTTTATTTTATTTTTTCTGGGGGGGGGGGGGGGGGGAAATCCCCCCCCCCCCCCTCCCCCCCACTTGAGCAACCAAAAATCAGAAACAAAAACTTTTTCTTTTTTTGCTGGGGAGGGGGGGGGGAGAGAGACGATGGATAAAACATAGATTAACGTTGTCTTTAAAATTGTAAAACACCCCCTTTTGCCAAAGGGGGGGGGGGGGAGGGGGCCCATGAAAGGATGTACAGAGCTCCCATATATATAAATGAGTTTCCAACTATCAAATCAACTTCTTTTCATCGATTTTCTTTGGAGTGTTTAACGTTATATAATCAAAACATCACCTCGCTCTAGATGTGCCTGAATAGGGGAAGTGTAGCAAAGCATACAACTAGTGTTGTATATTGAATATCGGACATGTAAAGGATGTAACAATTAAAGCTCCCTTATATAAAAATGAGTTTCCATCAAATCAACTTCTTTTCAACAATTTTCTTTGGATTACCTGTATACTTTAATACTTTATTTACATGGTCAAAACATCACCTCCCTGTAGATGTGCGGATCATGTGCCCATATCCTCCGCCTACATTGTACATGTGCCTGAGATAAGGGAAGTGTAGCAAAACATACAACTACGACAACTACGGTAGACACTGGTGTAGCTTAACATTGTACAATGTAGATGGTGCTGCGGGATTGTGAATCCTCAATCAGCCATATCAATTATAAATATAAAGGATACACTCATACACTGTACATGTATTGTACTGTAGGTGATACAATGTATCATAAACAGTAGACCAAAAGCTTCAGTCTCTCTATATCGTTGGTTGTTCCACTGAGACTACGTCTGGCTCCACTAGACCTCCGATTAATATGGGGAATGTCAACAAAGAATTAAATGACCCATATCACATTATCAGACGGTTATTTCTGTCTACATAAACAGCATCTCATGTCATCGCCTGGCCCTGGCTTAATCAATAAGCCTTTTCGTAAATACTATCTGCGCATGGGCAGATAAAGGTCATTTCTGATAAAATTGTAAAACCCACCGACAGGAATACGTGCTCATGTCATGTAATCATTATTCATGTGTGCACCTGCGGTACATTCTTATGAAACAAGAGGGCAAACAAAAGCTTTTCATGAAGCACATACATGACTTGGCATTGATTATTCTAAAATACCCAAAGTGGGACTTCTCCATGAGTAAAACATCTGTGGATATTTGGGGTCATTTGACCCATGTGCTAATTACGAAAAGGCTTATTACAGGGGATCGAAGACCATTCTGATTTCATTACATGATTTAAAAAAAATAGATCTAGTCATAGACCAATTTATGAGAGAAAAAAAGTACATGTATTCATGTAGTGTGACTATAGTGAAAGTTTGAGAAATCTTGAAACCTCGAGAATATTTTTCTAAAAAGTTGTCATCAGTGAAATACAAATTAGCAACACTGATATCTTGTGATCGAGCTGCTTTCAGAAAATTTCACTTGCTGTAGTTATCGATGACGGAATAGATTTGTTTCATACAGCCAGGGCCGTAACAAATTATTTACTCCAAGTCTAAGACAATTTCCAATCAAACATTCACACTATAAACATATTTATTCAAATATGTTTTTTAACAACCTGATCGACCCGTTAATTCTCTCAATCTCATTTTCTGCTTTAATCATTTCATTTTTTTTTTCATTATTCATGTGACATAAACATTTCTATATAGATCTAAGTTAGATCTATACATTAACATAAAGAACAAATGTCACTCACCCATGAAACCTTTAATAATGTCGACGTCGTTGAACCCCTTTTGACGAAGGAATTCTGCAACATCTGCCATGGTTAAGACTCCTCTGCATCTCAAACAAAACGAATTTAGATGCAGCTACACCCTGCATACGGCACAAAGTCACCACACAAGGAACGACAATACTCTATTTAAGAGGCCGGTGCTCAAATGGAAGATGAAGAAGAAGAAGAAGAAGGGCTCAACAAAACAAGTAATAACATTCACAAATGCGCCGAGTACACAACAAGTCGCGTCGAAAGGCAGTATGCACCGCGCTACTACTACTATACACGAGACCTGTCGGCCTGCACACCGGGTAGGGGATCAAGTGTAGTGACCTCACATCGATCCCGGCCCTCAGCTCAGCTCAACTTCGTCATCGGCGCCGCACGCGCACTCGACTCCTCCTCAGCTCAGCGACCGGCCGGATATCGGATTTTGTTGTTGCGACTCGTACTCGTACTCGTGAGGGTAAATTAGGTATACCAGGCCTGCGTGATGAACTGAACACTCTTTTTATGATAAAGAAAATGTAACCCTACATTGAAATAATCGAGAGCAACATGTACAATTTCACTCGAGTCAGCTCAGGCTTGGTTACCACCCGTGGGCGCCGGTATAGGTACGCGTATATGATGTGCTCTTGATCTAGCTTTAGTATTAGACAAAATACATGTTTTACACATAAATCACACTAAAAAGTGCACTGGAGCGAATCCTACCACTGCCACCGTGGGCCCTGGGAAGCCAATTATTAAACGCGACTGCTTGCAATTGCTTCACCGATTCACTAAATTCGTATTCCATGAAATATCTCGCATTGTATTCTGTCTGTTTGTCTCTCTCTCTCTCTCACTCTGTCTCTCCCTCTCCCTCTCTTATCTCTCCCTCTCTCTCGATCTCGATCCTCTCTCCCTCTCTCTCCCTCTCTCTCTCTCTCTCTCTCTCTCTCTCTCATTATTATAACAATATTTACTTATTTTACAGTCATAATACGTTAAAGTCTAATCTATTCAATCACTCTTGAATATTTTGTTCTAGTGTTATTAAACTGATTTTTTTTTTTGCTTTAATTTTCAATCACCGAGCTGATATACTCTTCTCTTATCAGGCACATTTAAGGCAATTTCTTTTATTCCCTTGATTGCCATAAACCATATCCTGCAAGAATGTTTAACATTTCACGCATAGTTTCTAGCTGTGTAGGCCTTTATTTCAAAGTGTACATATTTAAACTTTACAACAGGACATAACAATTGAGTGTTTATTAGAGACGTTCCACTTCATACAGCTAAGTTAACAATTTAACAAACAATGGGTTCATTATTTGCCCAGAAAAGGAAATCCTCACCTAAATATATCCAGTGGTTGTATTCTTGTATTAAAGGTAATACCGTTCAACAGTTAAAGATAAACTTTAGTACTGGTAATGCGATTGCATTGTTAAGAAAAGGTGTGGAAAGGATCAGAACAGTTGATCATGTAGCATGTAAGTATTGGTGTGCACTGCAAGGTTCTGGAGTCATCAAAATCATAATAAATTTGACCGAGTCTTGGCAAAGTAACACAGAAAGCTATATATGGGACAACACACATGGTGTCGGGGCTAGTACTACCTTGATTTCCTTGTCTTTCTATGCTCATTACTCGGCCAGTATATATTTTCTTCCAAAATTGTTTGGCACATGTCATTTATTTGTAGTATTGAACATTCAGTGTAAGTTTCGTTTGATTCTGTGAGAATTAATTTTTTTTTTGTTACCACTACTGGAGTTTATCTTTAATCAATTTAAATTGAGAAAAGAAAAGAAAGAAAGAAAAATATGTTTGGACAGCCCTTAAATATTCTACTGTCAGTCAGTTGCATTAAAGGTACTATGTCCCATTTGCAGGCCAAAAAAATGAAAATGTTAAATTCCAATGGCATTTGAAAGATAATACTAATTTAAAACTTCCCTAAAAAAGGTTGGACTTGAAAATGTCTTCAAGTGGGAAAATAATGACTATTTGACCCCGTTCTCACTCACTTCGTTGGAGCGCTCTGGAGCGCTCTAACTAAGACCCGCTCCTCAGGAGCGGGTCTTAGGTGAGTGAGAACGCTCAAAGTGGTCCAGGAAGCGGACTTCTGGACCGCTCCAGAAGTCCACCTTCCGAGGTGGTCTTGAGGAGCGGGTCTTATTAAGAGCGCTCCAGAGCGCTCTAACGTGCAATGTGAACGGAAAGCGTACTTTGAGCGGAAGTGAGCTAGTGACGTTGCGTGCGAAACGTGTAGTATACGGTACATACGGTTTGGATTCCGCGCGCGAAAAAATTGACCCGCCTACCTGAGCTGCCATAGCAACAAGACCACTTTGACTCGTGGAGCGGTTTGAGCCATAAAAACTGCTCGGAGTGTGAACGCTCGCAAACCGTTCCTCAAGACCCGTTCCTCTGGAGCGGTCTGGAGCGGTCTAACTTGGAGCGCTCTCAAAGTGAGTGAGAACGGGGTCTTAGTTGTCAAATCGACTTAGGAGCTATAGAGCCAATAAGTAATAGTCTTGATTTTCAGACCATTGTACCGAATGGTCATACGTTTTATGCTACGCAAAGATTCAATCAGTTTAATTTTGGCCATCACAAGAAGTGGGTTATTGACGACAAATGCTTGTGTACCCTTTACAGTTCATTTTATGTATGTTATTACCAAAGAAGAAAACAAATCCAGTCAGTCACTCAATAGTGTCTGACAGTGAAGTCTAGCAAGTAAACGGGTTTGCTTGCATAATTTGAATATTAGGACACTGCTAATGTTTACAAATTCAGAGATAGAACATACATGACATATTCATAATTCCTGCAAAGTTCTACAGATTTTGAGGTTGGCTGCAAAAGGGACATACATGTAGTACCTTTAAAGGGCAATCCAACCCTTGTAATAAGTTCATTTGCATGAGAGCAGAAACATAAGATAGTAATAAGTCCTAAGAATGTTATGACTGTTTGAAATATCAGATGCCAGACATGCTTAAATCTTCAAAGGAAAGCTGTATATGTCATTTCAGAGATGAGCACTGTATTTCATATTGTGATGGTTAATATACAAATAAAACAAAATAATATCTTGGAAAGAGTGTTTTAAGAATGTATATACAATAATTTATTTTTCTGTATCAAAAATGATTGCCAAGTCGACATAATTGAATTTGAACCTGCTAAAAATGTATCCTTAGATATGTAAATTAACACAAAGGCACAACTGTGACCATTCAAATGTTCCTCCTAAAGATTAGTACAGACATTGGACTTTTCCTCACAGCATACAGATATAGTGATCCAAACTCATTCATAAAGACTAAGGGCATTAAACTGTTCCTCTTTAATTCATAGTGGCCCTAACCAATGGAAGCAATTTCAAGGGAGAGAGAGGACATGTCCCTAGAATATTTTCAGCGTAGTACCAAGTGTAACTCCTAAAGATTAGCAAATTCCTTAGCAATACATGTGTCATCTTGGCATGGGCTCGGGGGACAAACATATATAGACAGCACTACTCCAATCGCCACAAGTCACATCTAAAACATCAAGTCTATTCTGAAGAAAGAAATCCACCAGCTTGGGGGAATCCCTTGATTGCACATCACCATGGCCAAGTTGCCCGTACTTGCCCCACCCCCAAGTATACACAGCCGCTTGTCATCTGCAATATAAAAGCAAAGAAAAACACATCAAATCTACTAATTCTGATTAGTAAGTAATTCATAGCAAAGTTACTCTGAACATTCTCAGTTCAAAATATAAAAAAATAATTAATATATACAAGTATCTATGAAGTTTACGGAAGATCCTACATGTAGATACATGTTTGATAAATGATTGTATTACATTTGTTACACTTATAATAACGTTATTTTGAGGTTCAATATAAGCAAGCTCATTTCAACATTAATTATGAAACTCCTGCTGTATTGTCTGCATAATAATCATCATGACATATTGGAAATCGAGGCCAATATATGAGTTTGACTACTCTTTACTGGATTGGATACACATTTGTGGTGACTGTATTTCAATAAACTTAAGGTACATGCAATACTTATGCAGTCTATATAAAGTCAACAAAGATACAGTGATTGCAAATATCAAGGAAAACAAACTTTGACTTAGACATTTTCAGACAGGCATCTTTAGAATACAAAACAGAATGTTTAAAATTAATATTCATAGGTATTAGTGTAGCAAATTTATGGCAGAGAAATTGTCGCAGGACCATGCACTTCAAGTGCTTACCATACTTACAAGAGACTGCTGCAGTATGTCTTGACCCGCAGCTGACCTTTGACACATTGACCCCTCCAGGAAGGTCAAGAATGGCAGGGACCATCTGAAAAGAAATCCGATCTGCCATCACATGACTGCTGCCCTCTTCTGTCCTGCTCTCCAGGTCAGGAGGCAAGCCGAGCTGTCCAGATTCATTCCATCCCCAGATGTACATATCTCCCAATGGCTGTATTTCAAAGAAAATGAAGCCATTGAATGTACTTTGTGTCTGACGCCTTGTCCCCAATGCTATGATGGAGTCAATATCCAACCTGGAATATGTTTTCCCAATTCCTATATACCTGTATGTGTATACTACACGTTTGCTGGAAAACCAGCAGTCTATCACAGATAACTTAATGGCAAATCATCTGTGAGGTCCTATTTGTTTTGTTATTGTTGATGTTGTTCTTTTCCTCATGACCCTAAGATGTGAAAACTTTCACAAAAGAATGTGACATATCGATCCTAAAAAACCTTCATCTGACACATAATATATATAGGATATATAAACTTTTTTTCCCTTCTCTTTTTTGTTTTTGCAAGCAAGTCCAAGATTCATAATGAAGACAGATCAAAGTCTCTGAGACAAGACCAATGAATGAAGGATCCATAATAGATTATCTACTTTGACAGACATTATTTAAGATTAAATCATTTTTATTAATATCCATCAATCAAATGCAAGTCAGCAGTGTTAAGACACATATGCTCCTCCAACATTTGCTCTGTGGTCAATCTCCTACATAATTCAAACTCCTAACTTCAACCCCGGACCAAACACTAATCTAATGTTACCCAAACATAAAAATTGGCAACCCTTATCCTAATCCTTCATCTTTAAAAGTATAGACTAGTTCTGGTCATGCGATTGCATTGTGAAAGATAGTTGTGGAATTGATCAGAAAAGGTTGATCATCTAGCATAAAAGTATTGGTGTGTACTACAAGGTTCTGAAATCATCAAAATGATAAGAAATTAAGCCCAGTCTTGGTAAAGTTACAAGCACTGTACACAGAAAGATGTAGATGGGACTACGCGATATCTATATAGTCCGAATAGAAATGATAATTTTACCAAATTTATCGATTAGTAGGCGGTTTTCCCGGCAAAATTTGTATCATCACGTATTAGTCAAAACATATTCTTTCACATGATTGGTTATGAGAGCTTCCATTTCATTTATTGAGAGGGGGGCGTTTACAAAACTGGTCTTTACCTTTATATAATAAACATTGGGGCAAATGTCACAGGAGCAAATGTCACATCACCAATGTTAGCATATGTTAACTTACCACTTATGCAAGCAGAATGCCACCCTCCTGCACTGACAGTTACCATGGGAACACATGCAATGGCTTCAAGTAATTTGGGTTCATCTTCTCTTCCTATGTCCCCATGACCAAGCTGTCTCGACTTTGTGAAAAGAGAAATAAAAAACAATATATAATCACATTAAGAATGAATAATGATAATAAATTTTGCCCCTTCATCCAGACCAGATATATGTCCATCTCTAAAGGTATTACTTCCCTTATTAATGTTTTCTCCAAAATAGTTTACGGTAAATGTTTATCAATTAGTCATGAAATGTAAGAAAAATTTCACATCAATTCTTTTAAACAGCCAAAGGTGAACTTGGAGAGACTATACTTGTACCACCTACGAATAACTCTTAAATAATAAATAAAACAATTAGGCTCAGTGACAGGGGGGCTAACATTGATAGAATTTGATACATATAAAAAAAAAGGGGTTAAGCGAGAATTTATGCAATTTACAGTTACTAAGATCTTAACATTACAAGGCTAATA